>OY755236.1:91432626-92032626 GCA_963576725.1 Azorinus chamasolen | reverse complement strand
GGCATTAAATGGCATATCTTTAGAGTAAAGGGTTAAGACAAAATGTTACAATAAGTTTTTGCAAAGCGATCCCCCTAGTTTATGAGGTTCTATTTCACAGGTGACATCAGCAGCCCTCACAAGCCTCCACAGAAGTGGGATGGAGGGTCAATTACTGGACATGATGAAATTCCCTGTATACTTTGAGTACAGTGATGGGCTAGTTGGTAGAGTGTATGCTGTAGAAAAGGACTCTGTCTTCTGTACCAATGTCAAGAAAGGACTGGTGTCTGTGTTTCAAGTTCAGACTGAACCAGGAAACCGTGAAGAGGTAATAGAAACAAGAAAGGCTCATAGTACAGTGTACAAAGAGCCCTGTGTTCATGGTGCTATTCATCCATCATTCATTCCTGTTTGAATGCTAGAAAATTACATTCAATCAATAACAGTACAGTAGAACAGACTGAATAGAAAAGGAAGGACCTATTTAACCATTTCCCTATTCTACATCTATTCCCAATGCAATACCTACTGAATATCCAAATAATAAAAGGTACATAGTAGTCATTTTAGAAACTAATGAAATTGATCTATCAAATTCTATTAGCAAACAAAGCAGACCCTGAACCTACTGACTTCTCCCTGTTTTGAGCAGAGGAAGAAGTATTATATAGAACATATAGGGAAATTCAAAATCAGAAACAAACTTCTCCCTCAATATCACAAAACTTCTCCCTAAGGGAGAGCTCCAGCTTGAGCCCTGGTCAACAAGAGGTCCTTTGAACTTTGTTTGAGTTGTTCCTGATTTATTCAGCCTTCATACCTGAACGAATGCCAGAAAATTACATTCAGTCCTTAAAGAAATGAAACCAATTCAATCATCAATCATTCAATTCCTTAGATTCTATTTTGGAAATGTTTCAATTTATGTATCTTGTCTAGACTTCTGATATTATACCATACTTTTTGTTGCTTTTGTTTGCAATCAGCTTGACGTAATGGGTGACTGTAAGGCAACCTATACCATATCTGGACCCACTATCGTTAAACAGAAGACAGACTGCCAAAACATGGAAATTGCTGGAGAACACTTCAACGATAATGAGGTAAGTGGAAGAGCCCTTAGACCGAAACTTTGCTCTGTTAACCCATTCCCTTATTGGCTGTTTTTAGACCCTACTTCTTGAATAAATCTGTTGAGAAGGAGCATTTACTAGGAAAAAGGAACATTTTAGAATTGTGTAATTTTTAAATCATTGTGATAAATAGAACTGTTGCTCCTATGGTTTCAAAAAGTGTCTCTGCGGCATTATCAGGAAATGGGTTAAATACATGTACTTGATATTTGTCTAACATATGATTGGTATCATGTTTTAACCCTTTACCTCATGAATACTTGAAGTTGTGTAAGAAAGATAACATCATGAATATTTATTAGCTCAATTTTTGTATTGGCATCTAAACACGATTTTTTGGCCATAACAGAAACTACTAAATCAGATACATATTGAAGGGAATAACAAACTTTTTTAATTGACACTGAACAAAAATCAGAAGTCTGTGATTACCTTCACAAACAGTTTGGATCGAGATAAGGTGCTGAGTAACTTTATGTCTCATCAGTTTCCAAACTGATTGACATATCACATACATTTTCGAGAATAAATTGAGGGAAAGTCCACTCTGAAACTTAATGCTGACATTTTTTGCAGACCAAAATATTTTGGTGACAAAAGAGTTAAATGAGATTTCTCCAAAGAGGTTTCTGGAGGCACCTTGCTGGGAACTTTTCTATTTGTGCTCTTTGACAAGTTCAGAGTTTCCTTATATCGTTTACAAACAAATACTTGATTCTAAATAAGGTATATATTTCAATTTTGCAGATATTTGGTGTATCATCATCGAGCAGTTCCACATGGACGTATAAGATTGAGAACAACATAATTCACACAATGATGGGCTCTAACCGACATCTGGCCTCGCTCAACATAAAGTCCTCACTCAATACCATGGTGATGGCAGTGTATGGAACCAGATTTTTACCCTACTTAACCCTTTAACCCATTCCCTCATAGGCTATTTTTAGGTCCAACCACTTTGAATAAATCTACCGAAAAGGAGCATTTACTAGAGAAAAGGAAAAGTTTAGAATTGTGTAATTTTGAAACCATTGCGATAAATAGAGCATTTGTTTCAAAGGAGCAAATGCACTATTTATCACAATGGTTTCAAAAACTGACTTTTACAGAGGTGTCAAAGTGCATCAGTATGAGGGAATGGGTTAATTGATAGAAGACCCAGATCAGATGGCTCCTGTAGGAGACATCTGATCAGTGTCTGCTCTGTTTACATATATACTATCTTAGATCTGATTCAAAATCTGATTGTAATAGCATGAAGTTACTTGTTTTTAATAACAGTGTAAGAAATTTAGTTAATAATATTCATTATGGGTGGAGTCTGCCAAGAATATTTGTCAGTTAAAGATTTAATGTATTTAAAACTGCACCACACAGGACTAGGGGCAATGAGGCATTGCAAACTGTTCAAAACACAGCAGCTGATCAGGATCTTCACTGTTTATCACTCATCATGGTCAAGTGTATTTTTTTTGTTATCACTGCCAACAGCATAGACAAGCACAGTATTTCTTATGGAGCAGTTTATCTAGATTTTATTCCCAAAGATCCCCTTTTATCATCATTACATATAAAATAGTTGATATTTTGCTGTAATAAGAAAGAAAACATTTTGTTTGAGACTTGTAGTATTTTATTTTTCAAACACAATATATGTACATACTTTTTTTTTTTATAAAATGAAGTGTTCATTTCATAGTTATATGATTGCATCACAATTAATTTATGATGCTTAGGTAAATATAGAAAATTGATACTAGTATGACTGACACCATTGCTTTACCCTGTTTGTATTTTCACAGACAAAAGTTAACATTCCTAAGTTTTGGTCCAATGAAAGACTCAGACAAGATTCCTGGAGAAGACTTTGAAGGTGCTGCTAATGTTTTGAAACTTGGTAAGTAATACAACCCTCTTATTACTGAAAGGATGGGTGAATTGGAAATGTTATGATATGCACCATTTAGCCTATTTTCTCGTTTGTCAAACACTGTATATGTGACATGACTTACGGCATAAACATGCACTGACAAGCAACCACTTTCAAATTGTTTGCAAACATTTGTAACGGGTAATTCTTTTTTTCGACCAAATTTCTTCACACATAGCACATGCTTTGGTGATTTTAGAGCTCTACTCCCAGCTGTTCTTTATTTTTCTTGTCATTTGGTATTTTTTTCAAACACTTAGTAAAACCTGTTCTCAGGGACATTGACATACAATTCAAAATTTTGTGAATGAGTGCATCAAAAGTGTTCAACAGTTTTTCCAAAGTGTCTAGAACAGTATGATATGACATAGAAAACAAAGAGCTTGTTAATGCATTTTTACATTACAAGTCACGTGGTATGCACACATTGATACAGTGCTGTCAAAACAAAACTAGCATATACATTTCAAAGTTATGAATATGTTGAAAAGAAACATCTTTTATCACATATTCTGTGGTGTGGAAGTGCAGAAACAGTAGCCATAAGCTGCGTAAATGCACTAGTGTTAATTAATGAAATTAGTAGTTTGAATCCGGCCAATAATGTATCTTTAAGAGAATACATGGAACCAATGCATGATGTCATTTAATCGGTAGCCAACGATAGTGCTGCATAAAGGATTCACTCCATGTGCGATTCACTCCATGTGCATCGTCTGTGTGTAAACAATGGCCAGAACAGCTGTTAGCTATAGCCTGATTCTCTTTCTATGGCACTTTTAAGGGTTATGTGATAAAAAGGCTATCATAGCCCTCATGTTTTAAATTGATTATCTAAAGATCCCACCTCCCCCACTATTGTTTGCCGTTTTACTAGGTAATACCTTTGGCAGGGGATATCAATTCTATGAATTGGCTTGTTATAGTAAATTGTTTCATAAAAACAATTTGTAATGAACACTCATCAGTAAGATCCTCTATAATTGACTGACTACTCAAAAGAAGTGTTACTATTGTGTTTATGTGTGTGTGTTTATCAGGTGTCCTTAACCCTTTCCCTGTTCTATGTTTATTTCAATTTTCTATACCTACTGAATATTCATGGACAAAATATTTAAATATAACGAAATATAGAAGGTGGAACATTGTAGCCATTTTAGAAAGTAAAGAATCTGATCTTTCAAATTCCAAATCTGGGTCTACTCTGTTTGCAAATGTGTGATAACATGTTTATATGAATGAACGGGTAAAGATGTTTATTTAATGTTTTGAAAACCAATTATTGAACCAAGGTCAAAATCAGCAAAATAGTTTTTTGTTCATTTGTTTGTCTGTCTGTCTGTTTGCTTATCTGTCTGAAACTTTAACCTTGACTATAACAAGCCAAAGCACCTGTTGTGGACATAGTTTTTCACAATCACATATGTTTTCAGGCTCTAATTACCCAATAGCTGAAATGCTACTGCCAAGTGCCCCAGAATTACAACAGTGTACACCCAACACATGCAAAAAGGTAAGAGGGCAGTGAGAATGTAATTTTCCAGTGCTACAGGATAATGGGCTTTTGGGCAATTTCATACCATTTAGCCCTTTACTCCATGAATATTTATGTAAGAATATTAATTAGAATCAAATTTAAAATGGCATATTAACCCAGCAAATTTTGGCCAAAGCAGAAACTGTAGAATCAAATCTATATTATTCCATAAGCAAATAGAGTAGACCCTGGTCTGGATCTACTCTGTTTGCAAATGTGTAAAAAGGCATATTTATGGAGTAAAGTGTTAGACTTGAGTTAAAATGTGCCTAATAAGGGTCTACAGTAGTCATCATTTGAATCGGTACTATTTTGTTCTCTAACACTACAAACAGTGTTGACTCTGGTCAGATGCCAAATTTCACCATGGCAACTGATTTGAATCTGCCCTGTTTGTGAATGCCTCTGTGCCCTTTTGCTGTGACACGGGTAATTTTATAATGTTGGGGCTTTTGTTATAGTGATAGGTTTATTATCACAACCAATACAGCTTAATTTCTAGTTTACATAGGTCTGATCAGGAAAGATGAATCCTACTATGTAGTGAATGAGTGAGTAAGTTAGGTGAATAATGTTTGGACACAGGAAAGGTCATATTGTAGCAACACTTTAAAATGGCTGAATACTTGAAATGATTCTTAAACACTGAGTTTATGTAAAATGAAAACTGCCATAGCACAACAGTTTACTAGAACATGTATGCACTCTTACAACGCTGAATTTTCTAATGGACTATTCCAAAATTCAAACAGGCCAAGCTTATAGTGAATATTTAGGGATTTTTTGAAAAAAAGTGTTAACATGACAAACAGTGCAGACCCTGATGGGTCTAGGAGCCCTCTCATCTTGGTCTACACTGTTTGCAGAGGACATTAGTGACTCATGTCGCACACTGTAGGGTTAATCCTTTTCCTATTGAATATTCAGGTAAGAGATATTGACTGCATGCATTTTAATTAATTGAATTTCTTAAATTTCTAAAATTGCATAATTATGTACAAGAGAAGTTTTGGCCACGACAGAGACTGTAGAATCATATTATATTATATCATAAGCACACAGAGCAGACCCTAATCAGGGAGTTCCTGCAGTAGCTGTCTAATTTGGGTCGTCACTCCTAGAGGAGCCATCTGATCAGGGTCTGCTCTGTTTGCTTAATATGGAATTTGATAGACATGTTTCTTTAGTTTCTAAAATGGCTACAATGTTCCACCTTGCACATTTTGTTATAACTTTTTTGTCAATGAATATTCAGTAGGTATCCTTGTCAAGGAGATTCTGTAATTTTTCAAATGCACATGCTATTGATGATACATGTACCTTTTTTTCAGCCCCAGGACATTTTAACTCAAGTAAAGGACAGCTTGGCGGCTGACAAAGTGGCCACTACAGAGTCTGCTAAAGCCTTCCTGGAGCTGCTCAAGGCCTTCAGAAACTCAGGAAAAGAGGCCATTGCAGAGACAATGACTCATCCTGACAGTGCATCAGTTGTGTAAGTACTGAACATGTTAAATACTCTCATTGAATGTAGAATTAACCCTTTACTCCATAAATACACCTTTCTACGCCCTTGCAAACAGAGTAGACCCAGATAAGTTTGTTTATTCAGCTCTGGTATGGGTTTAACCCTTTCCCTCATATAAACGTGTTTTCATGCATCTGCAAACAGAGTAGACCCAGATCAGACGGCTCCTAGAGGAGCCGTCTGATCAGGGTCTGCTCTGTTTGCTATTGGAATTTGATAGATCTGTTCTTTTGCTTTCTAAAATGGCTACAATATTTACCTTCTATACTTCATTATAACTATTTTATCCATGAATATTCAGTAGGTAATGACATTTGAAATAAACATAGAACAGGGAAAGGGTTAATAAAACTAAAAGTGTAATCATACATTGTGTGTACGCAAGAATCATTTGACATCAAATGGGAGATATTTTTCCCAAATGTGTGATAACCTTTGCATACACTTTCAATCCCGATGAGACGCCAGGTAACTTGGTGTCTCACTAGAATACAAACTGTGATTGTGTTTCAAAAAGTGTTGGATGAGAATGAATATTAAGAGCTGATGCAAAGGATATCTTTCACAGAATAAAAGTTACTTTAACAGTAATAACCCTTTCAGTGCGGGACACAAGTCACTAATGTAAACAATGTAGACCCAGATGAGAGAGGAGTCCTCTCATCAGGGTCTGCACTGTTTGTCATGTTACACTTTTCCTTAGAAAAATCCCTAAATATTCACTGTAGGCTCAACCTGTTTGAATTTTGGAATAGTCCACTTGAAAATTCTGTGTTAATCGTGCATTTGCTTATGTCAGGAAAGTTTTCTTGTGTTTGTGACATAAAATGATCAGTAACTGGCATAAAGAAATGGATCATATTATTTAGAGATTTATATTAGATCAGAAGTGGAGACTGTTTGCCACTTTCCATCAAATTTATTATTTCAGAATGATTGTACTTTAATTGATATTAGCTGAAGATCGTTCATTCTCTTTGAGAAGCACCTTTTATTTTTAATTGATATTAAATATGGAAGATGATGTATACAGTATTACACACTAATTTGATAGAGTGTACAATCTTGAATATTGGCTTGACTACTAGCCATAGAATCAAGATATACAATCTCTAATATTGTTTTAGCATGTTTGCATCTTCTTAATTCACTGAATGGCATGCAGTTATTGATATATTTTATTAACCATAACTTTATTGGATGCTGTTACAGTGACCATGTTATATGTTAAGGACATGCTATACAATGCTTACAATATTTGACACAATGACCAGACCCCAGTGTCATGAACAAGCTGAAATAGTAGCTCCACTGAGCCTGTTATTTCTAAATGATATAATTTCTAGACATGAATACATGTAATGTTTTCCACTTCAAATATCCTTCCATGTAATGATTAATCAATATTTTGTAGGCGATTTTGTTTAATGATAATGAGTTTAAATCAATAATCAATAATAATGAAAAAATTATTTGAACCCATTGAATGTTTATGAGTATTTCTCAAGTACATTTCTTGTTTTAAAATGCCCTTTTCTGCAAAAATTGTCAATTGTCGTAAATCAGCATAAGAAATACATGTAGGTAGAAACGGAGCCAAAACAATATGTTTATCAAGGATGATTAAAATGTCAAGAGTTGAACACTTTTCTGAGCTTCAGTTAAAATTTGCTGGTTAAATTTGGTACTTGTTACTCATTATGCACGAAACTTAATCCTTTACTCCATGAATATCTATGGCAGATTTTACCCATTACAAACATTAATTAACCCTTTCCTCCATAAATACTACTTCCTATGCCTCTGTAAAAGTCACTTTTTAAAACCATTGTGATAAATATAGCATTTGCTCCACAGGTCAGGAGCAAATGCTCTATTTATCACAATGGTTTAAAAACTATAAAATTCTAAAGATTTTCTTTTCTCTAGTTATTAGTTCTTTTCGGTAGATTCATTCAAAGAGGTTGGATATAAAAATAGCCTTCGGGGGAATGGGTTAACTCATTATTTTATTAAATATATAGCTATGTCAACTAGTATAAAATCAGATCTCAGGTCATCTGTAAGCAGACCCTGATCAGACTGCCTTACAGGAGCCATATCTCATCTGGGTCTACTCTGTTTGCAAATCCATTGAATTGCATATTTATGGAGTAACGGGCTAACTCTTTTAACCTTGCACCAACTTTTGATGACGTTCGAAAAGAGTTTTTGATTTAATAAGAAAAGAGTATTTGGCTGTTTGCAGTATAAAATGTAAAAATATCAAGTCTAAGATATATTCATTAAGAAGTGTAACAGAACAGACTAAACAAGCACAACAGTTATTATCTGAAAGGAATAAGCACATTTTATTAATCATCAATTGTTCTTTGTTTGCTTTTTTTTAATCCTTTCCTTCATATAAATGCTTTATCACAACTTTGCAAACAGAGTAGGTCCAGATCAGACAGCTGTTGTAGGACCGTATGATCAGGATCTGCTCTTTTTGCTTTTGAATTTATAATACAGTATACCCTCTCTCTAACGGCCACTAAATTACATCAAGTATTTTATGTTAAAGGCAGGTGGCTGCTTAAAGCAAGGTGAAAGTAAAACAGAACGCTTCTTATAGGAGCGTTCTGTTTTACTTTCACCTTGCTTTAAGCAGCCACGTGCCCTAAATACCAACTAATTAACATAATTTAGTGGCTGTTATAGAGAGGTTTTACTGTAGATCTGACATTGCAGTTTCTACCAACATCAAAAATACATTTGGCATTATAAAAATTCAGCCAATTAATATTCATGATGTCATTATTTCTTACATTAATATTCAACAGGGAAAGGGTTATTAGAAAATAAATTTGGTCTCTGTGGATAAGTATTTTGAATGTTCTTGCCTGTTTTTATAGGCCTGTGCATGTGGAGTTACAGTTACAGGTATGGGTACATGTTGGGTGTGGTTCTATGTGTTACTCATTTACATGTTGGGTGTTGTAGGGTGTGGTTCTGTGTGTTACTAATTTGCTTTGATTTTGTTTGGCTTTTTGTTACACAATCTATTTCTGAATGCTTGTTAGTTATTCAGTATGAATATATACAGGATGGTAAAACTTAATCTTGTTTGCAAAAAGCCAAAGAAATCTATGAAAAGAACTGCTTGATTATTATTGAAGTTTGTATAATGACTAAATTATGCAATCTCTCTAGTTATATATACAATAAAACCCCGCTATTGCGACCACCTTAAAGAGGTATAATTATGGGTGCTAGATGCAGGTGGTAGCTTAGTGCAGGATAAAAGTAATGCAGAAAGCTCCTAGAGGAGCTTTCTGCATTACTTTTGTCCTGCATTAAGCAACCACCTGCCTATAAAGACACCCATGTTTATTCATTAAGTAATCAAATTAGAGGGGTTCTACTGTATGTTTTATGGTAAACTTGCTTGTTGGTATGTAGTAGCTATAATAGGAGAGAAACACTAGCGATCATAGTGGGCTTAATAGTATCTGTATACATATAATCATATCCAATTGAACATAAATACAGTAAAACCTCTCTATAACGGCCACTAAATTACATCAAGTATTTTGTGTTAAACACAGGTAGCTGCTTAAAAGCAAGGTGAAAGTAAAACAGACTGCTCCTATAGGAGCGTTCTGTTTTACTTTCACCTTGCTTTAAGCAACCACCTGTCTTAAACACAAAATACTTGATGTAATTAAGTGGCTGTTATAGAGAGGTTTTACTGTATGTCTAACTCTGATAACTCGAACTTTTGGATGAATCAAAGTAAAAGTTTGGTGCCTCCAAAATGTACAATGCAGAAGTGTTCTGAGAGGTATCACTGCATATCTACTAGTAAACACATGTGGTAGCTTAATGCAGGTTGAAAGTAATGCTGCACGTTTGCTAATGGAATTTGATAGAATTGTTTTAGTTTCTAAAATGGCTACAATGTTCCACCTGTCATATTTCATTAAAACTATTTTGTCAATGAATATTCAGTAGGTATTGAAATTTGTAATAAACATAAAACCGGGAAAGGGTTAAGTTTGAGATATCAAAATTCAACTGTATAGATATAATTTTATATATGTTTATGTTTGTATAAAGATTTACCCTTCACTTGATAGAGACACCTTTTGAGTCTTTTGCAAAGACAGTAGACCCATATCAGATGACCCCAGTAGGAGCTGTCTGATCAGGGTCTGCCTTGTTATGCCTCCCATGAGGCCTGAGGCATATAGCATTGCCCTTGTCTTTACATAGGGACATTCGTACATCCATACATTCCGCAAACCCTTTACTGTGATGACTCTTTAGAATGGTCTCTTAGAGAAGACTGTCACAGTAGGTGACACATTCAAAGAGCAGTCACAGTATAGGGTTTGGTGGAGAAATAAAGGAGTTATTCTTGAAAATGTTTTTATACATCTTATTTGGACCTCTGGATAAAACATATAGTGAAAAGTGCTTGATTTAGATACAATATTGCTAGGGGGCATCTATGTCCTGTTATGGAAGTCTGTTGCTATTGTTTGCCATTCCGAATAACTCCAGATTTATCACTCATTGACTACTGAGTTAGTTCCAATAGCATTAAATCATTAATATCTTAACTTTTTGAATACAGAAAACAAATAAACTGGCATTTGCAAAACATTGGCGCCTCAGATTAGAGGGATCCTTGAGGAACCTTCTGATCAGGGTGGGTCTACACTGTTTATCATTCAAAACGTTGTAGCAAATTTAGTCCTTTGGCATTAAATATACTCAAGTATTAACCCTTTCCTCCATAAATACGCCTTTCTACGCCTCTGTAAATCAGTAATAACTACTTCTGAAAACCATTGTGATAAATAGAGCATTTGCTCCATGCTCTATTTATCACATTGGTTTCAAACTACAAAATTCTAAAATTTTACTTTCCTCTAGTAAATGCTCCTTTTGGGTAGATTCATTCAAATAGGTTGGGTCTAATAATAGCCTATGGAGGAAAGGGTTAAATGGTACTTGGTCATTCTGATATGAAAACTCAGTATGCAAAATGTAAGCAATATGAATGTATATTTCTGCTGAAATTAATCTTAACTATTATTACCACATTCTTAGGCTTAGTTTATACTTGCACTTACTTCATAAAAGAGCTTACCGGTTTGATAGTAAACAATAGTAAGAAATATAATACATTGTATAAGTAACAAATTATATATTTAACCCTTTACTTCTTGAATATTTATGTCAGATGCGATGACATCATGAATATTAATTAGCATGACCTTTTTGCCAATGCAGAAACTGTAGAATCAGATCTACATTGTTAATTTGTATATTATTCCATAAGCAAACAGAGCAGACCCTGATCAGACGGCTCCTGAAGGAGCCATCTGATTTGGGCCTACTGTGTTTCATAGGCGTAGAACGGTGTATTTATTGAGTAGTGGGTTAAGTATTTCACAAGAGGTTTTATAGTGTCAAAACTGTAAAACTTAATAGATGAGTTACATTGAATAAAAGCTTATTTGACCAATTCGAAGAAAAAAATATGAGCTTTGTCAAAATTCAGGCAACTGTGTTGTTGTCGTCGTCGTTGCTGTCGTCTGGAAACTTTAACCTTGGCTATAACTTCTTTACTATTCATGCAGATCTTATGAAAATTCACATACTTGTTCACTGTCACAAGGGCTATAATCTGACCAAAGGCCATAACTCTGTAAGGCTTTTTTTTCACAAAATTATGCCTCTTTATGGACTTAGGAAATCAAAAATTAAATGTCTGTAATTTTTAAACCATAACTAACAGGGCTGTCATATTAAATTTTCATATGTGAATCACTTGTGGCAAGGCCTTTCTATCAATGTTATATTTTTGAAATTGTGACCTTGACCTTTGAACTTTGACCTAATATTTAAAACTTTAACATAAAACTTAAATTGGCAATTGCTTTAAAACTATTCAAGCAAATCTTATGAAACGTCACACACTTCTTCACCATCACAAGGGCTAAAGTCTGATCAAGGGTTATAAGTATGTTTTTTATTTACAAAATAATGCTCCTCTCTGGACTTAGGAAATAAAAATTTGAGATATCTCCACAGATAAGCGTTTGCACCCGCATGCGGTGCTCTTATTGTGATTTACCGTTAGTGAGAATAATTGTAAATTTATATGTCCCTTGCATACACAATACAATTAAATATACATTTGTATTTTACATGTTTAATGTAATAAATTGTTGCCACGTGTTTTCTAGAAGTAATTGGAAATAAATGCATTTAGATCAAGGATTTTACATACATTTTGTTGATATTTTTACACTCAATCTTTATAGTGGTTTTATATGTACATGTACACTGTGTAACTGTTACAGCATTATAATTTATTTCATTTGCATTAGCCTTCGGCATGCTGAGCAAATCTTTTTCAGAAGAAGTATAAATATGAGTCAGACATATAGATGAGATGCATAAATTAACCCTTTACCTATCCAGTATTCATGTACGAAATAATCATGAATATTTATTAGTCTAATTTTTTTAATGGGATATGAAAACAGGAAATCTTGCTCAGACAGAAACTGCAGAATCAAATCTATTTTATACCATATAAAGTTAAAAGATCAGACCCCAATGGCTCATATAGGAGATGTCTGATCTGTGTCTATTTTGTTTGCATAGGCATGAACAGGCGTTTACATGAAGGAAAGGGTTAAACATTCTTTAACCTGTTACTCCATATATATGCCTTTCTACACCTTTGCAAACAGAGTAGACCCAGATCAGATGGCTCCTAGAGGAGCCATTTGATCAGGGCCTGCTCTGTTTGCTTATCATATAATATAGATATGATTCTGCAGTTTCTGCATTAGCCAAAAAATTAAAAAAATTATATTATAACAAATTGATCAAATTAATATTCATGACATCATTAAATTATTTCTTACATGAATATTCATAGAGGAAAGGGTTTAGAGCAGTTCTTGTACCTTTGAGTATGGTTAGTATTTTGACATCCAGTCTACTCTCTCAATCAGTTTGTAAATCTGATCAAATAAGTTTGTGACCATTTTGATATACAAAAATGTATCTAAACAGCAAGTTGTGAAGACCTTGATCAAACTGGTTCTTTAGGTGTCATTTGTTCTGGGTCAGCACTATTTGCCTAAGTTTGTCTGTCTGAATACTAAGAGGGTACCTTGTATTCATCTTTGTGATGATTCTTATGGTGGTTACAATTTAGGGCTTGGTGGAAAGTAATATTATTAGTTATTTGAAATATATGTACATATACATCCATATGACTCTAAGAAATTGTCTACAAATTCAGAATTCTGAGACATAATTAGTGTTAAAAAGGCAGGATTCCTATGAGATGTCTCAGTACGCTGCATCTCATCTGAATTCAGACTACACAATGTATATGCAAAGGTAGTATCAGATTCAGCTGTAGTTTGCTATAGTTTAATTGTTTAGATAGGAACATTTGTTTCATACAAGGTAATTTTTAGAATAATATTTGTATTTCTAATATTATAAGCAAACAGCAGCAGACCCAGATCAGATGACTCCTACAGAATTTCTTGCATGAATATTCATCTAGAAAAGGGTCATCTTGTTGTTTAACCCTTTCCTCTATAGGCTTTTTTAGACCCAACCTCTTTGAATGCATCTACCAAAAAGGAGCATTAATTAGAGAAAAGGATTTTTTTTAAAAATTTATAGTTTGAAACCATTGTGATAAATAGAGCATTTGCTCCTATAGGAGCAAATGCTCTATTTATCACAATGGTTTCAACAGGTGATTTTTTCACAGAGGCGTAGAAAGGCGTATTTATGGAGGAAAGGGTTAACAGTTTTACAACATCTTATATTGGATGTGCTTACTGGCAGGTGCTTTTGGACATTACTGATAGGCACTCTATTATGAGTTTAGATAACACACATGTTATCCATAGTTGAGACATTAAAACTCTTTAATTTTGGCCATGACAGAAATTGTAAAAGCTCCTATTGGAGCTGCCTGATCAGGCCAGCTCTGTTTACAAAGGCAGGGAAAACATATTGAGGTATTCATGATAGCAGAGAATTAGAAATAACCTATGCATATAGTTTGAATCAAGATAAACTCAGCGTCTTGTCAGGAGCCAAAATATTTGACTCTGAAAATATACAATGTAGTTTTGATTAAAGCATAATTGGAAATTTAAGCATTGACAGCTTCAGACAACAGTTGCCTTGAGTGATTAAGAATGAATTTTTTGTGTTGGTCTTTCAGTACCCAGTTGTTGGACATTGCAGTGGCAACGCAGACTCCAGCTGCTCAGAAGTCCCTCATGGAGCTGCTCAACTTTGAGGAGGCATCAAACCTTGTCTATCCCCTGAGGTACCTGCTAGGGGCTGCCTACAGCACCCATCCTGGAGAATATCTGCTGAAAGACCTACTGGTATGGGCTCAGTACATTTCAATAGTTTATGATATTACTTACAAAATTGGTCACCATGGAACCTAATTGAATAACAGTTTGATCTGATGTTTTATAATCATTTATGGCTGAGTTATTTTCTGCTGAGAAACTGTATGACATACTGTAAATTCTGTTCATCTGATCAGAAAGCTGACAATATGCAAATATTAAAAACTATAATTCAGTCTTTTTTTGAGGTTGTCCCGTTGAGAGGACAATATTGAAAAAGATATTTCAGTAAGAATTTGATGCCATGTTTTATCTGCTGATTTCAGATGTTGATAAAGAAGAAACTACCAAGTAAGGAGGTGAGGGAGGGTTTGGCTTTAGCCCTTGGCTCAGCTATCTACAGTTACTGCAGGGACCCAGACAAGTGTGCTGATGAGGTTAGACTGCAGAGTTGCATCTACTATTTCTATTAAGATATTAGTACATCTTTATTTGATAAACCTGAAATATTGTAACTCAGTGCTTACGGCTGATTATTGTAGCATCTGTATTGTCATATGTTTTTCACTTGACACATCAATATAACAATACAGATGCTGTGATAATCAGCCATTAATAAGCTTGTACATTTTTAAAAAAAAATATATTAAACCTTTCAATAGATCGGATCTCTTAAACTATATTTAGCATGATTCAGGTTTAATAATTAGCCACTTGCGTTTTGTTTGACAGCCCAACTTTCTGTTCATTTTTCAAATGATCTGGTGTAATTTAACCCTACACAACGAAGCTGCATGGGGTATATAGTTTTTGGCCCGCCTGTTAGTCCGTCTTTGTATCATAATACATTGTTGCTCATCTAGCACTTTCTTTTCTTGACCAATTTATCTCAAATTTGCTTTAAGAATGATCCTGAATAAAAGCTTGGATGAGTTCCATTTTCAGAGGAATCTATCATGGGGAACCACTTTTTTTTCCCTCTGACAATGTTTCGGCGAGGGGTATGTGAGCTTGCTCTCTAAAGTTCTTTAATTACTTATCAACTGATGTTTCAGATTGTGAAGGACTACACTGACACAATTCTGGACATGTTCTCCAAGTGTAGCAGTGAGGAGTGTCAACTACTGTATGTCCGTTCCATGGGTAACTCTGGACTGCCTGCATTTACACAGACTATATTTGACACCATTGCCAGAAAAGATGGAAGTTCAATGCTGGGTTTTAATGCTGTACAGGCACTTAGAAGAATTCCTGCAAAACATATTGGAGAAAAGGTAGGGATTATATATATTATTGTTTATATGTTTTATGCCCCAGCTATCTAGGATTGGATTAAATAAAATTAACACTTTCCCTCCTAGTGATGCATTTTGGCGCCTCTTTAAAAGTGACATTTTGAAACCCTTGTGATAAATAGAGCATTTGCTCCATAGGAGCAAATGCTCTATTTATCACAATGGTTTCAAAACTACACAATTCTAAAAGTTTCCCTTTCTCTAGTAAATGCTCCTTTTTGGTAGATTAATTCAAAGAGGCTGGGTCTAAAAATAATCTCGGAGGGAATTAGTTAAGTGTTACCCTGTAACACTGTGTAATTGTGAGAGGGTCACAGTTAGCTGGAGCATCCATGTTTTTGGGCTAATTTCTTGTGATGCTTAATCCTTTCCTTCATATAAACACATTTTCAGGCCTTTGCAAATAGAGAAGACCCCGATCAGACATCTTCTGGAGGAGCGGTCTGATCAGAGTCTGTTCAGTTTGCTTATAAAATTATATAGATCTTCTGATTCTATAGTTTCTGTCCATTTGCTAATGGAATTTGATAGATATGTTTCTTTAGTTTCTAAAATGGCTACAATGTTCCACTTTCAGTATAACTCTTTTATCCATGAATATTCAGTAGGTGTTGAAATTTGGACTAAGTACAATGTATAGAACAGGAAAGGGGTTAATATGATCTGAGTGTCAAACAGTTTAGATCCTGATGAGCTGCCAAACTACTTGTTTGCAAAGTTAATCACTCATTTTCACCTCGTAGATTGTACATGGCACAGTTTTGAACTCAACCCTCTAAATGAACTAAATTGATTAATTTTATTAGCTCGTCTGTTTTGAAGAAATCATGAGCTATTGTCGTAAGTCGTCGTCCAAAATCTTAACATTGACCATAACTTCTTCAATTTTTCATTTACAACCTTCATTTTTGGTATGCATGTTCATCTTGACAATGACGACAGGTGAGCATTGGCACCCACTTGCGGTGCTCTAGTTTTTTATACATGTACTTGTTACATTACATATATAGAGAATAATAGGTTAGTGCCGTAGATGGGACGCCTTTATCCGACGAGGGGAGAAAACGTTGAGGCGAGGCTTGCCGAGCCTCAACTGTTTTCTCTCCGAGTCGGATAAAGGCGTCCCATCTACGGCACTAACCTATTATTCGATTTATCCAGTCAATATAGTTAAATGTCTTTTTTATAGACTCATAACACTTGAAATAATTTACATTGAAAATGCAGTTTTTCGATCAACGGATCCCTCCCTTTTCACTTCTATTTAGACGTAAATAGATCTAATGAGCTACCGCAGAGGAATATAGTTTCGATACTTGTATTACTAGAAGGGAAACGTGGTTGAATTTGAAAAATAAGATGATTTGAATCGAGGGTCGATAAGTTATTTCAAACAGACATGATCTAGCTATATTCTTCGGTCAAATTCGAGTTACGTAGTCTCGGTTTCTATTTTTAGATTCTACCTAACGTCACTCAGAAATCGATGGAACTGAACAGGCTATATTTAGGTTTATGACTATCACCGCCACTGTAAGAGTTTATCAATCAAATAATCATGAGAGTGAAAAGAAAACATTTACTATTTATCTGTCAATCTTTGCTTCCAGGTTTGATTTTATCAAAAACGGATTTTGCCAGCGGTGGATTAAATTAATAAAAGTGATAAATCAACGTCATTTTGTATGTGGCCTCAGTGGCGTAATCGGTAAGGGCGACGTCTCTAGAGAGATTAGAATTAGTTTTTGTAGGATCAGGCGCGGGTTCGAATCCAGCTGTAGCCAATTATTTTTATTTTTTCTCATTTGAATAATTCTTCTGGTGACCAAATAGATCTGTTAGATCTATTCCATCAACATGTTTATGAATATTTACAGAAAACTAAAATAGTTCCATGGTTATAGAATCATTACGCCTATCTACTAACCTAATAAACCTTCCACTACCGGAAGTAACCTAATAAACCTAAGTTTATTTGCACCCCCTTTATTATGTCACTAGAGAAGCCTGGTGACTGGATAAAAAATAATCATCATTTTGCATTGATAATAAATATTATCTTTCCTTTCCAGAACATTCAATCTCTGCTAAAAATATTTCACCAAACTGACAGAAACTATGATTCTTCTGTAAGAGCAGTGGCTGCAGAGTTGTTGCTAACCACCAATGTTTCAAAGACAACAGTTGTAAATATTCTTCTAGCAGCAGCTGGAGACCAAAAGCAGTTTGAGTTGTCTACCTTTATACTCAAAAAAGTTATAGACCTTGCCAAGTATGATAACAATCTCAGGTACGTAGATCTCTTCGCATGCTAGTAATGATGGCCTATGCAAACAGTTTGGATCCAATTGAGATGCCAAGTAAATCAGTCTCTCATCAGAATACAAACAGTGAAACTACTTGACACTTTGACTTCTTTTTGTGTCACCTGCCGAGAGGCAGTGTGTCACTTAGGGATCACTTTTCCGTCGTCTGTCTGTCGGTCACACCTTTTTTTGGCCATCATTTCTAAACTATCATTATAGAGCTTTCAAAGTTCATATGTGTCTTCCTCTCATTGAGAACCATTGATGTAACCAAGGTTCATCATACTACATGCAATATTTTTTGAGTTATTCCCCTTTGTTCTGATTTTCGCACTCCAGTGGATTAACAGTTTTGAGCAGCGAGCAGGTGACACGTGTGTTCCTTCGAATTCTCTTGTTTGAAGTGAAATGAAGGAAACTTTAACCAGATAGTAGTATAATAGGATTGGTGAAAAACATGACCGGAGCTCGAACTCGGGACCCTTCGCTTTCAGGGCAAATGCTTTATCAGCTGAGATATCCGAACCACTTACTGTTATCTTCTTCACCCAGTACCTGTACCTGGCCTGTTAAAGTATCATGTGACAATTGTTTTGGACAACAATTACTTAGTGATCAAAGAGCTAGATGTGTATTGACCATTGGAATATATAGGGCATTTAGGTTGATCAAAGAGCTAGATGTGTATTGACCATTGGAATATATAGGGCGTTTAGGTTGTTCCGAATTACACTTTTAAAACTCAAGCAAGAGCTCTAAAATGGTTTAGTGGGATTCAGGGAGAAGTTTTAGTTAGATTGTTTATTATCTGTAAAATTAAGTTCTCCCTAAGCACAAAATAGGGAGAAATGAGCATGTTAAGGGATTCTTTTCCCCAAACCTGCTTGTAGCTTGAGCCCTGCAAAGGATCAGAATGTTTTGGTTTTTTAGCTCACCAGAGCACAAAGTGCACAGCGTGAGCTTTTGTGATCGCCTGATGTCTGTCATCGAGCGTCGTCAGTCGTCAACAATTTGAACCTTTAAATATATTCTCCTCTGAATGTACAGGGTTCTCAGCTTTTATATTTGGCACATAACATAATCTGTAGGTCCTCTAAAGTTATATAAATTATGTCCCTGGGGTCAAAATTGGCCCTGCCCCAGGGGTGCCTTGTTTTCTATAGACACATATAGTGAAAACTTTTAAAATCTTCTCCTCTGAAACTGGAAGGTTCTCATCTTTCATATTGGCAATTAGCATCATGTTCAGGTCCTCTACAAAAGTTATATAAATTATGCCCCTGGGGTCAAAATTGGCCCTGTCCCAGGGGTGGCCAGTTTTCTATAGAAACGGTGAAAAATCTTCTTCTCTGATTGTCTGGTGAGCGATATCAGGGCCATTATTGCCCTCTTGTTTTAATTTAGTGATGAATATCATCTGGTGAAATGTACAGTTGTTAATGTATCCTTATGTTAACACTAGTGATGTCTATATCAAAAGTGATGTTAATTTCAAACCTGATGATGACCCAGTTTGGGCTCTAAATGTTCATGGAAAGTCTAGATTGTCAGTCAACTTACCTTGTTTGAACAAATGTAAATAATATATGAAGCAGCATTTACATTAACCCTTTTCCTCATGAATACTCATGCAAGAAAAAGTAGCAAATATTCCTTTTCTTTAGTTAATGCTCCTTTTTGGTAGATTTATTCGCAGTGGTTGGGTCTAAAAATAGCCTATAAGGTAATGGGTTAATGGTATAAAACGCAAACAGGATCCTTTTGCTATGGCAGAAGCTGTAGAATCAGATCTATACTATTTCTTAAGCAAACAGAACAGACCCTGATTAGACAGCTCCTACAGGAGCTGTCTGATCTGGATCTACTCTGTTTGGATAGGTGTGAAAAGATAAGTCGATGAGGTAAATTGTTAATCTTTAATTAACCAACTACTTATTTTGTGTACAAATGATATGAAATATCATCTGCTATTTTTTTTCTAGGTATATATTAGATGAGCTTCGCCATGACTCCAGATTAAACAACTTCTATGTCTGGGCCCAGAGAGGCAAGTCCAGTGGCTTCAGCAGCTTGTTGGCAGGTAAGTTGGGACTAAAGCTAGACAGTGATTTGGGAGAAATAGCCTTCCTAACCATGCACACTTCTCTCCATGTTTTGTGTTGAGAGAGAAGGTTGAATATATAGAACATATAGGAAGGTACAAAATTAGGATTAAAACTTCTCCATTAATTCCACTAAACTTCTCCCAGATGGGGAGCTCTAAGTGTACTAAGGATCTGAAGATGTAATGATCTATCAAAATGTCTTAATTCTCTGCTAGCTAACTCCTATCTAATTGGTACACATCAACATTGCAATGGAGACATGATTCTGATAAACAGAAGGATAGACTGTGGCTGAGATACAGTAAATCATGTCTACAGCACCATCCAAAATAAGTCAAATAGTGTTGGCATGGTAAGCCAAAGGCCCGGGGTTCAAGTTCCAGTCGAATCACAACTTTTTTACCATGTTACAATGTTGCCCCTGGATTATTTTAAATATCATTTACAGTAAAACCCCTCAAAACTGGAATTGTTGTAGAAAAAAGAATTTAGACACTTTTAGGCAGGTGGCTGCTTAATGCTGGGTGAAAGTCATGCAGAAAGCTCCTCTGGGAGCTTTCACCCTGCATTAAGCTGCCACCTGTCTCGGAGACTGATATTTACACTTAATTAAATGTCTGGTTTAGAGGGGTTTTGCTGTACTCTGACAAGCGCTTGCATTGGGGGTATTAATCACATTCAGTGATAATTCTAATTCATTTTACTGACATAGCCTTTTAGTGGCAGTGTATATAACCCTCAATGATAGCTTATCTCTCATCTATTGTCAGAGACACAAGAAGCGAATGCTACATACGGCCTGTACATGGAGCTGGCCAGGTCAGGCGTGATGAAGAAGAGTGCAATGGATGTAAATTTAGTGGGAAATGAGGCCCTGCAGAAAGTGCTTAGTGTATGTATGGTACCAAATTCTTTACCCCATTTGTACAAATATAGAGTTAACAAGTATTTGCTAACAATTTAATATAAAACCTGTCTTAAGCGGTCATTTATTTATTGAACATAATAGTCTTAAAAAGCAGGTTGATGCTTAATGCAGGGCAAAAATAATGCAGAGGGCATTACTTTTGACCTGCATTAAGTGACCAGTCTTATAGATCCATAATTAGACCTCTTTTTGATGGCCACTAAGACAGGTTCCCTGTAAATCCAAATCAGATAGCTCCTGCAGAGTCTGCACTACAATATCAATTTTTGTAAAGATTACTTGCCCAAGATGAAGTGGACAGACTGTATGTAATTTTGCAATGATAGATGATGCCAATCAATAAACTCAGCACCAAAGAGTAGATGAAATGTTTGAGACCCAAGTATGTCCGACTAATAATAAGTATGTTACTGTTAGCCGTTATAAGACTTAACCCTTTTCTCCATATACACACCTTTTACTGCCTGTACAAACAGATTAGACATAGATTAGACAGCTCCTTTAGGAGGTCAGGGTCCATGCTTATAAAACTTTTAGTTGAGTCTGAGTTCTTTCTCAAGTTTTTGATTGGTCAGATTTGATGGTCAGATTTGAGCCTTTGGCTTGAGAACTCAAATCTGACCAATTAAAAGCTTGAGAACTCAAATCTGACCAATCAAAAGCTTGAGAACGAACTCAGACTCAACTAAAAAGCTTTATAAGCATGGACCCTGATCAGAAAGTTTCTGTAGTGTCCACCTTTGAAACCGTATCATTTGTCATTTGTCTATTTGTCTACCTTGCAAAACTCATCAAAGAGATTGTGTCTACCTTGCAAATCTCATTAAGGGGCTTGTTTATCTTGCAAAAATCATCAAAGGGCTGTGGTCCACCATGCAAAATTCTTAAAGGGGCTTTTGTCTGCATGGTCCAATACTGACCAAGGGGTTTTATTTAGTGTCCAACTGTAACAATTTCTACACATATTTGTAAAATGCTTTGCTTCAAAACAGTTATTCATGTTTATAATTGCTGAATGTTATTGATATGTCTTTTTACTTCACTCTGTAGTTTGGTATATACGCCTCTGGCCTAGAGTCACTTCTTGGAGAGGAACCTGATCCTGAGGCAGCTAATGAGGAAGCCACTGCAGGACTCGGTCTGAAGATTCTCGATGTTCTACTGCCCCCTGTAGAATTCTTTAGAGGTTCAGGAGGCCTCATGTCAGCTGTGTGGAATGCACCCTCAGACCCAATATCAGCATTACAGGTGAGCTAGTCAGATCAAGTTATGTCTTGAAACAATTATCTTGGAATGTAATTATGTTGTTTTATATACAGTATAACTTGATAGTTCGAACATTAAAACAAGTATCATTGTCTTTAAAGGCATTTCGAAAGGAATGTTGACCCATTAACCCCATGCTGTGTAACTTGGGAGCAGACTGTCAGGCATCTGATACACAAACTGATAAGGCGGGCTACCATCACAGAGGATCAATGTATAATTGCATAACTTTATCTCTTATCAGGGGTGTGATTTTTCCTCCTTTCAGAGGATTTCCTCCCTTTGAGCTTGAGATCCAAATTACAAAAGTTGTCACATTCAGTGAGATCAGCTCAGATCTGATGGTTTGGGAATATCATGTAAGTGGGGTAGGCATTTACCTCCCCACAATAGTTTCAGTAATCACACCCCTGTCTTATGACTATGGACCCTGACTGGACACTGCAGGAGCACAGCTGGATACTGTGTATATAGGGGGGGGAGGTCACTTATATAAGGAGCTTTGAAATACCTTTAAGACAGGTGGCTGCTTAATGCAAGATGAAAATCATACTTACTGCATGACTTTCCCCTTACATTAAGTAAAGTACCTAGTTATAGTCTACTTTTAGTCCGAATGACTGCACAGCCGACTGTACATTATGCACTGCATTGTTGTTTTGCATAAACTAAATCAAATGTCAAATGTCTTACAGTTTTGCACCACAAGAACTTCAATGTAATTAAAGGCCATTACTCTATCCTGCCTATTTAAAATGTATCAGTCCTTTAAAATACCAGTATTGATTTTCATGGTAACTAATGAGCTATGGTATCCACATGCAGTGCTCTTTTGAAGCCTTTTCCCTGTTGAATATTCATGTAAAAAATAATGACATTATGAATATTAATTAGCTATTTTCTTAATAGTGGTGTAAGTACTCAGAATTTCTTGGTATTGGTAGAAACTGTAGAGTCAGATCTATTATAAGTTCAAAAGCAAACAGATTAGAGCCAGATCCATTGTCCTTCAATGGAATATAAATTCTGAAGGGTGGTGATCCCCCGAGAGCAAAAATTTGCAACACAAAAAGAGAAAATTGCAGACTCGGTTTTATTGAGTCTGTTCATGAGCAGTAATTGAAGCAGTAATTGAAAGTGCAACACTGCACACGCCCCCTAGCACCGGCTTAAGCGGTATTCAATTTTCAGAACAAGAAGTACTGAAATTCATGATCTCGAAGGATCAGAAGGTATAACAACACTGAGAATGAAGTACGGGGTGACGTTTTACGGCCGCCACATGCCTGTTCTGGATGATAATCATAATGTATTTAAACAACTAAATCTTTGGTAAAGAGCAACCTCAACATATTTTCTTTGAAACTAAACATACACTTTCCAAAATTTGAAATCAAAACCTATCAATATTTACTGAATTAAGATTGCTTGTGTGTCTTCTGTGTGTCTTCTGTTTACTTTTTATTATACGCCCGTTTGAAAAAACGGGACATATTATGGAATGGCACTGTCTGTCTGTCTGTCAGTCTGTCTGTAACATCTCTAACTCAAGTTCTGCTCGGTGGATCCTTCTCAATATTCACCTCAAACAGTAGCATATATAGTCAAGGTCGCACAATTGGACTTAGAATTTGTACTTAGCAAAAATGTTAACCTGTCCGTCTGTAACATCTCTAACTCAAGTTCTGCTTGGTGGATCATTCTCAAATTTCACCACAATATTCATCTGGACATGCTATAGTAGCATGGGTGTGTCCTGGTACATATATCCAAGGTCAAGGTCGCACAATTGTGTTTAGCAAAAATGTTAACCCCAAATTGTCTGTCTGTAGCATATCTAACTCAAGTTTTACGTAGTGGATCCTTCTCAAATTTCACAACAATGCTACAGTAGCATGGGTATGTCCCGATACATATATTCAAGGTCAAGGTCGCCTAATTAGACTTAGAATTTGCGTTCAGCATTTGCGTTCAGCATATATGTTAACCTCAATTTATGTTGAACAAGGCCTTGACGGGTGTCTATTATACCCACTGGCACTCTTGTTTAACATAGAAATAGTATTAATCTCCATAAGAGATCCATAGAATTCAAGCGAAACATCTCAGACATGTCCTTATGCAGCTATCTAACCCTTTCTTTCATAAAAACGCCTTTTCAGGCATTCACAAACAGTAGACCCAGAACAGACGGCTCTTATAGGAGCGGTCTGATCAGGGTGTGCTCTGTTTGCTTATGAAATTATAAAAGATCTGACTTAACATTTTCTACCAATACCCAAAAGTCCTGTTTGCATATGCATTATAGAAATTAAGCTAAATATTCATGATGTCAAAATTTCTCGCATGAATATTCAATAGGGAAAGCGTTAAGTAAAGATAAATAATAATAAAACCTAAGTTTGCACTTTTTATGTCATATGTCGGCTTATTTCAGACAAGCTTCCTGCTGCAGGACCACAGTGAGCGGTTCCATCTGGCTAATGGGCTGGTAGTGGAGCTGCAGGTGCTTGGGGCTGTGTCCATTGACCTCACAGGCATGGTCAGCATCAGCTTGTGGAACAGAAACTCTGAATCTCTTATCAGAAACAGGTGTGTGTGTGTGTGTGTGTGTGTAATGTTTTATTTTGATTTGTTTGACAATTGCAGTATCAGCTTGGAACATATCATTAGGGGAAACTTATTCAGAGAACTGGTCTTTAGCCTATTACCTGTGCTATCCCAGATTATACATTTAACTGTTTGCATGCAGGCTAATTTTTGTCTGCAAGAATTGTTGTCTGCTGCAACTCTTAACCCTTTCCTTCATTTAAACATTTTTCACACATCAGTAAACAGAGTAGACCCAGATCAGATGGCTCCTATAGAAGTCGTCTGATCAGGGTCTTCTGTGTTTGCTAATGGAAGTGGATAGATCTGTTTCTTTACTTTCTAAAATGGCTACAATGTTCCACCTTCCACATTTCATTATAACTATTTTGTCCATGAATATTCAGTAGGTGTTGAAATTTGGAATAAACATAGAACAGGGAAAGGATTGAAGTTAATATTACCTTCACTCCCCATTTATTAGTGCAGTCAGAAGGACAAACAATTTGGATCCTTGTTAGACAGCGGATTACTGAACCAAACTGTTAATCACAAATAGCTGCTAGTGTGCAAAAAATGATCTCTTTTGTCAATAAACCCTCTGGCATGCATGCTGATGGCATCTTGTTAAGTTGTCCACTTGCTAATTTAGGAAGCTTCTGTCCGGTTTCAACCAAACCTGAAAATACAGTAGAACCTGTCTTATTTGGCCATTCATTCATTGAATATAGGATTCTTATAATGCTGGTTGCTTCATGCAGGGCAGAAATATATATTGGAGCTTTCTTCATTACTCTTGATATGCATTAAGTTACCACCTGCCTGACAGCTCCATAAATAGACCTCTTTTTAATGGCCTATTGTAATGTCTATGGACATAACATCTTTGTCCAGTTCAATAACCAGTTATATCCCTTTAATCTCTCTTGAGTTATGGCTCATTGTTTGTTGAAATTTGTATTGTAGAGTTGTGCCCCAAACTTGCATAATGTGTGTCAGTTTTGCACTCTTGTTGATAAAAAATTTGAATTGATTAAAAGAAATGAAACGCCTAGGATGAGAAAATGATACTGTAGATTTAATATTTGAACCCTTCTTAATATTGATATATGCTGATGTGTCCAAACTTTTGAGAAATTACTGATCAAGTGTCAAACATCTTGAATCCTGATGAGACTTCGAGTTACCCAGCATCTCATCTGGATTCTGGCAGTTTGAAAATGCTTTCTAGATTGGGATTTTAATAGCAAAAAAAAGGATTAAAATGTGTAAACAAGACCAGAATTATTACAGCAGTGCAAGAGTGGAACATTATTCTTGTATTTTCAGTGGAGCTCTTGTGATTGAGGGATCTATGAAACTGGATTCAGCCATTGGCCAATCAGGCATTGTGTTTGTAGCTGAGGGAGAGTCCTATATAGACTTTGAAACTGATGTGGATTTTTACGAATCACCATTTAAAATGTGTATGCAGATGAAACGTCCAAAAACAAATTTTAAGTAAGTTTAAGTAAAACACTTTGAAAAATATTCAGTAAAGACTCAATTCTGCAAGTCTTGTATTTGCCTCATTAAACCTGTACTCAACAAAAGACAACATATTACACTTTTGCAAACAGAGTAGACCCTGTAGAAGCCAACTGATCAGGGTCTCCCTTAATTGTTAACTTATGAAGTAACATGAATCTATTTCTACAGTTTTTATACGCCCGTTTGTCTGTCCGTCTGTAACATCTCTAACTCAAGTTCCGCTTGTTGGATCCTTCTCAAATTTAACCACAATGTTTATCTAGACATGCTACAGTAGCCTGCCAAGTCCCGGTTTGTTTATCCAAGGTCAAGGTCACACAATTGGACTTAGAATTTGCGTTTAGCAAAAATGTTAACCGGTCTGTCTGTCTGTAACATCTCTAACTCAAGTTCCGCTTGGTGGATCCTTCCCAAATGTAACCACAATGTTTATCTAGACATGCTACAGTAGCCTGCCAAGTCCCGGCTCGTTTATCCAAGGTCAAGGTCACTTAATTGGACTTAGAATTTGCGTTTAGCATTTGCGTTAAGCAAAAATGTTAACCTCAATTTATGTGGAACAAGTCCACTTATTTACATAACACTTTGTGATAAAGCTTTTAAACTTGGAACACTTGTTCACCGTCACAACCTTCAACTGTAGGCAAGGGTAAACAACTCTGTCAAGCATTTTGACAGAATCATTCCCCTTTTTAACTTAGAATTTTTGGTTAAGGCTTTGTTAAAGTCCTTTTATTTACATAACCCTTTGAGATAAAGCTTTTAACATTGAAACACATGTTCACCATCACAAGCTTTACCTGTAGGCAAGAGTACATAACTCTGTCCAATATTTTGACAGAATTATGCCCCCTTTTAACTTAGAAATTTTGGTTAAGGTTTTGGTTAAAGTCCACTTATTTACATAACCCTTTTAGATTAATCTTTTAAACTTGGAACACTTGTTCACCATCACAAGCTTCACCTGTAGGCAAGAGTACATAACATTTGTTCACCATCAGAAGCTTCATCTTCATCTCAAGCATTTACACAATTATGGCACTTTTTAATTTAGAATTTTTGGTTAAGGTTTTTTGTTAAAGTATGCCTATTTACAACCTTGAAACTTGGTCGCAAAATTGGACTTCGAATTTGAATTTAGCAAAAACGTTAACCCCAGTTTATGTTGAACAAAACCTCGACGGGTGTATATTGTGCCCACTGGCACTCTTGTTGCCATTGTGAAAATGCCCTTAGTCATGATGCCATTATACGAATTCCATACTATCATTAGTCACCCACTGGCCACCAGAAGGGGACTAGAGGTTTGCACTCTATCTATCCATCCGTCCTTCCATCCGTCCTTCCATCCAGATTTTTGTCTCCTCAACCACTTGGGTTATGGTTTCCAAATTTCTTGTGTGTGTGTATCTTTGGAAGGTGGAGTGTCACATACTACTTTGGTGTCTATGTGACCTTGATTTCAGTTTTAGTAACAGTTTGTCTGGAAAATTGTCTGTATGATATATCCTCATTCCTTTGGTTTAGGATTTTCAAATTAATTATGTGAGTGCAGCATGGGAAGGGGGAGTTCTGCGAACTACTTTGGGGTTTCTTTGAGCTTGACATTTTACCCTGGCCTTGTAAAAGTGAATGATATCTTCTGAACTACTTGAGTTACGGTTTCCAATTTTCTTGAGTGGATGCATCCTCGGATGGCAGTGTGTCAATACTGCAGTGACCTTGACTCACCTACCCATCAGGGAAGTAAAATGTGTTGAAACATGTGTCCACTCAGATCAACAGCCACCTTGAAAAGGAATGAACTGATCTGACTACACTGTATAAGAACCATCAATAAAAGGTTACACAGCATCACTCATCTATACTTGTGATATCAATAAATATTCCTTATTTGTCTACATCTAGCTTGTTGTGATGACCAGAGGGCACCTGTGTACTTTTGACACAGTTTTCCAGTTTTTGTGTCACGTGCCAAGAGGCAGTGTGTCACGTAGGGATCACTTTTCTGTCGTCTGTCGTCTGTCTGTCTGTCCGGAATAGATAACAGTAAATTCTATTCATTCTGTTTTGTATTTTGGGGTATTTTTGTGTCCTTGTTGGGTACCTTTAAACAAAGGAAATACCTAATAAGTGTCCATATGTAAGAACGTCTGTCTGTCTGTTTGTCACACTTTCTTTTTCTTTATTCTAACACTTCTCCAAGCAGGTGACACATGTGTTCCTTTGAACACTCTTTGTTGAATATCAATAGCCCTTGTTTTCCTTGGCATTTAGGCAAGGGCATCTGTGTACTATGGACAAATGTCTAGTTTCATTTTGGTTGATAGACTTGCTCTACATACAATAATATTAAATTGTTTCAGGCACACCTTACAAAAATATGAGAAAGCTACCAAGTTTGATAGACGATACACATCCAGAGTAAGCAGAACTGCCTCAATAGATGGTGTTTCATATTTCCTCAATGAGAAGAACTCTGAAATGTGTAAAGCCATGTTGGAGAAATAGATATATGTAAGTTGACATAGTTTTTTAAACTTAATCCTTTCTGTGAGTGAAACAATTCATTAATGTGCTTTGCAAACCTAGATGAGAGGGCTCCTGGATGAGTTCTTTCATCAGGGTCTGTACTGTTTCTCATGGTGTACTTTTCTTTAAAGAAAAAACATTGAATATTCAAGGTAAGCTTGACCTGTTTGAATTTTGGGATATTCTGTTTGAAAAATCAGCTAAAAGCTTTAACCTTTGCCCTTATATAAATGCCTTTTCATGCATTTGCAAACAGAGTAGACCCTGATCAGATGGCTCTTTCAGGAGCTGTCTGATCAGGGTCTGCTCTGTTTGCTAATGGAATTTGATAGATCTGTTTCTTTACTTGCTAAAATGGCTACAGTGTTCCACCTTCCATATTTCATTACAGGTATTTTGTCCATGAATATTCAGGAAGTATTGAAAGTTGGAATAAATATAAAACAGGGAAAGGGTTAAACTCTTTCAACACTGCAGACCAATTAAAAATGAATGTTGCAAGCAGTTTAGGTCCAGAGGAGACACTGAGTATATGGGCAAGATTCAACTGTTTGTCACTCTGATACTAGTTTGAAAGGAAATGAAAGAAACTATATTACAGAATTGTAAACAGATAACATTTTTGCAGATGGGAATTACTTAGTGTTAAACACTGTTTCCCAAGAATATTCCCAAAGAAAAACGGCAACATGAATATTAATTAGATTAATTGTTATAATAGCACATGGACACAGGAATGTTTTGGCCATGGCCAATACTGTATAAATTTTTTATATCTGTATTATATTTGTCATAAGCAAACATAGTAGAACCTGATCAGATGGCTCTTATAGGAGTCATCTGATCTGGGTCATCTCTGTTTGCAAAGGCATAGAAAGGTTTATTTATGGAGGAAAGGAATTAATGACTGAACTAGCATCGCATATAAGAAATTTGTTAGTATGGACTATCCTTGTAATGTTATTGGAATGTGTTAGTTGATAGCTGATCAACATTTATACTCTAAGTACCCTCTTTATTCTGACAAGTCTCCCATCTCCATTGGTTTGTAAAGCTGAATAATTCAATTTTGTACTCTATTGATAAATTTAAATTAAACTGATGTAGTAGCAAAAAAATGAAAACCCTTATCAAACTAGTCCTTCAGGATCAGTTTGCTCTTGGTCTGCACTATTGGCCTATGTACGTTTGTTGGAATACTAACAGTATTGACTATTGATGGTGGACAGATTGATGGTAGACTGTAGCTGTCTCATGTTGGTTGTTGCACATGTTGCATGTTACAAGTTGTAAACAGAGTAGGTCCAGATCAGAGGACTCTATATGAGCTCTTTGATATGAGTCTGCAATGTTTGCCATTAAGAAACCATAAAACAATATTCACCATTTCATACTATGTTAACCCATTCCCACATATTGACGACTTTTGATGACTCTGTAAAAGTCACTTGGTGAAACCATTGTGATAAATAGAGCATTTGCTCCTATAGGAGCAAATGCTCTATTTATCACAATGGTTTCAAACTACAAAATTCTAAAGTTTTCCTTTTCTCTAGTTAATGCTCCTTTTCGGTAGATTTATTCAAAGAGGTTGTATCTAAAAATAGCTTATGAGGTAATGGGTTAACTCTACCACTAAACAGTGTTGGAGCAGTCATCTGTGAAAAATCAGCATTCAGTTGACTGATTTGAAGTGTGTTGGGATAATAAATTAGTTACCAGGTAGGAATTATTACCCACAGTTCTTTCCCATGATAATGTGAATTGTCATTTGGGAAAGAAATATGAAAGCTATAGGCATGCCCAAGAGTATAAGGATCCACCTGTGACCATGAGTATTCATGTAGGATATGAATACCTCACCTGAGGGTCAAAGCTTCGTGCCTAATGCCTATGTGATTTTCTGATGCCGAGGGTGAGATGTTCATATCCTACATGAATTTATGAATAGTGGAATTTTTATGTAACATGTGAAATCATGTGAGGTCACATGACATGGAATTTACACTTTGAACATCAAGCAACATGTAAGATATGTGTATCTTACCATGAGCAAGACCACTATCTTCCATAGGTGAAGGTTGGAAACATAGCTTTACCACAGGGGTCTATACCTCTTCATGGGAGTCTATATATACTACATAATAAACTTTATTATGTAGTATATATAGACTCCCATGGAGTGGTTTAGACCCCTGTGAGCTTTACAAGAATTGTAATTTAAAATTCTTGTAACAGTTAAATCTTTTTCAACACTTGATAACATTCATAGGCAAAATTTGTAATTTGATTTAATTTTCAAATATTCCTCTTAAATTTCTTTTCGAAAAAACAATATCAGAGTGTTTTATAGCTTAGATGCTGATAAGAAAGTGGGTTTTTCGGCATCTCATCTGGATCCAAACTGTTTGCAGAAGTCTATAGTGTTGAAAGAGTTAACCCTTCACCTTTACCTGATAGAGACATTTTTAAGGCTTCTGCAAACTGAGTAGACCCAGATCAGACGGGTCCTACAGGATGTCTGATTAGGATGTACCGTAAAACCTCTCTATAACGGCTCACTTAATTGTGTTAATTAGTTGGCATTTAGGGCAGGTGGCTGCTTAAAGCATGGTGAAAGTAAAACAGAACGCCCCCTATAGGAGCGTTCTGTTTTACTTTCACCTTGCTTTAAGCAGTCATCTGCCTTTAACACAAAATACTTGATGTAATTTAGTGGCCGTTATAGAGAGATTTTACTATACTTACATTTGTCGTTAGATCAGGGTTTTCCCTGTTTGCTGATGGAATTATGTAGATCTGGTAATACAATTGCTGCCAAAGCTAAAATTCCAGTGTTCATTAAAGTTTGGTATTTAAAAATAAAATACTAATAAATATTCATGATGCCATTACAGTAAAACCTCTCTATGACGGCCACTAAATTACATCAAGTATTTTGTGTTATATGCAGGTGGCTGCTTAAAGCAAGGTGAAAGTAAAACAGAACGCTCCTATAGGAGCATTCTGATTTACTTTCACTTTGCTTTAAGCAGCCACCTGCCCTAAATACCAACTAATTATACAATTTAGTGGCCATTATAGAGAGGTCTTACTGTATTGTACAAATGTTCATGAGGGAAACGGTTAATGAGGATTTGTCCATTAACCCATCCCCTGATATTGACGCCTATTGACGCCTCTGTAAAAGTCATTTTTTGAAACCATTGTGATAAATAGAGCATCTGCTCCTATGGAGAAAATGCTCTATTTATCACAATGGTTCTAAAACTACACAATTCTAAACAATTTCCTTTTGTCTAGTAAATGTTCCTTTTAGGTAGATTTATTCAAAGAGGTTGGGTCTTAAAATAGCCCATAAAGGAATGGGTTAAGCCGTGATATACAACAGTTACTGTTGAATGACTTTAACCCATTCTTTTATATTGACCCCTACTAATAAATATTCATGATGCCATTATTTCTAGCATGAATATTCATGATGTAAAAGGTTAATGGAGATTTGTCATTCCCTCATATTGACGGAATGACGCCTTTTGACGCCTCTGTGAAAGTCACTTTTTGAAACCATTGTGATAAATACATTGTGATAAATATATGCTTTATTTATTACAACGGCACTTTACAATTCTAAGTTGTTGTTTTTTTTCAAGTAAATGCTCCTTTTCATTAGATTTATTATCCCCTGCCAAAGGCAGAGGGATATTGTTTTGGGTTTATCCTTTTGTCCGATTTCCGTCCAATACCATATCTCTGAAATGGATTGACAGAATTCATTGAAACTCAACATGAGTACTGTTCCCATGTATTACCTTTCCAGATCACTTGCAGCATTTAGTAGTTATTGCTCTTTTATACTAAAAAATCACATTTTGTTTCTCTCCATCCGATGCCATATCTCTGTAACGGATTGACAGAATTCAATGAAACTCAACAGGAATATTTGTTATCGCCATGGCGTCATTCCCATGTATTACTTTTTAAGATGAACTGTGGCTTTTAGAAGTTATTCCCCTTTGTTACAAAAAAAATAAATATTTATTGCCCTTATCTCCTGCTGAAGGCAGAGGAATATTGTTTTGGGTTTGTCCATCAAGAAAGATTTGACCATGACAGAATATATATCTATATTGTTTTGTAAGCAAACAGAGCAGACTCTGATTAGACTGCTCCTATAGGAGCTGTCTGATCTGGGTCTACTCTGTTTACAAAGACATAGAAAAGGGTATTTGTGGAGTAAATGGTTAAGTTAAGGTAGATAACTCTTTCTAGCGAAATAAGATTTGCTAGACATTTAGCTCCCTTGTTTTGATAATGCTTCAATTTTGACCTTGGAATTTCTATTAAGCACCTCCTACCTGACTCATTGTATGATTGGGCGGAGCTTTACAATCAGATTATCTCAGACTTGCTGGCTAACAAGTCTATTGATACCGAGTTATATTGCCCAGTCTACCTCACCTTTTGTCAAGATATCAATATCATCAGCTGATATCACAAACCATCCTTGTTAGCACTCTTAGGAATTTGGTTTTTGATTTTGCATGTTCAGTAACTGTTGTTTGTAAAAATTGTCATACATTACAATTCTCAAAGTTACTTTTCTTAACATTTCTCCTGCAAAGACAGTGTTAAATAGATTTTGATCTGGATCCAAACTGTTTGCATAGGTTACCAAAATTTTGCTGCTGGTCGGCAAAGAGTTGTAGCTTTTCTGTTTCATTCAAGAAATCCAGGTAATATCATAGTCTGTCATAGCCATATCAACCACACTCATTATTCTGTCTTCCTTCTACATAGTTAACCCTTTCCTTCATATAAATGTGTTTTCACACAAACAGAGAAGACCCAGATCAGACGGCTCCTAGAAGAGCCATCTGATCAAGGTCTGCTCTGTTTGCTAATGGAATTTGATAGATCTGTTTCTTAACTTTCTAAAATTGCTACAATGTTCCACCTTCCATAATCCATTACAACTATTTTGTCCAGGAATGTTCAGTAGGTATTGAAATTTGGAATGAACATAGAACAGGGAAAGGGTTAAAGGTTTTCTCCATTTCTTGTATATAAATTATGAACGTATCAAACAGTTCGGGTTCTGATGAGTTCCGAATAACTCAGCATCTCATTTGGACCAGAATATTTTGCACATGCTGTCCACAAACTTGCCCACAGCTTAACCATTTACCTGTTCAATATTCATGTAAGAAAGTTAAAAAACAATGACATCGTGCATATTTGGTAGCTGAACATAGGAGTTGTTTACCTTGGCAGATACTGTAGAATCACATCTATATAAATCCATAAGCAAACAGAGCTGACAGGAGCCATCTGAATGTGGTCTGCTCTATTTGCAAATATGTGCAATGGAGTGTTTATATGAGGGAAAGGGTTCCATAACCTTATTGCTAGACCGAACGAACTGCAAAGTCTTTCCATTATAAAGTCCACATTGGGACAAAGTGCCATAACGTAATGGCATGTATATAAACCCCGTACTCCATATACCTTTAAATGTCTTTGCAAACAGAGTAGACCCAGATCTGATGACTCCTGCAGGAACAGTCTGACCAGGGTCTGCCCTGTTTGCTTATGAAATAAGGTAGATCTGATTCTAGTTTCTGCCGGTCAAACATTCAAGTGCTCATAAATCAGCTAATTACTGTTCACGACATCATTATTTCAAACATGAATATTCATTGAGTAAAGGGTTAATTAAGTTTATGTCCAATTAAAAACATGTAAAACATTAGACTTTGTTCCAGCAGACAAAGCAGACTTGCAGTACTCTTGTTCTTCAGTAATTCTCTATAACATGATCTGAATGTCAAACAGGATAGATCCTAGTGAGGAATTACGTTGCTTTGCAATCTGGATCACAACTGGTTGCAAATGCTCATATGTTGCTAAATATTGCATGAATTTTGTTCCATAAAACAATACTTTATAGGTAAACCCATTTTGTCTGTTAATTTATTGTGATAGTTTATTTTGAATTAATGGCAGGGGTTAATTGGCTACCAATGGAATCTAAAATATTGTTTCAAGTGAAGGTAATGGCCCATTAGTCATTTCAACATTTCAAAGGTATTTTTTGCAAAAATGATGTCTGCTACAATTCTCACCACTTCTTTTCAAACACAGTGTCTGTGTGTAAAAGAGTTTGGATCCTGATGAGAGACAAAAGTTTTACTGGGCCTTTAAATCTGGATCCATACTGTTTATGAAGATCATCAGGAATTTGTCCATATTACTGAAATGGTTAATCCCTTACTCCTTGAATATTCATGTAAGAAATAATGACATTATGAATATTAATGAGATTCATATTTACAATGGCACATGACTACATTAATTTTTGACCGTGTCAGAACTGTAGAATCATATTTATTATTTCATTAACAAACAAAGCAGTCCTTGATCGACAACTCAAACAGGACCTGTCTGACTGGGTCTGCTCTGTTTGCAATGGTTTAGACAGGTGTATTTATGGAGCAAAGAGTTAATCATTCATTGAAACCATTGTGATAAATAGAGCATTTTCATAACTACGACATTCTAAAAAGTTCCCTTTTAGCTAGTAAATGCTCCTTTTCGGTAGATTTATTTAAAATGGTTGGATCTAAAAATAGCCTATGAGGTAATGGGTTAAGTCATGTTCTACTGTAGTCCAGCATGAAGTTGACACCTTTCGATAATGAATTTTCAAAGTTTGAATAGCAAACAATGCTGACCATGATTAGATGGCTGCTATGGGAACCCTCTGATCTTAGTCTACAGTGTTTGTTAACAATGCAGACCATGATCAGAGGGCTGCTCAGGGAATCCTCTGATCTAGGTCTACAGTGTTTGCAAATGGCAGTACACTCATTTCCCACATTTGGAAGGGTAGGTGTAGATCAATGCCTAATAATTGGATGTTTGACCAGGATCCAAACCGATTTACAATTAGTTTTCAAAATAAAAAAGGGAGCAAACTTTAAGACATTGACCTTTAAATTTAGGAGTTGTCTGATCAGGAATAGCTCCTATTGGAGCCATCTGAACAGAGTCTGCTCTGCTTATGGAATACAATAGATCTGATCATACAGTTTCTGCCTTGGCCAAAACCTCCACATGTTCATATGTCATTATAAAAAGCATCTAATTAATATTCATGCCATCATTAATATTCATCAGTTGCTAATTTTGTCACAGAATCATAATTCCATTATTGTATGTAGTATTAAAAACAGAGTACGGCTTATAGCAGACTCGTTGCCAGTCTTACACCTGTAACCATTGTAGATACTTGGGAAAGTGAATGGCATGGCAGTCAGTTTAACCTACCGGCAGTAAATAACCAGCAATTTCTAACAGCTTGGATCAGGATGAGATGAAGAGTGATTCAGAATCAGAATCTTATCAGGATCTCAAAATGTTTTTCACACTTGATATATTTTTAAAAGGAATAGCAGAAGTAACAACTTTTAGAACTGAATATTAGAAAAAAGAAGCAGTTAAATTTTACTAGATAGAGACCCCTTTTGATGTCTTTTCAAACAGAGTAGACCCAGATCAGACAGCTCCTTTAGGAGCCATCTGACCAAGGTCTGCTCTGTGTGCTTACAGAATTACATAGAAGATCTGACTTATCTGCTCAACAACTCAGTGACAGTTGCTTGAATAGGAATGTGACTTCCACATCATATTTACACCAATTCACTGATTTTATGAGAACTTTAACCCTTTCCCTCATATAAACGTGTTTTCACGCATTTGCAAACAGAGTAGACCCAGAGTCTACTCTGTTTGCTAATAGAATTTGATAGATATGTTTCTTTACTTTCTAAAATGTCTACAATGTTCCACCTTCCATATTTCTTTAAAACTATTTTGCTAATGAATATTCAGTAGGTATTGAAATTTGGCCTAAATACAGAACAGGGAACCAGGGTTAAATTACTTAGACTGATAGAGTAGCAAATGTGTAGATTGTAATCAAATTGCAGGTTGGTCTGCACTATCTGTCTATATGAATGCTTATATGGTATTTAGAGTTGACTCTTTGAATGCTCAATGTTCACAATGGATTGGTGTATCATTAACAATCACATGCATTCAGTATTGGAGGATTAAATTTGATAAAGAATTGTAGTGACAGACAGTTCAGAGCCTAAATAGAGGTCTGTTTCTGTAGCCCTCTGGTATGGATCTAGACTATCTTTGAAGCAACAGATATTGTGAAGCATTATTAATCAGCAGATTTTTTGTGTTTTACATATTTTGATAAAACAATACTTCACTAATGTGTCACAGCTTCCTCAAATATACCATAATTAGCCTAAGTATTTTGACAGACAAACTTAGGCACACAATGCAGAACCAGATCAGGGTCTACACTATTTGCTACTATTTCAGGCTAATTTGAAGTTATCAAAATGATGCAAAATTACCCTTTCTTCCATAAATATGCCTTTCTACACCTTTACAAATAGAAATGTCCCAGATCAGATGATTCCATCCATTAAGTAGCATACTGTTCGATCCCTGATCATATACATACAATACCTGAAGGTGCTGTGTGATCAGGGTCTGCTATGTTTATTCATGATATTAACTCATTCTCTCCTAGACTATTTTTAGACCCAATCTCTTTGAATTGATCTACCGAAAAGGAGCATTAACCACAGAAAAGGAGACTTTTAGAATTGTGTAGTTTTGAAACCATCATGGTAAATAGAGCATTTGCTCCTATGGAGCAAATGCTCTATTTATCACAATGGTTTCAATAATGAGTTTTACAGAGGCACAAAAAAGACGTCAGTAGGAGAGAATGAGTTAAATAGATGATTATACAGTTTCTGCCATTTGCCAAACCATAACATGTCTATGCGCTATTGTAACAATTAATCTAATTAATATTCATGATGTCATCATTTTTACATGAATATTCAGGGAATAAAGGGTTAAGCTTTACACACCCATTGAGAAGGAAGATTGAGCATCTGAATACTTAACCCATTCCTTCATATAAATGATTTTTCACACATCTGCAAACAGAGTAGACCTAGATCAGATGGCTCATCTGGATCCAAACAGTTTGCATAGGTAATCACAGATGCAACATTGGCAGTGAAGGAGTTAATTTGAATAACTTTTAGCAGAAATGATTGGACGTGGGAGAAACTGTGCCATCTGATTTATATTATTTCATAAGCAAACAGAGCAGATCTTGATCAGACAACTCCTATAGGTTCTGTCTGATCTGGCTGTACTCTGTAAAAGCAGCCAAGTAAAGGGTTGAAAATAAAGGGCTGAATATACATAAAGGATATGTGTATATGTGATTTGTTTTGTATCCAATATGTATGCAAATGTTTCACCAATTCAACAGTAAATATCTTTCTAATTGTTTAAAGGATATCCGGAAATTTCAGGAATTGAAAGAATATTCTGCCATCTGGTTGCACCAGAAAAAGTTAGATGTACTGGGTAACCATAGTGACATGCTTATCTGTGCTCCCAGACTGTCACAGTTATTACTCTCAAGTCTTACTGCCCAGAACTGCTGTAAAACTCGGAGCAAAATGCATTTGAATTTGTGTGTGTTTTAGCTAGGGTATTGTTATTTTATATTCCATGTGCTAAAGCTTTTACATATTAACAATGATCCAAATACATGTTAACCTTTTATTTCATAAATACGCTTTTCTATGCATTTTACAAACAGATTAGACCCAGATCAGACAGGTCCTGTAGGAGCTGTCTGATCTGGATCTGCCCTTTTTCCTTATGAAATGATAAAGATATGACTCAACCACTTCTGCCATGGCCATAATTCCCTGTGTTGATATTATGCCATTATAGAAATGAATCAAATTAATATTCATGACGTCTTTATTTCTGTCATGAATATTCATGGAGTAAAGGGTTAAATTATTCCAAAATCACCTCTCAAAAGCAGTTCTAGGACAAAATTGTTTGATAGAGTTATAGCATTATTAGTTACCTGTGTACATATTTTTATGCTCCCCAACAACAGTGTTGGGAGAGCATATAGTAGCCACTTTGTCTGTCCGTTCGTCCATCCATTTGCCTGTCCATCTGAACTTTGTCCGGAGCATACCACAAAAATTGTAATAGATATTAACATGAAACATCATAGATAGATTGATCTCGATGAGGGGAAGTGCAGTGCACAAGAACCATCACTCTCTTTTGTATAATTTAAGAGTTATTGCCCTTTGTTATTTTTCATACTTAAAATTTGTCCAGAGCATATAACACAAAAACTATAACAGGTATCAATATGAAACTTCATAGGAAGGTTGATCTTGATGAGGAAAGGTGCAGTGCAAAATAATCACCACTTTGTATAATTTAGGAGTTATTGACCTTTGTTATTTTTCATACTTAAAGTTTCTCAGCAGTTTGGGAGCATCCATCGATTCTACTGATTCTCTTGTTCTTTTCTTTTCACTTTCTAAATCCATTAGACAACTTGTTCAGTATCAAGCCAAGCTTTAACCAAGAATTAAATGTCTGTCATTCTGATGCAATCTTTTTGCTTCTGCTTTACCCTTTACCTGATGAATATAAATGTTGACATCATGAATATTAATTGTCTGAACTGTTAAAGTGGCATACAAAGAGAAGTTTGGGACATGGCCCAATTATTTCTATATAATTCCTTAACCTATTCCCCGCATAGGCTATTTTTAGACCCAACCTCTTTGAATAAATCTACCAAAAAGGACCACCTACTAGAGAAAAGGTAAAATTTAGATTTGTGTAGTTTTTAAACCATTGTGATAAATAGAGCATTTGCTCCTATGGGGCAAATGCTCTATTTATCACAATGGTGTCAAAAGGTGTCAATATATTATGAGGGAATGGGTTAAGCAACCAGAGCAGAAACTGATCAGATAGCTCCTACAGGAACCAACTGATCTTGGTCTACACTGTTTTTGCAAAGGTGTATCTATTGGTGTAATAGAATGTTTAAATGCTGACTGAGTTAGTTCTAAGTAAGACATTTTCAATGCAATAAATGTACAGAACCAGTCTATTTTATGACTGCCATGCAAGATTCTCTTTTTTTGTGGTTTCAACACAGAACTCAGCTAATCTGACACGTTTGAGGGATCAAACATTGTGTCTGATTTAACACATTGGCAGCCATGGGCAAATCTGTGATAATCATTTGAAACTGTTATGTTCAGATGAGAAGCTGAATTATTCTGCATCTCATCTAATATACTGTGTTGTTGTATTTTAACCCTTTCCTCCATAGGCTATTTTTAGACCCAACCTCTTTGAATGAATCTACCCAAAAGGAGTATTTACTAGAGAAAAGAGAATTTTGTAGTTTGAAACCATTGTGGTAAATAGAGCATTTGCTACTATAGGAGCAATTGCTCTATTTATCACAATTGTTTCAAGAAGTTGTTATTAAAGAGGCATAGAAAGGCGTATTTATGGAGAAAAGGGTTAAATGAAAGTGAAACTTCAGTGATGAAAAATTAAGCAGACAACAATTTTTGCAGATGGCAGAACTATGTGGCAGTAAAAGAGTTAACCTTCTGAATGCAAGAAACAAGTGTGCTGGAATTTGCAAACAGTGTAGAATAAGATCAGAGGGCTCCTTAAGGAGCCTTCTGATCAGGATCTGCACTTTTTGTCATTCAAATCCACTTGCAAAGTTCATTCTTAATGGATTCTATCATGAAACAATGATGTATCCTTCCACTATGAAAAATAGCATTCCAAGAGTTACAGATGTTTAAAATTAGGTTTGACACCCAGGGCATGGACATTTTTGTTACGCTAAATATTTTGAAAATGCCTTCACTTTGTGGTCTGATACAGAGAGGTATTTCATGGGTTCAACGGAATATAGATTGGTAAAATGAGAAAAAATATCACAGAAATATCAGAGTTGTCCCTTGTACCTGTTTCATGTTTTGAAAATGGCTTTTGAGCTCACTTGTTTGTTGATGTTTTTGGCTGTATTTTTTTAGCTGAGTATGCACAGGTGAGCTTTTGTGGTCGCCCACCTTCTGGCATCCGGTCTTCTGTCCGTCCTTTTAAACAACATCTCTGGAACCACTTGGCAGAATGTAAACAAGCTTTACATAAATTGTCTTTGTATTATGCACTATCAAATTTGGTAAAATAATCTGGATCCATGGCAACCAAAAGAAAAGAAAAATCTTTACACATCTTCCTCTAAAAAACCAATGGTCAGAACTGAGTGATATTAGGAATAGTTTACTCTTGTGACCCTTTAAATTTCCTTAGATGTCTATTTTGAAATATTCTCCAAAATGAATTGTCCAATTTGAATGATGTTTGGTAGGAATAGTCCTCTCCAGGTTGACCCTTTATTGAAATTGCTAAAACTATGCTGTTATCTGAATATATATGATGATCATGGATGGGACTAAATTTTCTTATATAAATAATAGGGAAAACATAAAAATTCTTCTTCTCCAAATCCAATTGTACAATTTGAATTGTATTTGGTAGAAAAAGTCCTCTGGTGACCATATTATTGAGAATTATGAAATTACCATGAATTTTGAACAAATTGAATAATCTTTAGTTGAAAAATTAAAACTACATGTACCTTGGCCCTCTTAACTTCATTAAATTTTACTGCATATGGTTATAACTAGTCTATCTTATCTAGTGTTACAATTTGCAGGTGAGCGATATAGGGCCATCATGACCCTCTTGTTTTTATATTTTTCAAACATCAGTATTTTAAATACATCATAAGTTGAAAGAGAGAAAGAGAGAGAGAACAATGCCTAGAATTGGCAATACAATGAAGTCGGCCTGTCATACATCAATGCCACAAGTGAAGACTACAATCTCTGAAGACTCTTTGCATGCTAGCAGCAAATTGTGACAAACCTAGGCAAACAACTTGGGTGAAGATGGTACACTCATCAGGATCTAAACTGTTTCATACTCTGGTTGTTCTTTAAGAAGAAAGGAAGAAAAAAAAATTGTAGAGTATGACCATTTTTTGCGATGGCAAAAACTTAATGTGCAAAGAGCTAATGACCAATGAGAGTTTCAGTGTATGTTTACCGGGGTCAGATCTTGCTTTATGGTTACACTGACCGCTGAAGCACCTTGCTTATCATCTATTGCTGTGAGTGGTATAACTTGATATATTTTGAAGCTGGTGTACTTAAGCACTGATCCTTGTTATCCAGGCTATTCATTTCAGCAAACTGTTCAGCAAATGGATCATATGACACAAGATAAGCTTGGATTTTCTAAGGTTGGCCAACCCTATAAAATGTCTTGCATCAGGGACCTTGTGATCAATGCAGACCTAGATCAGCCATCTAATTTCATCAGGGCTCAGATTTTGTGATTAAAATGCTGCTTTTTATGACTGACAGAAAGGGAAAACCACCCTTCTCCATCCCTTCTCCTGTGGGATATTGGCATATTGTTTACATCTACACCTGATGAATACTTAGTTCCCTTACAGACTATTTTAAGACCAAAACTCTTTGTACAAATCAATTGAAAAGGAGCATTTACTAGAAAAAGGATTTTTTTTTAGAATTATTTAGTTTTTGAAACCATTGTGATAAATAAAGCATTTTCTCCTATGGTGCAAATGCTTTATTTATCACAATGGTTTCAAAATGTGACTTTTCCAGAGGTGTCAAAAGGCGTCAATACGATGGAATGGCATAAAATGTATCTAATCTGGTTCTTTACTATTTGCAATACCAATCAGTATATTACAGATATGCTACATACCCTAATTACACTAAATTATAAAATATTCCAACACCCAGTCTCCTCTCTACATGGGTTAGTCCATTTGGCACCATTTTTAGCTTGTCTGTTTTCGAAGAAAAAAGTCCAGCTATTGTGATCACTGGGTCGTAGGCTTTGTCATCGGTGTGCAAAAACTTTAACGTTGCTGATCGATCAAAAAGTATAAGGTTTCAACATAAAACTTCATAATAATAATAATAATGACTTCATAGGTTGGTAGATCTCTTTGAGGAGAAGTGTATGCATGCAGTGGATAAGCACCAAATCAGACAAGCGTTAGTCCTGCACGCGGCTCTTGTTGTGATTTTATATATAACATTGACATAGTAGCAAATAGTGTAGACCCTGATCAAACTCAGCAGTTTGATTTGGCTCTGCCATATTTTGCTTAAGTTTGTTTGTCCATGTACTTCGGGTAATTAGGCTACTAGTTTAACCCGTTACCTCATAGGCTATTTTTAGATACAACCTCTTTGAATAAATCTACCGAAAAGGAGCTTTAACTAGAGAAAAGGAAAAGTTTAGATTCATTGTGATAAATAGAGCATTTGCTCCTATAGGAGCAAATGCTCTATTTATCACAATGGTTTCACAAAGTGACTTTTACAGAGTCATCAAATAGATTTGTTCATTTACTGAAAAACAAACCAGGAATAAATGGACTCCTTTTTGCTGTATTGCTTGAATTTTAGTAATATTATTTATGTCTGAAATAAAGGATTCATTGGGCTTTGTGTACTCAATTGTATAATGTTACAAATTAAGCTTGACATGGTGTTAATTGAAGTTTCCATAATTTCTCTGGTGTTTGTTTTTGTAAGCAGAGATGTCTGACACCAACAGTATGATTTATAGGAGGTGCCTCACATTGTGACCTTCAGGTGGTTTTCAACAAACAACACAAATTAATATGAAAATGTCTGTAACTATGGTAACAGTAACACCTCTCTAAACATAACACCAAAAAGAGGTGTTATGCTTAATGCAGGACAAAAGTTCTGAAAAGCTCCTGCAGGAGCTTTCTGCATTGTTTTTGTGTTCTGCATTGTTTTTGTCATGCATCAACCCTTTAGACCATAAATAGGTGTTTGTAAGCCTTTGCAAACAGAGTAGACCCAGATCAGATGGTAGGAGCCGTCTGATCAGGGCCTGTTCCGTTTGCTTATGATATAATATAGATAAAAGTCTATAGTTTCTGCCATGGCCCAAAATTCCTGATGTCATTACATGTTAAATCATAAAGTGGTCACTATATAGGGTTTTAACTGTATGTTATAATTACAGTAAAACCTCTCTATAATGGCCACTAAATTGTGTTAATTAGTTGGTATATTAGGGCAGGTGGCTGCTTAAAGCAAGGTGAAAGTAAGACAGAACGCTCCTATAGGAGCGTTCTGTTTTACTTTCACCTTGCTTTAAGCAACCACCTGCCTTTAATACAAAATACTTGATGTAATTTAGTGGCCAGAGGTTTTACTGTATAAGACATTGTGTGATATTTAACCCGTTCTTCAAGAATATTCATGTCAGAAATGATGACTATATGAATATTAATCAGCTTTTGTAATGGCATCATGAACATGGAGAATCTCTAGAAATAGATCGAGGTTATTTCATAAGCAAACAAAGCGGACCCTGACAGTAGATTCTCCTACAGGAGCCATCTGATTGGTGTCAAGTCTGTTAAAGGGATCTATATTGAGTAAAGGGTATCGATGAAACCAGTTCATTTTTAATCACAGGGGTATATTTTTCTATATAAGTAAAACTTGACAATCTACTACATACGAACAATTGAGCATGTTATGTTTTTATCAAAAATGTGCATTTACTGTAGAGACAAGAGACTCACACTTTAACTATTGATAGGGTTATCTGTGTGTGTGTGTCAGCAACAAAATTGTTATAACCTATATATAAATAATGTTGGTGCAGATGAAAAGCCAAGTCAATCATTGCCTCATCCTGATCATAATCTAAACCGTTTGACATTCTGGCTATTTGGAAAGAAATGGGGAAAAAATATTACCTTTGAAATGGTAGCCAACAAAAATTCTTGTAAACGACAGTTACTTAGGATGCTAACTGTTAACCCGTTCCTTCATATACATGACATTGTACACACCTTTTCATTCCTTTGCAAACAGAGTAGACACAGATCAGATGGCTCCAGTAGGAGCCATCTGATCAGGGTCTGCTCTGTTTGCTTATGAATTTATATAGGTCTGAACCTACAGTTCTTGTGTTTAAGTCAACAACTCACTTTTATAATTACTTTATAAACCTTAACTTAATGAATATTCATGAAGTGATCAGTTCATTCATAAAATCTTGTTCAGTAGGGAAAAGGTTTGACCTATGTTGCATGTAAATCTGACCACTCCAGGCAATGTTGGGATGGAACTGTGTACAAATAATTCTCCATTGTTGGCAAGCACAGAATTGACATTGCTTGTCTATCTTCACTTGTTCTTTCATGTCTTGGTTGTTAATATAATCATGTTAGGGGCTTATCGGCTGTAGTGTCACTGTTTTCTCCTTTGATATTTTGCAGGTTCCCACTACATCACTGATACAGGGTACCGGTCAAAGCCACAACCAAGATATGATAGGTTTTCCAACAGTCTGGAATACTTATGACTCCATAGTCAACATTGAAACTGAATGAATCCAATTGACATTGTGACTGTCACATGCTCATTGCACTGTCAATCAAAAGTGAGCTGTCGTTGCCAATATTTCAGTTGTCAGAGAACAAGTAACCTAGTGTCAGATCAGTTTCCAAACTCGTTGATACATTAGGATGAACTTATAAAGAATTGAATCAGAAAAACAATTTCCAGCATCTGGTACATAATCATTTCTGTACTTATCAAAACAATAAGTTTACTTGTAAAATGAAATATATTTTCAAAAGATTTTATTTTCATACATCTAAGAACATCTGACATAATCATAGCTTCATTTTTGGTATTGTTGATATACCTTGCATACCAATAGCTTCACTGGTTATCAAGCCATTAATCACTCATCATTTTGTTTTATTGGAACTTAACCCATTACCTCATAGGCTATTTTTAGATCCAACCCCTTTGAATGAAAATTACTGAAAAGGAGCATTTACTATAGAAAAGGAAACTTTTAGGATTGTGTAGTTTTGAAACCATTGTGATAAATGGAGCTTTTGCTCTATGGAGCAAACTTTATACTCTATTTATCACAGTGGTTTCATAGAGTGACTTTAATAGAGGCATCAAAATATGAGGGGATGGGTTAATTACCTTGACTTGAGTATCAGCTTTGTTTGTTGTTGTTGTTATTGTATGTCAGACCAGCCCTTTTTCCTTGAAATGATCAGGGCTTATTGCAGTGACTGAGTGACTATTATTTAGGTGTGAGGGTGTTGATTTTGCTTATCCATTTATGAATAGTGACCATAACGAGGGCCATAAGTAAATTACCTGTAGTAGGCTGAGGTCAGAGGGCCCCTAGATGAGCCCTTTGGCCAGTCTATACTGGTTGCACTTTCTAGTACAGTCCCAAGCTCTGCATGAATATTCATCAGGTAAAGGGTTAAATGAGGTAGCTGTAAGTTTCCAACAGATAACAAAGCTTATTGAAATATATTTGAGACTGAACTGTGATCAGGTTTGGTGTAAATATCAACACAGTAAAAACCCTCTAAACCAGAATTCTAGTAGATAAGAATTTAGATACTTTAAGGCAGGTGGTTGCTTAATGCAGGGTTTAAGTAATGCAGAAGGCTCCTTGGAGCTTTCTGCATGACTTTCGCCCTGCATTAAACTGCCTCCTGTCTCCAAGACCGATATTTATATGAAATTGAATGCCCTGTTTAGAAGGGTTTTTCTGTATGTTTCTATGCAAAGTGAACAAAACTATGTAACAATGTATATATTTAGAGTTATATTATTATTGAGTCTATTTTTATCACTGTGAATTATTAAAGGCTGTCTGTCTCTTTAGATTTCAAATATATGATACCTCACATGTCCATTTAAAGTAACATGAACTGAATTTTGATAATGGGTCAATACTATCGCATAGATTCAAATGTGATTTTCCATACAATTTTAAGTTTTGTATTGATTTTTCATCATACAAGTCTTTTACAATCTGTTAACCCTAATCGCCCTAAATATCGGGATACCCAATCTCCATGGATTTGTAAAGCTGAATAAGTCGTGTTGTCACCATTTTGATAACTTTAAAGTAGATTGACATACTTACAAATAGTGAAGGCCCTGATTGAACTGCTCTTTCAAGAGCTATTTGATCAGGGTCTGTCCTATTTGCCAATGTCTGTCTTGTAGAATAGTAAGGATAATTAGGGTAATCTCTTTGATGCACCAGATTGAACCGTGAGGTAATTTAACTTTTTCCTCCCTGATTATGACTTTCTATGCCTTCATAATTAACAGAGTAGACCCAGATCAGACGGCTCCTGTAGGAGCCGTCTGAACAGGGTCTGCTCTGTTTGCAAATGAAATAATATGATTCTGGTATAAAATTTGTGTATTTTTTGTCATAACAAAATTAATATTCATGACATCATGATATCTTATATGAATATTCACGGAGTAAAGGGTTAAGGAAAATGATATTCTGCAAGAAAAATATCAGATTAAAGCTTATAATGCCATGTAGACAAATGTTTGGTGATGGCAAAAACTGTAGAATCAGATTTTTAGTGTTCCATGTGCAATTCAACAGGGAAAGGGTTTAAGTAGTAATTGTAGAACAGGTAATGCAGACAGCTCCAAGGGGATGTATAACGTTCGCCCTTCATTAAGCTACAACTTGCCTTGAAGACTTCTTTTGAGTGGTCATTGTAGAGGTTTTTATATACAGTAAAACCTTTCTATAACGACCACTAAATTACAACAAATATTTTGTGTTAAAGGCAGGTAGCTGCTTAAAGCAAGGTGAAAGTAAAACAGAACGCTCCTATAGGAGCGTTCTGTTTTACTTTCACCTTGCTTTAAGCAGCCACCAGCTCTAAATACCAACTAATTAACACAATTTAGTGGTCGTTATAGAGAGGTTTTATGTATAACTCTAGTTTGTCAAATGATTGTACAAGCTAAGAGTAAACTAGAATCTGACGTTGATTTTATCAGCTTTCAGACTGCTGTGAAAAGGTGAATAATTTGAAATATTCATTGGTGGCTGGAAGCTTAATTGTTTATCATCAATCAAATTATAAGCAAATAATGAATGTCAGACTTTGTTAAAGTAATGTTGTTTCTTATTGTAACAAAAAAATATTTTGATAACATTAAATAATTTGAAGAAAAAAAACATGCTTGAAAAGTTTTCCAACTTGTAAAATGTCTGTAATTGTGTTCAGTTAAGATCTGTATCATAATTCTATAGATTGGTGTCAGATCAGAACCAAAGGTTCATGATATTAAGCCTTTAATTCATGAATAATCCTGTAAGAAATAACAACATTATAAATATTAATTAGATTAATTTTCTGTAATGGCATATTAACAGGAAATTTTGGCCATGGCAGAAACTATAGTATCAGGCCTGTTGACTTAACTTATCGAGTCTGAGTATGATTTCATTCTCATGCATTTGCGCTGACATGAAGTCATACTCAAGCATCAGATTGGTCAGATTTTGACTATGTAAAAATCTGACCAATCTTGAGTTTGAGCATGTTTTGCACTCGGACTCAGAAAGTTTTTATAGGCACGAGGCCTGATCATATTATTTCATAAGCAAACAGCAGGTCCTGATAAGACAGCTCCTACTTGGTCTACTCTGTTTGCAAAGGCATTAAGAGATGTAGCTGTGAAATAAATGGATAAGATTATTTCTCAGAAATAATACAATCTACTTTTTATAAATTGAGATTACAGCAGACAACATTTTGGACATAGCCAAAGTGGCCAGTTAGTTAGTCTTACCACACAGATGGGCTGAATCCACTCTGGAGATAACATGATACTTCCAGGGAAGGCATTAAGGCTCCTCACACACCTTTGATGAATCTGTGATAACCTATGCAAACAGTGTAGATCCTGATGAGATGCTAAGTAATTTTGCACCTCTTAATATCCTGATTTAGACCCTGATCAAACTTTTGAAATGAAATTGAAGAAAACGATACTCAGAGAATATTTAATCAGACTGCAAATTATGAAGAAAAGTTGCTCAAAGGGCTATCAAGTGTAGAACATCATGTTGTATTAATTGGATAGGTCATTTATTGTATCAACTGAGCTAATACTGGGCATATTGCTAATATAAATTCCAAACAGCTGTCTGCCATTTGTCTTATTATCAGGCACTGGACTCCAGGATAAGCTAGGTGCTCAACTGATTATTATTTTAACCACACACATTCAGTTTTCAGGCATTTTGTATTCATATGTGGTGTCCAGCATGTTGGTGTCTCATATGAATCAAAATGACTTGACACTCAGAGTTGTGAGTTGTAGTACTTTATTTTGTATTTGTAGAAATGTAGTAGTATATACTTACATTGAAAAACAAAGTGTGTGTGGCTCATACTGGTATATTGAACGAGACTTTAATGTAAACAAGGGACAATGTGCTCTGCAGAATAAAGGTTAGAGTTGATTGTTATTTCTGTCAAAATGGAACTACATCCTGTCCCAGTTTCACATACAAGCTTTTTAGGCACCTGCAAGCAGAATAGACCCAGATCTGATGGCTCCTGATCGGGATCTGCTCTGTTTGTTTATGAAATAATATAGATCTGTTTCTACAGGGTTTCCAAATTTAAAAAAATCCCTTGTCTATAACACTATTATAAAAAATCAGCCAATAAGTAAAGGGTAAAGTTTAAGCTGAACTTACTATGCCATAATGTAGATTTGTAATTTTTCAACAATCTTTGATATATACAATGTGGATTGGTGCCATGTCCGCCTTTTTCTTTTGTTGCTATAAGATAACTGACACTTTTCTCAGAAAGGAGTGTTTTAAGGCAAGAAATACATTTAAATGTCTACTTAAATCAATTTTTCATTATAACAGAATTAAGGCGTTGAATGGGGGAAGTGAACATACTGGCATTTTGAATGCTGTAGACTCAGATCAGGGAGCTCCTCCTGGATCTGCACTGTGTGTCATTCAATTACTCCAGAAAAATTAAGTGTTTTTAGCTCACCAGAGCACAAAGTGCTCAGGGTGAGCTTTTGTGATCACCCGTTGTCCGTCGGCGTCCGTCGTCCGTCGTTCGTCGTCAACAATTTCAACCTTTAAAAATCTTCTCCTCTGAATCTACAGGGATCTCAACTTTCATCTTTGGCACATAGCATCATATTCAGGTCCTCTACAAAAGTTATATAAATTATGCCCCTGGGGTCAAAATTGACCCCGCCCCAGGGGTTCCTTGTTTTCAATAGAAACATATAGTAAAACTTTGAAAATCTTCTCCTCTGAAACCAGAAGGTTCTCAGCTTTCATAATTGGCACATAGCATCATGTTCAGGTCCTCTACAAAAGTAGGGGTGGGCAGTTTTCAAAAGAATCATATAGTGCAAACTTTGAAAATCTTCTCCTCTGAAACTGGAAGGTTCTCAGCTTTCATATTTGGCACATAGCATGATGTTCAGGTCATCTACATAAGTTATATTATTTATGGCCCCGGGGTCAAAATTGGCCCTGCCCCAGGGGTGGGCAGTTTTCAATAGAAACTAATAGTGAAATTTTTGAAAATCTTCTTCTCTGAATCTGGAAGGCTCTCAGCTTTCATATTTGGCACATAGCATCATGTTCAGGTCCTCTACAAAAATTATATAAATTATGGCCCCAGGGTCAAAATTGGCCCCGCCCCAGGGGTGGGTAGTTTTCAACTGCCCCAGGGGTGGGTAGTTTTCAATAGAAACAAATAGTGAAATTTTTGAAAATCTTCTCCTCTGAAACTGGAAGGTTCTCAGCTTTCATATTTGGCACATAGCATGATGTTCAGGTCATCTACATAAGTTATATTATTTATGGCCCCGGGGTCAAAATTGGCCCTGCCCCAGGGGTGGGCAGTTTTCAATAGAAACTAATAGTGAAATTTTTGAAAATCTTCTTCTCTGAATCTGGAAGGCTCTCAGCTTTCATATTTGGCACATAGCATCATGTTCAGGTCCTCTACAAAAATTATATAAATTATGGCCCCAGGGTCAAAATTGGCCCCGCCCCAGGGGTGGGCGGTTTTCAATAGAAACAAATAGTGAAATTTTTGAAAATCTTCTCCTCTGAAACTGGAAGGTTCTCAGCTTTCATATTTGGCACATAGCATGATGTTCAGGTCCTCTACATAAGTTATATTATTTATGGCCCCGGGGTCAAAATTGGCCCCGTCCCAGGGGTTGGCAGTTTTCAATAGAAACAAATAGTGAAATTTTGAAAATCTTCTACTCTGAATCTGGAAGGCTCTCAGCTTTCATATTTAGCACAAAGCATCATGTTCAGGTCCTCTACAAAAATTATATAAATTATGGCCCCGGGGTCAAAATTGGCCCCGCCCCAGGGGTGGGCAGTTTTCAATAGAAACAAATAGTGAAATCTTTGAAAATCTTCTCCTCTGAAACTGGAAGGTTCTCAGCTTTCATATTTGGCACATAGCATGATGTTCAGGTCCTCTACATAAGTTATATTATTTATGGCCCTGGGGTCAAAATAGGCCCCGCCCCAAGGGTGGGCAGTTTTCAATAGAAGCAAAAAGTGAAATTTTTGAAAATCTTCTTCTCTGAATCTGGAAGGCTGTCGGCTTTCATATTTAGCACATAGCATCATGTTCAGGTCCTCTACAAAAATTATACAAATTATGGCCCTGGGGTCAAAATTGGCCCTGCCCCAGGGGTGGGTAGTTTTCAACTGCCCCAGGGGTGGGTAGTTTTCAATAGAAACAAATAGTGAAATCTTTGAAAACCTTTTCCTCTGAAACTGGAAGGTTCTCAGCTTTCATATTCGGCACATAGCTTCATGTATTGGTCCTCTACAAAAGTTGTATAATTTATGGCCCCAGGGTCAAAATTGGCCCCACCCCAGGGGTGGGCGGTTTTCAATAGAAACAAATAGTGAAATCTTTGAAAATCTTCTTCTCTGAAACTTGAAGGCTCTCAGCTTTCATATTTGGCAAATGTTGCATCATGTTCAGGTCGTCTACAAAAGTTATATAAATTATGGTCTCAGGGTCAAAATTGGCCCCGCCCCAGGGGTGGGCAGTTTTCAATAGATACAAATAGTGAAATCTTTAAAAATCTTTTTCACTGAAACTGGAAGGCTCTCAGCTTTCATATTTGGCACATAGCATCATGTCAAGGTCCTCTACAAAAGTTATATAAATTGTGCCTCTTGGGTCAAAATTAGCCCAGCCCCAGGGCAGGCTAGTTTTCTATAGAAACATATAGTTAAAATCTTCTCCTCTGATTGTCTGGTGAGCGCTTCAGGGCCATTCTGGCCCTCTTGTTTACTGAATGGACTCTGTAATTAACTCTTTTCCTGTTCTATGTTTATTTCAAATTTCAATATCTACTGAACATTCATGGACAAAATATTTATATATTGAAATATGGAAGGTGGAACATTGTGGCCACTTAAGAAAATCTAGAAACAGATCTTTCAAATTATATTATCGAACAGAGCAGACCCTGATTAGATGGCTCCTATAGGAGCCATCTGATGTGGGTCTACTGTTTGCAAATCCGTGAAAACACTTTTACATGAAGGAAAGGGTTAAACACTATTTGACTTTACCACTGAAAATTCAGGGCATAAAAGGGCAGATCCTGATCAGACAGGTTGTACGGGAGCCATTTTATCAGGGTGTACTCTATCTGCAATGGTATGAAAAGGCGTTTATATGAGAGGGGAAAGGGTTAATGCAGGACGAAAGTTATGCAGAAAGCTATAGGAACTTCCTGCATTACTTTCAGCCTGCATTAAGCTAGCACCTGCTCTTATAGATCCCCTAGTTTATATGGTCGTTATAGGCAGATGTCTACTGTATACAACATGAATGTGTGGGGATGAAGAATTAGTTTTGATAGAGTATTTTATGTATGTACATGTATGTGTATGATAATCATGATTCACTATGTTATCATTGTGTCACTGTTGTAGCAAAATTTACAAATACATGTTTGTAACGAATACAAATTTGAAATTGGAGCATGTTATATAAAGCTTCTTGTGATAACATTTTATAAAAAAAATTCTCAAAACAGAATCATTTTGGTAGCATGAGGTTTTTGTTTTTGTTTGAATAATTATCTTTTATTACTAATGTATTAACTTATATAGGAGCTTTTTGCATTACTGTTGCCCTGCATTAAGCAGCCACCTTCTTTTTTAACACTCCTATGTCTATTAAATGAATGGTCACTTAACTCATTTTCTCCTAGGCTATTTTTAGACACAACCTCTTTGACTAAAACTACCGAAAAGGATCATTAACTATAGAAAAGGAGAGTTTTAGAATTGTGTAGGCTTGAAACCATTTTGGTAAATAGAGCATTTGCTCCTGTGGAGCAAATGCTCTATTTATCACAATGGTTTCAAAATGTGAATTTTATAGAGACGCAAAAATGCATTACTAGGGGATAATGTGTTAAGACATGTTCTACTGTATTGCTGTTAGCAATCCTTACACTTAAGGATTATTACTCAGTCATCTGTTCCTTTGAACACTCTAGTTAATGTTTAATACATGATTACCATCGCAAACAGTTTGGATCCAGATGAGATGTACAAATACGTTCAGCATCACTGTTTGGCTGGCCACTCTTATTGGAAAGCAATAGTAAAATGTTTGCTTTAATAGACATTTTCCATTGACAAAAAAGAAATGTAAATGCAAACTGCCCACTTAAACACTATGTTATTTCTTCTACATATGCATTTGTTTAATTCATTGCCAGATGAATGTTTATGCAAGAAATAGTGACATAATGAATGTTTGGATTTTTATAATCTTTATTATGCATATGAACAATTTTTGGCAGTTTCAGAAAATGTATTCAGATCTATACAATGCTACAGGCTGTTTAAGAACAGACCCTGATTTAACCCTTTCCATCATATAAACACGTTTTCATGCATTTGCAAACAGTAGACACAGATCAGACCGCTCCTATAGGAACCATCTGATCAGGCTCTGCTCTGTTTGCTGATGGAATTTGAAAGATCCATTTCTTTACTTTCTAAAATGACTATAAAGTTCCACCTACCATATTTCATTGTAACTATTTGTCTATTAATATTCAGTAGACATTGACATTTGGACAAGGAAAGGATTAAAAGCTCCTCCATGGTCTGTCTGATCTGGTGTATTCAGTCTGCAAACATGTAAAAGTGCATCTCTATCAGGTAAACAGTTAAGAAACATGACACTTGAGAGTCTTCAAATGATGAGACTGAGACTTTGTCAGCTTCCGAGTGAGATCCAGATTGTGTGCAGAGATCAATAATTTTTTATTTATCTCACACAATGTTTATCTCACACTTGTAACTTTGCAGTAAAACTTCAAGTTTGTTGTTTTAACCCTTTCCTCCATGAATATTATGGTAAGAAATAATGACACAATGAGTATTAATGAGATCAATTTGTCATATTAGCACAGTGACAGAGGAAGGGTGTTTATGAAATAAAGGGTTAAGAAATAAGCAAATCATTTTCCCAACAAGAATTTGCTCTGTAGATATATTAACTATTACTTATTTTATGAATGTAATGGTAGGTAAATATGCAAACATTTTTTGAACTCGTATAAGTTATGTACTTTAGAATTACACTAATTTTTGCATGTTATATTAGTTTTTCATTGTTTATGTTTAACTGTCATCATACTGGTTGTTCCAGTACCAGTGAATATCAATCAATCTTATATAAGACAAGTGAATCCATTGCTATGACAAACATTATAGAATTCGTAGAGCTAAGATATTCTATAAGCAAACAGTAGACCCTGATCAGACGAACCCTACATGAGCCATCTGATCTGGGTCTACTCTATTTGCAAGGGGTCTCTGTCAGGTAAATGGATAAAATAAACATGTGTTTCTATAGCAGGTAGTGCTTAATGCTGAACAAAAGTTATGCTCAATGTCTCCTAAGGGAGCTTTGTACATACCATTTGTTCTGCATTAAGCTACAACCTGCCTTTAAAACACAAAAATAGACCTCATTATGATGTTTACTATAAGTCTGGTCAATACTGTTACATTTATAGCTATTTTTGAATTGATGTAATATGCAATTCTGTGTGCCAAACAATACAGATGCAATAAAAAGCTATTTTATTTTATGGACTATATTGTTCTGAATTCTGTACTTTTCCAGTCCTGATTTCATATTTCTTTCTAAGTCAATCAATCAATCATCATTATGATAAACAATTGTATCTGCACTACTTGTAAAACAATGCTCTCTGATCTTGGTCTACTCTGTTTGCAAATGGCAGCAAACCCATTTCCCACTTTCAAAGGTTTAATCAAAAATTCCAGCAACAGGCTAAGTCACTTGTGTCATCGTATCACAGATCAGACGGTTCCTGTAGGACACATCAGCTGGATCTAAGCCCATAGCCCAGATTTGCCCATAGTATGCTAAATTTCCCTGTTCTGTGTTTATTCCAAGTTTCACTACCTACTGAATATTCATAGACAAAATGCATGTAGTTGTAATGAAATATGGAAGATTGTTGCCAACTTAGAAACTACAAAAATCCATTAATCCATTAGAAATCCATTAATAAAAAGAGTAGACCTACAGTAGCCATCTGATCTGGGTCTACTCTGTTTGCAAATGTGTGAGAAGGCATTAAAACAACCACCGATTGCAAATCTTCACTGGAATATTTTTATCATGGTATGATTCATAAGAAAGGAACATGTCATGTCAGATTTTATTGCAAAACAATTGGGAATTAACCCTTTACTCCATAAATATGCCTTTTAACACCTTTGCAAACAGACCAGAAGGCTCCTTTAAGAGCCCTCTGATCAGGATCTCCTCTGCTGATCTGATTCTACAGTTTCTGCTTTGTCCAAAAAATCCTATATTTATATGCCATTATAGAAAATAAAAATGATCTGATTAAAATTTATGAAGCCATTATTTCTTCAATGACTACTCGTGGAGTAAAGTGTTCAAGCATGGTAAGGATCGGTTGGTACTTGTAAGTTCTCCACAAAACAATGGCTTTTGGCAAGAATCGGAAAAAAACAGGAGTCTGATAAGAAAAATTCCTGACCACTTAACAAGGTGGGGCTGTTCCAGAAAAGATAAGGACAGAGAAAGAAAGATTTGTTTAAAACCTGACATTGATTTTCTTAACCCTATACCCCATAAATACACCTTTCTACACCACTGCAAATAGAGTAGATCCAGATCAGAAAGTTCCTGTAGGAGCCATCTGATCAGTCTACTCAGTTTGCTTATATACAGTAAAACCTCTCTATAATGACCACTAAATTACATCAATTATTTTGTGTTAAAGGCAGGCGATTGCTTAAAGCAAGGTGAAAGTAAAACAGAACGCTCCTATGGGAGCGTTCTGTTTTACTTTCACCTTACTTTAAGCAGTCACCTGCTCTAAATACCAACTAATTAACACAATTTAGTGGTCGTTATAGAGAGGTTTTACTGTAATATAGATATAATTGTACAGCTTCTGCCATGACCAAAAATTCCTGTGCACATGTGCCATTATAACAATTAACCCAATTAATATTCATAATATCATTATTTCTAACATGAATATTCATGAACTCGGCTAGTAATCGGAACCATAAGCTGTTCTGATAATCAGTTGGTAGTCCCTACAAGTACATAATACAATCATTCCTGTGAAATTTGGTGAAAATCAAATGCATGGACGAGGCATGACGGAAACGGGACAATCCCAATATCTCACCTTGGCGTTTTGTGCCAGGTGAGCTAAAAAGGGTAAAGTATTGCCATGGCAAATATAACACAAATAGATCTGTAAATTTGCCTTTTACTAGAGCTGCCTGATATGCCTCTATTCTGTTTGCAAAGACCTAACAAGGCAGAAGTAAAGGGTTACTGGAAAAAGGTAAGCTGCCAAAGTATTCTTAATGGCTCACACTGGAGTTTTTCTGGTACAAATAGTTGAAAACAAAAAGTGTTTCAATATCATAAATGCTTAACTCTTTGTAAATGCTCAGTTATTTAAATTTGGTTTCACAACATTTTTAATGTACAGAGATATAATTCACAGGGAATATTAGAATTTAAGTTATATGTAGAAGTTTTTGCAACAAATTCAGTGAATTAACCCATTCTCTCCTACTGACGCAGCTTGATGCCTCTGTAAAAGTCATTTTTGGAAAACATTGTGATAAATAAAACATTTGCTCCTATGGAGCAAATGCTTTATTTATCACAATGGTTTCAAAACTACATAATTCTAAATGCTTCCTTTTCTCTAGTAACTGCTCCTTTTCAGTCGATTTATTTAAACAAGGCAGTCCAAAAGACAGCTAAATCCCCCACAACCGCCTGAATTAAGATTGAATAACAATTGACCTTATAATATTGGTTTGATCTTGATCAAACATGACTGCACACACGTGTTCTGCACATCGTCTCAAATAAGCTAACATTTGACTAAAGTTTTGTGAACATATTTCAAAGGATTTAGAAGATATGGAGCGGACACGAGAATGTAATGGATATTGAAGGTTAAGAAACTTGACCTTCAAATGTGACCTTGACATTGAGCCAACATGACTGCCATATGTGTTCTGCACATCATCTCAACTTGGTTCACATTTGAGGCAAGTTTCATGAAAATCCTTCCAGGGGTATAGGAGATATGGAGCCGACAAAAATTTTACAGACAGACAGACGGATGAAGGCCATTCCTATAACCACCCTTCCGCTTCACGGCGGGGGATTAAAAAGTTGGGTTTAATAATAGACTAGGAGGGAATGAGTGGGAATGAGAGTAGATAATATTTGGCAAAACAGATCACAACCAGACACAAGTTTGTAAAGATTCAATGACTACAATTTTATTTCTGTTCAAATTCTTCATATTACAAAATGTCACAATTACATACATAATTAGCCTTTAGCTTATCAAATTAATTTTCATTAGCAGAAAATCACATCTTCATGAATTCTTTATTTTTTGTATCAAAAATGTAATCTGGGTGTCAAATAGTCTTCTATCTGATGAGATGCCAATTACTCAAAGTCTTGTCCAGATTCAATTTGTTTTCAGTTGACATCAACCCTTTCCTTGTTCAATATTCATGTAAGGAATAATGATATCATGAATATTTATCAGCGGCATTCTGATAATGTTAACTTTTCTAGAGAATGTTTTGCTTTGACAAAAACTGTACAATCAGATATATATCATGTCAAAAGCAAACAGAGCAGACCCTGATCAGACGACTCCAAAAGGAGCCTTCTGATCTGGGTCTACTCTGTTTGCAAATGCGTGAAAAGGCATTTAAATGAGGGAAAGGGTTAACCCAGGTTTCTGAGGCACTTATCATTATCCGCTAAAGGCACTTTATGATAACTGTTGCATAGCTACATTAACTTTAACCCTTTACTCCATGTAAAAAATTATGACAACATTACATTAATATTAATTTATTGATTTTTTTATATTGAATTGCAAAAACACAAAGGTTTTTTTTGGCTATGGCAGAAACTATAGGATCAGATCTAAATATAATTCATATTAAGCAGACCCTGATCAGACAGCTCATACAGGAGCCATCTGATCTGGATCTACATTTTTTGCTAAAAAGGTGAATTTAGGAGAAAAGGGTTAAACATGAATAGTGTTGTATAGCACCATGATATGACTTTAAAGCCTTTATCATCAATAGTAGTGTGAAACACCTTTCTACCAATAGCAATATACACAGACAATCAGCCAATCAAATGATAACATGGCAAGGGCAAGGTCAATACATTCACTACAAGCACCAATAAAATACAACTTTTGATACAATCTGCATGACTTTGCAAAGAATTATATACATCTAGGCCACTTGAAAGTCTTAAGGTCTTGAACTCCAGCTTTGGCTGGCAAAGCATCATATCAATTTCAGTAATTGTTGTCTCTTAAGATTCTAGCCAGTTTCATTCTCATAATGGATTTTTCTTTCATTTCTTTCAAAAAATTATCAGAGACCTGAACAGTCTGGTTCTGCAAGGAAACCAAGTTACTTGGCATCTCACCTGAATCCAAACTCTTTAAAAGGTTTTAATATTCATCCATAGTGAGACATTTTTGATAGAATGCACTATTATTGAATCAAACTGCATCAACCAAATGTAAGCAACAATATTAACTATTTCACCATTTCCCTAATGAATACATGTATGTATGCGAGAATTGGTCACTTCAGGGGAACTTTTGCATTGATCCATGCAGATCCATATGATAATTTTCATTGCGAAAATTTCTAGTTACAGGCCTTCCGAACTATTGAGTCTATACTCAGAACACCAATCTAAATTTTTCTATTGTTTTTCTTGTGGAGGGCCTCCATTTTTTCCATGATAGCTTTGTTAAGCCGCAACAGTTTGTTCACATGCACCTTTCAGACTTATCAAGAGCTGTTTACTGGCAACTTCGGGCATGAGTTCATATATATATATATATATATATACTGAACTTGAAAAAAAAATATCAAAGAAAATGATAGATAACTTAAAACTCTACTTAAATAAAATCAAACCAATATACTACAACCATCTAAATATACAGAAAACGAGGCTTAAAATATTTAAAACCAAAACTTACAAGTTTATAAATATCGAAAGGATATTAAATGAATATTTTCAATACATGTAGTTTAATACTGAGAGGTAAGAGAAGGTGTAATACATGATATTTAACCCTTTATCTCATGAATATTCATGTTAGAAATAATGACTATGAATATTAATTAGCTTAATATTTTTTATAATAGCGTTATGAACAATGGAATATTTTTACAATGGCAGATAGTTTTTAATCATATCTATATCATTTCATGAGCAAACAGTGCAGACCTTGATCAGATGACTCCTATAGGAGCTGTCTGGCCTGGGTTTACTCTGTTTGCAAAAGGTGTTTAACCCATTCCTGTATAGGCTATTTTTAGATCCAACCTCTTAGAACAAATCTACCGAAAAGGAGCATTTACTACTGAAAAGGAAAATTATAGAATTGTGTAGAGTTGAAACCATTGTGATAAATAGAGCATTTGCTCCTATGGAGCAAATGCTCTGTTTATCACAATGGTTTCACAAAGTGACTTTTACAGAAGTGTCAAAAGGCATCTATATGCGGGAATGGGTTAAAAGGCATACCTACAAGGTAAAGGGTTAAAAGACTACTGTGAAAAAAAATCAATAAATATCAATTACAATACAACTCCTCTAAAGCCACCACTCAAAGACCAGACTTTCAAGACAGGCAGTAGCTTAATGTCGGACAACAGTTCTGTAGGAGCTCCTATAAGAGCTTTCTGCATTGCATTTTCCCTGCATTAAGCAACAACCTGCTTTAGAAGACTTCAATTTTAATACATTAAGTGGTTGCTTAATCATTTACTCCATAAATATTCCTTTCTACACCTTTGCAAACAGAGAAGACATAAATCAGATGGCTGATCAGAGTCTGCTCTGTTTGCTTATTAGGTATAAGACATGATTCTGCATTTTCTGCTATGGCAAAATATTCCCATATTCTTAAGTCATTATAAAAATTAACTAATAGTTATGATGTCATTATTTCTTACATGAATATTCATGGAGTAAAGGGTTTAAGATGTTCTACAGTACAGTAAAACCTCTCTATAACAACCACTAAATTAAATCAAGTATTTTGTGTTAAAGGCAGGTGGATGCTTAAAGCAACCACCTTCCCAAAATACCAACTAATTAACACAATTTAGTGGTCGCTATAGAGAGGTTTTACTGTACATCAATTATATCTCTTAAGTTCAATTTTCAAAGTAAATTAATTTCAAATATCTGCAGTAATTCAAAAACATTTCCATGTTATATAATTTGAGTAAATTAATTTCAAATAACAACAATAGTTCAAAACAATTTCTTGTTACATAATTTGAGTAAAATAATTTCACATATACTTAAATTTATGGTAATTGTTTTACATTGCACTAATATGATCGTAACAAAAAAAGAAACAAGCAACAATCTAACACAAACATGTACAATGCTTAAACACGGTAGTAGCAAAACTTCACAAATGCCTGACAAAAATAGCAGCATAATAGGAATACAATAAACGACAAACCCGAATATATACAGATATATACACTAACTTCCGTTACACCATGTTTTAACCCTTCCCCTGCTAAGTGTGACCTCATCACAAACAGTTTGGATCCTGACGAGCCTCTGACTAACTCAGTATCTCATCAGAATCTCAGCTGTTTGACACTCAGTCAATAGTTTGTAGACAATCAAAGTAAATATTATATAGCAGATATGAGTTGGAACAACTATATCTATTTTTAACAGGCTAAGGGTTAATACAGTACAAAAAGAGTGCAACATAAAAAAGGACTTAATAAAGTGGTAATGTGTTGATTAATACGTTCTAACTGATTACTTCAAAGCAATGATATACATTTCAAACATTGTTACGAAATATCCTATTCTGTTTGTGTCATTGACCAATTTATTATATAATACTCATGACATTACCTCTGAAAATTATATACCACAAACTGATACACAGTTTGTTCCCCTTCAAAAACAAAGAACAAAACCTTTGTATAAAATACTGAGATAAATGACATATATCTTTCCTTCTCTTGAATAGAGAATAATGTTCACAAATTTACAGATTAATTAGATCCTAATTGGTCATCGCCATCATGGGCTCAGTTGATTCAAGAATTAATGATTTCAAATTCACTCCATGAATATGCGATTTAATTCATCAGATAATATGATTATCATGCCTAGATTATCAACTCATGTGTATATCAATATTTATATATATACCAATATAAGCAGCAACGAGACAGATGATCCATTGTCTTAACCCATTGTCTTAACCCTCTCATCACTCAAATTTCAAATGGACTATTCAAAAATTCGAAAAGGTCAAGTTTGATATAAATATTCAGAGACGTTTTTAAAGAAAAAAAGTTACATGACAGCAGTGCAGACCCTGATGAGAGAGTTCCTCTAGGAGCCCTTTTATCTTGGTCTACACTGTTTGCAAATGACACCAGTGACTTTTTTACCACACTGAAAGGGTTACTGCAAAAACATGTGATACAGAATGCTAGGTGTTCGCTCATACTTGCTCTCTGCAATCACATTAACATGAGTTTAGATACTTTTGCTTTTATTTCTTCAATAAAGCAATAATAATATCCAATCACACATCAAGGAAACATTCATCCATGTTAAAGAAAGTTTTCAATGCAATGTATAGGTCTTCAAGAATAAATTTAGTGGATATAGTATTTCTAAACTGTGCATACCATAGTCATAGATGGGCTTTTACAGAAGCCCTAAGATCTGTGTCTTCACTGTTTAGAAAATGCCACAAACTCATTAGTTACCCATACTGAAAGCACTAACATAGACAAACACACATTATATATAGTAAAACTTCTCGCCCATGGTCACTTGATAAATAAACATGGATTTTTTTTTAAAACTCAAGTGGTTATTTCATGCAAGACAAAGATAAAGTAGAAATATCCTATTGGAGCTTTCTGATTAACTTTCATCTCGCATTAAGCTACCATCAACCATCAAAATCCCAACTTCACATTATTTTGAGTGACCATTGCAGAGAGGTTTTACTGTACATATATATATACAAATGGAGCCCTTGGGGCACTTAAATGAAACTTCCTTTTCTGTATCATGAATCAACTGAGCCTGAAAATTCCATAAATGGTTCTGGTCCAATGTCTATTTCTCAAAATGGTTTCACCAAAATCTCCCATAAAATTGATTAACATCAACATTTGTTTCAATCTATTACTGAAATCTATGCATACAAATCTCTATGCAACTAAACATGGTCTGTCTGCCATTTTCATTGGATATACCCTTGTCCCTTTCTATTTCTACTCCTGTCCAGCTAACTATCAGAACAAAATTCTATAGTTCAGCATAATAACGAAAGGACAAATTTCGAAAAAACATTTTAGTAGAGTAGACCTTTTCAGTTCTCTAGGCTTTTACCCTACCAGATTTTCCACACCTTTCAGTCACACAACATTGGGACAAGGGTCACAACTCTTTCATTAATGTCTACGTCCTCATTTATCATAAATCTTGTACATCTGAGGACAAACATGTGAAAGTGAGACTAGATGGGTGTAGTGACAATGACTCAATATTACTGACATTTTCACTTTGCTATACATCCCATCTATTTTTACACACAAAACAAAACAAGCTGGTAAAGCAAGTTTTTCCCCAACAAAACACAACCACAGAGCACAAAGCTGAGATGACCCACAATTTACAATATGGCCAACAAAATGGGTGTAAGGACACTTAGACATCATCTAAATTTACAAACAGGTAAATTCAGATATGGTATCCCTTTCGGATAAGGCATCTAATCAGGATTTGGTCAAAGGTTATTAAATGAGTTCATTCTCAAGTATCTGACCAGTCTCATGCTTCATCCTGTTCCCATAATGCCATCCATGTTTTTCCAAAAGATCGAAGGCTATAAAAGCAAATTCTTTTTGCCAATTTTAACCCTTGAAGCATACCAATGCAAAACAACAGATAGTCTTGTCCAAAGTCAAGACAGACAGAAATAACTTCATTATTGCACTAAATATAGAATTACCATGGTGAACAGTAAGAGACTCCAGTTTTGTATCACAAGCAAACAGAGCAGAAACTAATCAGACAGCCCCTGCAGTAAGTGTCTGATCTGGGTCTACACTGATGGCAAAGGCATCTCTTAGATAAAGGGCTAAACCAGTTATAATGCTCATAAAGGTGAGGGAATGCAGAGTAAACACATGCATTCAAAACCTGGAAAACATAAAAACATGGAAACTTCAGGAGTATTTACTGTAATGAATCATGTATATAAATAACCAATGCAGCAAACCAATGCAGCACATATTTCAGTTGTTCCTAAGGCACTTGTGTGGAATAATTCCATGCAAAAAATGCAATTCGATTTGTTCATTAAACATTTATTTTATTCATAACTTAAGCGAGTTCAATAAAAAAAAGTTCTAGTCCTACATGTACATGTATTACTAAAAATAAATTTCCAATTCACATGACATTGTGTACTCTCTTAACCCATTACCTCATAGGCTATTTTTAGATCAAACCACTTTGAATAAATTTACCAAAAGGGAGCATTAACTAGAGAAAAGGATTTTTTTTAGAATTTTGTAGTTTGAAACCATTGTGATAAATAAAACATTTGCTCCTATAGTAGCAAATCCTCCGTTTATCACAATGGTTTCAATAGGTGACCTTTTCAGAGGCGTCAAAAGGCGTCAATATGAGGGAATGGGTTAAGCCTTTGAATACGAGAAACAAGTCAATTAAGTCCTTTGTAAACAGTGTAAACCCAGATGAGAGGGCTCCTAGAGGTGCCCTCTCATCAGGGTCTCCACTGTTTGTCATGTTATAATTTTCTTTAGAAATATCCCTAAATATTCACTGTAAGCTTGACCTGTTATAATAAATGAATAGTCCATTTGAAAAGTCAGCGTTGTAAAGGTTAAGCCATGGAATGCCAAACTGTGCAGACCCTAACCAGAGGGCTCCTCTAGGAGTTATGATCTTGGTCTACACTGCTGCCCCCTTGTATTCAAAGTGTTGAAGCTGAATCATCTTCTATATCATATGCATCAAAGCATGAAACATCATCTGTTGTTAACCTGCCTGCTATCTGATAAGCGTTTATGCCCCATTCTTTGCCAAACCAGAAACAAACATTGGCAAGCAGTTTTGATCCTACTTAAAGACAATAACACTAAGAATTTATCAGAATAAAAGGTAAATAAGGCAAGAAAATTGTGACCTTCAATAGCAAATGCTCTATTTATCACAATGGTTTCATAAACTTTTACAGAGGCGTAGAAAGGCATATTTATGGAGGAAAGCCTAGGGTTAATAAACTCAAAATTTTCCAGCAAAAAATCCTCTAGCCAAAAACACATTACTCAGGTCTGACTGGAATGAAGTTTGGCAATTCCATTTAAATAGCTAATTTACATGTAATGACCTTTAGCAGGGTGTCTCCATAATTGTTAGGTGTTGATAGATTTAATTTTACAGGCCTGACTTTGACAATGTAGACTGGCTTGGTTTTCAGATAGGACAGGATGATGTACGAATGATGATGTTTGAATCTAAACAATGCTTAATGTCAAACTGTCGAAATATGCAGTATGTCAGTTACTGAAACTGGGTTAAGCCCTTTCAACGCTGAATTTTCAAACTGGAATGGCCCATCAATGTTTAATTACAGAGTCTATTCAGTGCTTTGAATGACAAACAGTGCAGATCCGTATCAGAGGACTCCTCTAGGAGCTCTCTGATCTGGATCTTTACTGTTTGCAAATGCCAGTCCACTGGTTTACCACATTCAAAGGGTTTGTGTCAATGAAATTTTACAAAATATCTTTATAAACAAAAGCATAGAGGCATGCATTTTCTGTTGTTAAGAATACAAACAATATATTTTTTTTCTAATGACAATCTTGTATCTATACTACAACCATTTTAGTACCGGTACTTCATAGCGAAAACATATACCCCTTATTCTGGTTTGGCCTGGTATTCTAGTAAAACAGGGTCTAAACCCTACACAACTTTCAAACCTTAAATAAGTTAAATATAGCTTACTTTAATTGAAAATCCATATTGAAATAGTATGTTATGCTCATATGAAACACATTTATCCTGGCTGGAAAATTGCAGCTCCTTGTCCCGTTTATTTATTTTTTCTTCTTTTGCTCTTTTCGCTGATGTATTTTGCTCCATTGTCTGGTCTAAACTTATTCCATCCTGCGACAGTAGTAGCCCAACATTTTACACTTTCCACATAAGTGTTGCGGATGCACCTTGCTCTGGTCCGAAACATCCAAACCGTCGGGTTTTTCCAATGGACGCTGTAAAATGAAAGTCAGAGTAGCTAAAAATAAATCATTTTTCCTAGTTGTAGTATAACAGTCTATCTGTCTGTCTGTCTGTCTCTCTCTCTCTCTCTCTCACACACGTTTTTTAAAAACAATTTTGCCTTAATTGCAACAAATTCTCTCTCTCTCTCTCTCGCTCTCTCTCTCTCTTTCTTTTTCTCTCTCTCGCTCTCTCTCTCTCTCTCTCACTTTTTTTAAAAAAAAACAATTTTGCCTTAATTGCAACAAATTCTACCCTTTTCTAAGAATGTGTCCAGGATTGAAATTAAAGGAGCCATCTGATCTAGTTCTACTCTGAATGCAAAGACATCAAAAGACACATCAATCAGGTAAATGGTTTAATAAGAATGTATCGCAGGTGCAGAACTTCATATAGTGTTCAACAATACTGCAAAATTTAAAAAAGTTTTGTTGAGGTATGACAGAGTAAAGCTCCGGAAAAAATTTTTATTTATTAAAACAAGCCAGATTTTAACAAAAATAACAAAGGGCAATAACTCCAAAAATAATGAAGACAGAGATAGCGACCTTGTGTACTGTACTTGTGGCCAATGTGGTCTATCTGTATATGAAGTTTGAAGTCAATAGCTTTTATACTTTGAAAGTTATGATCCAGACAAGCCAGATTTCGAGAAAAATAACAACGGGCAATAGCTCCAAAAATACTGAAGACAGAGTTACGAACCTTGTGCACTGCACTTGTGGTCAATGTGATCTATCTGTATATGAAGTTTTTAAGTCAATAGCTTTTATACTTTGAAAGCTATGATCCTAACAAGCCAGATTTTGACAAAAATAACAAAGGGCAATAACTCCAAAAATACTGAAGACAGAGTTATGGATCCTGTGAACTACACTTGTGGTCAATGTGTTCTATCTGTATATGAAGTTTGAAGTCAATAGCTTTTATACTTTGGAAGTTATGATCCGGACAAGCCCGATGGACAGACAGACGGACGAACAGACGGACAGACATGGTCACTCCAGTATAACAACCCAAAACTTCATTTGTGGGGGTATAATAATATAGATCTGATATTCATAAAGCTCCTTAGGAATATTTTAACCTAAGGCCAACATAAGGAAAATATTTCTGTCTACATCTGTAGCAAAACTAATAGAGTAAATTTCCATTCAATGACTTTTAGAATATTTGGTTGAATATATATTTGATACACAACTTTATTTTTCTGAAATATGTTAACTTGTATATTCAAGAAACTAAGGAATTTCCTTAAGTTTCTCCTTAGAAGCTTTATGAATACTGGCCCAGATTCTATAGTTTCAACTTAGGCAAAAAATCCATGTGTTAATATGCCATTTAAAAAATTCATTTGATTAATATTTATGATGTCATCATTTCTAACATGAATATTCATGAAGTAAAGGGTTAACATTTACACCGTCATGGTTTCATAAAAACCTCTAAAAAAAATCTGAGAAATTGCTACGGATAGGCAAAAATGTTACAATTTTGGCAAACAAAAGGTCAGAACTCCCATGTAGTCAATGTGTATGATACTTGCAGGCCCACATTTGATTATAGTATTTAACATTTTCACAAAAATTCAGTGAAAAACTCCACACTGTTTTTGAGATATCACTCTGGGATGCACGGACGGACACACACATGCTCCCCTGGCCATGCCAAAACAATATCCGTTTGCCTAAGATAATAGCAGGAACACAGGAAATTTTGTGTATGGCAGAAACTTTAGGATCATATCTATATCATTTATAGCAAACACCGAAGACATAGAAATTTGAATGGAGTAAAGGGTAAAGTGTTGGGGACTTTCTGTACCTGTTTATGGGGGTAAACATTGATGTGGCATTTGATGCACTCCTGCCCCATGTTGGCCCAGCTGTTGCCTGACATCCACTTTCTCTTACATTTAGGACACTTGTACTCTCCGAAACACCTCTTCTTGCCCTGGTAGGGAGTCAGGCCCTCACCTTTAGGTCGTGCCTGAAATAAAAAATTAAACTGATAGTAACACCAGAACATACAGTAACAAGAGCACCGCGAGACGGGGCAATATACGCCCGAAGGCTGTTCTATTTACACAATGTGTGAACCTTCAGAAGTTGCGCATATGAGGTCTATTAGGGCTAAGGCAATAGCAAGGAGAGTAAAACTGCTTATTGTAATAGTAATCTTTTATTTGTCTTTGGGCCTACTGAAAGCTGAAAAAGGAGCATTTATTTTGAAAAAAAAGTAGCAGGTAAAAGGAATAACAAAGAAACATTTTCTTTACAACAAATAATTAGAAGAGAGCCCACAGTTTGAAAAAATTATGTTGAAAAATAAAGGAGGAGTGAAATTGCTACCCGAAACTATCAAAGGGCAATAACTCCAGAATGAACAAGTTTGAAATAAGTGAATAAATATCCAAGATATGAGCATGGTAAGAACAGTGTACATAGCAATCATTTTCAGACTTTCAGACTTTTTTGAACTTTGGAAAAAAAGTCGAGAAAGTTTAAACCGAACGTGACATAAGTGCGTTTAACCTTTCACCTTCAAATATGACTGACCTTAAAGGTAATGATGTAGGTCTAGTTAGCTACAGCCAGGACACAAAATTTGCTAACGCTCTATTTGTGACCTTGACCTTGAAAGTTCACAATTGGGTTTTGTATGCAACACACCTTCAAGTGATACTGAAGCCCTATTTGTGACCTTGACCTTGAAAGTTCACAATTGGGTTTTGTACGCGACACACCTTCAAGTGATACTGAACATATGTGTGAAAGAATTTTGAAAATCGGAGAAAAAATGAGTAAGTTATAGCCAGGACACGAATTTGCTAACGGACGGACAGAATTGCTAACGCCCTATTTGTGACCTTGACCTTGAAAGTTCACCATTGGGTTTTGTACGCGACACACCTTCAAGTGATACTGAACATATGTGTGAAAGAATTTTGAAAATTGGTGAAAAGATGAGTAAGTTTTACCAAGGACACGAAAATTGCTAACGCCCTATTTGTGACCTTGACCTTGAAAGTTCACAATTGGGTTTTGTACGCGACACACCTTCAAGTGATACTGAACATTTGTGTGAAAGAATTTTGAAAATCGGAGAAAAAATGAGTAAGTTATAGCCAGGACACGAATTTGCTAACGGACGGACGGACAGAATTGCTAACGCCCTATTTGTGACCTTGACCTTGAAAGTTCACCATTGGGTTTTGTACGCGACACACCTTCAAGTGATACTGAACATACGTGTGAAAGAATTTTGAAAATTGGTGAAAAGATGAGTAAGTTTTAGCAAGGACACGAAAATTGCTAACGCCCTATTTGTGACCTTGACCTTGAAAGTTCACAATTGGGTTTTGTACGCGACACACCTTCAAGTGATACTGAACATTTGTGTGAAAGAATTTTGAAAATCGGAGAAAAAATGAGTAAGTTATAGCCAGGACACGAATTTGCTAACGGACGGACGGACGGACATACTAACAAATGGGTAGTTGTGTGACTTTTTCCTTTGATCTTTTCTTGTGGGACTAGTCCCACAAGAAAAACTATTTTTGGCTCTAACTTTGGAAAAGAATGATCTGGAAGCTAACCCTAACCCTAACCCTATGTCCCACAACTGGCCAGGTTAATGTCACAAGAAATGGCCAGGTTAATGTCACAAGAGATGGCCAGGTTAATGATTTTACTTGTGCGACTAGTTAGAAAAAGTCACACAACTACCCTTTGGTGAGTGCGGACGGACAGACAGACGGACGGACAGACAGACGGACAGACAGACAGACGGACAGACGGACACCCAGCCAGACGGCCAGACGATGGAGACCATAACATAATACGACCCTTCGGGCGTATAAAAACTACAGTACAACCACTCTTAACCAGAATTCTAGTAGAGAAGAATTTAGATACTTTCAGGCAGGTGGCTGCTTAACCCATTCCGTCATAGGCTATTTTTAGACCCAACCTCTTTGAATAAATCTACCAAAAAGGAGCATTTACTAGAGAAAAGGAAATATTAGAATAGTGTAGTATTGAAACAATTATGTTTATTCTCTTTGATTTTATGGCTGAATGCATGTAACAAAAATGTGACGTGTATTTTGACATGATAATCTTTGAAAAAGGCCCTTAGTGGTTGAAATATTAGATCAGAGCAGTTCAAGTATTTATGTATTATATTAATTCCCTATTTTGGAATATTTTCTTCATTGGAAACAATTATAAATAGAGCATTTGCTCCATAGGAGCAAACGCTCTATTTATCACAATGGTTTCACCTTTAGGTATGATTCTACAGTTTAATCTGCCATGGCCAAACATTCCTGTGTCCATGTACTATTATAACAAATTAATTTAATTAATATTCATGACATCATTATTTCTTACAAGAATATTCATGGAGGAAAGGGTTAATTTCACATAGTGACTATTTTATTTCTTTTCTTTTCAAAATTATTTTTAATTATTATATCTTAATCTGTCTTAACCCTTCTCTTGCTGAATTTTAAAATACATTTCTCCTTCTTTACCCATGCCCTGTTGTATAATTACATATATCTTCACTGTGTACAAGTATTTCGCTGTGCAATCATAGCTGTGGAGTGCACTGGTTGCACAATTAACTTGTAAATAGTGCAGACCCTGATGAGACAGCTCCTGCAGGAGCTGTCTCATCTGGGTCTTCACTATTTATAGGTACGTATATCGACGTGAATAGCAAGCGAAGGATTAACCCCTTACTCCATAAATACACCTTTCTACACCTCTGCAAACAGAGTAGACCCAGATCAGACGTCTCGTACAGGAGACGTCTGATCAGGGTCTGCTCTGTTTGCTTATGAAAGAATGTAGATATGATGCTGCAGTTTCTGTCACGGCCAAGCATTCTTGTGTTTATGTGTCACTATAAAAAATAATCTAATTAATATTCATGGTATCATTATTTCTTGCATGAATATTCATGGAGTAAAGGGTTAATCTGTTTTAACTATTGTCACTGGGCCATTCTAATAGGTTACCTGGAAAATATCAATAAACTAGATAATGGAATATCTGTCAGTCTCGATTATTACATGAAGTTATTACTGGCATTCTGCAGTCTTGATTCATTCTTTGCACCCTCAAGCTACAGACATCCCAAATGCTTGTTCAATACGCACAATAAACACAGAATGTATGTCTACATTTTCCAGTCATGCAACACACAGCACGTGTAACAGATTTCCCAATGCTATTGTCTGCCAATTCATGTTATAAGAGTAAATGTACGAGTTATGCAGGAAACACCACATACAAAACACAGTCCACCCGAAAAGCACCATGACAAAAAAGAACAGTAATGTATAAAATACCTAGTTATAGCCAACTTTCAGTCCGGAGGACCGCTAAGCCGACTGTACAATTACTCCCCTGGTCAACGAGTAATTCGCCTACAATATTGTGCACTGCTAACATATGGTGCAATCATGTAGCCACAGTACTGGCTAGTGACCCTCACAGGTACCCATTTTAACCCCTGGGTGGAGAGGAGGTGCGGGTGGGAGATATTTTAAAGCGTCTCTAAAATTTTCGGGATTTCAACCCCGGCCCCCGGATTGGTAGTCAAGTGCGTTACCACTAGACCACCGCACATTTGATATGCAGTATATGCCTATCAAAAGACAAAAGGAGATGCACAATGATATAACAAACAAATCTAAGGGGGAAGATGGCAGTACTGCCTTGGAAAAGTCAGTGACAAGTGTCACTGGGGGTTTAAACCAGCTTAGAGACGCCCAACCTCACAGCCACGAAGGTAAATACAGTCGTAAATTGTTATATAAAATGAAAACATATTAAGTGAAACAAACTGGATCTATATATCACTAGTATATATATTCAATGATTGAGCTGCAATCACAGTAAGGGTAGAAAAGTTATAATAAGGGTAAAAAAGTAATAAATGGTAGGACAAAAACCAGGTAGTACAAGGATCCCACATCCTCCTTTTGTTTCAAGATTTTAGAGGGCATCTTCATAGAGTACTAAAGCTTTCCTGTCAGTGTACATGACAAGAGGGCCAAGATGACCCTTAATCGCTCATCTGATTACCATAGATTTCAGATTTTTGCTGGGTAGCCCATGGGTAGGGCCAATATTGACCTTAGGTACAATACTTGAACAATGTTGATAGTGGATCATGAGCAGTGGTTCTGCAGAACAATATTTTCAAAGATTTAGTATATATTGATTTTATCAATACAATGATTCTGACCAATGAAGATTGGGCTAAAAATGTGCCCTCTAGAGTAATTTTTATAAGATTTGACCTAGTGACCTAATTTTTATTCCCATCCAACCCATGATCACACTCAACCTTGATATCACCAAGACAAACTCTCTGACCAAGATTGAGGAAGACTGAGCTAAAAATGTGGCCGCTGGAGTGTTAACTACATTTTTCTAAGATATGACCCAGTGACCTACTTTTTGACCTCAGATAACCCACTTTCAAACATGTCCAAGATTTTATTAGGACAATCATTCTGACCAATTTTCATGAAGATTTGGCTATAGATGTGATCTCTAGAGTGTTCACTATGTTTTCCTACTATTTGACCTAGTGACCTAGTTTTTAACCTCACATAACCCACTTTCACACTTGTTTGAGATTTTATCAAGACAATCATTATGACTAAGTTTCATGAAGATTGGACAAAAAATGTGACCACTAGAGTGTTCACAAGGTTTTTCTACTGTTTGACCTAGTGACCTAGTTTTTAACCCCACTTGACCCACTTTCGAACTCGTCCGAGATTTTATCAAGACATTCATTCTGACCAAATTTCATGAAGATTGGACTAAAATTGTGACCACTAGAGTGTTCACAAGGTTTTTCTACTGTTTGACCTAGTGACCTAGTTTTTAACCCCACGTAACCCAATTTTCAAACTCCTCCGAGATTTTATCGAGATAATCATTCTGACCAAGTTTCATGAAAATTGAGCTAAAAATGTGACCTCTAGAGGGTTCACAAGGTTTTCCTACTATTTGACCTAGTGACCTAGTTTTTAACCCAACTTGACCCACTTTCGAACTCGTCCGAGATTTTATCAAGACATTCATTCTGACCAAGTTTCATGAATATTGGACTACAATTGTGACCATTAGAGTGTTCACAAGCAAATTGTTGACGACGGACGACGCACGACGGACGACGGACGACGGACGCCGGACATTCAAGTCTCCCAAAAGCTCATCCTGAGCTTTGCTCAGATGAGCTAAAAAGAGGGCAGCGTGAAGGGTTGACAACCAGACATGCAGTATGTTGCAGTACTATAGGATCCTATCCCTTTTTAACATTTTTTTAATACATTTGACAAAGTAAGAAAATGGGTATGTCCAATAATTTTACAAAGATTGTAGATCACAGCACCATAAAATTCAGGATGTGAAACACCTTGTCGCAGGAATACCTTATGATTGCACCTATACTTGCCAATAAGTGAGAGATTTCGATGGTAACATTTACAGAAAGTTTTACAGCTTTTCAGACATAAGAGTATATTACCAAAAGTTTAGATCAAAACTGAAATGCCCCCAAAAAATTGATATTCAAATTGAAATTGTACAATTTGTTCAGCCACCTTCAGCCACCTTGGTATAGATAGAATGTAGCTTGCATCTTAACCCTTTATTCCGTCAGTATTTAAGCAAAAAATAATGACATTAAATATACATGTATTTTATACACAATTTTTAGCTATGGCATAAACTACAGAATCAGATCTATATTATTTCATAAGCAAACAGAGCAGACCCTGATCAGACAGATCCTACAGGAACATCTGATCTGTGTCTACTCTGTTTGAATAGGCTTAAAAAGGCATATTTATGGAGTAAAGTGGTTAAAGATAAAGAAAAGAATTTGCTGTGCATAAAAATAATGTCTGTATGAATATAATTTTTGAGAATATTTGGCAATGGCATAATCTGTAGAATTACATCTATAGCAAATTGTGTAGAACCGGCCAGATCAGACAGCTCTGAAAGAGGCAGTCTGATCTTAGTCTACTTTGTTTACAAAGCATTAAAAAGTGTATCTATGGAGTAAAGGATTGAGTCAGATTTGCACTGGTTTGAATACCTTAACCCTTTCCCTCATATAAACCTGTTTTCACACATTTGCAAACAGAGTAGATCCAGATCAGACGGCTCCTATAGGAGCCGTCTGATCAGGGTCTGCTCTGTTTGCTAATGGAATCTAAAATATCTGTATCTTTACTTTCTAATATGGCTACAATTTTCCATTATTTCATTATAACTATTTTGTCTATGAATATTCAGCCTAGTAATTGAATTCTTTAATAAATATAGAACAGGGATACTTATGGATAGACAACCAGTGTAGACCCTGATCAAACTGCTCTTTCTGCAGCAGTTTGATCTGCGTCTGCACCATCTGCCAAAGTTTGTCAGTGCAAAGATAAAGCGCAAAGGTATATAAATTATATACATGCATATTCTGGCAATTTCATCATCTTGACATATCCTTTTCTCTTAAAGTTTTCTTTGAACAGAATAACCAAAGAAATTTTGCAGCTATGAAAAGCCATACAAAAGGCAGTACTCTTTTCTTTAGAAAGACATTGCATTATGATCAAATATAAACTACAGTATCAGAGCTGCAGATAAAGGTTTGTCTTCAAATACAAACATTTGCCTTTATCCACCAATCCAAATGTTGTGACCAATCTTAGAATCATCTCGAAAGACAATTCTAAAGAGTGGTCACAGTATTGGCTTCGGTGGAAAAATAAAAAGGAGCTATAGATGTATTCTTAACAAAAAAGCGCTCATTTACACATCTTATCTATTCATGAGAAATTGATTATGTGGTAGGTAATCTAGGCTACATCAGAGAAATATTTAACTCTTTCCTCCATAGGCTATTTTTAGACACAACCTCTTTGAATGAATCTATCCAAAAGGAGCATTTACTAGAGAAAAGTAAAATTTTAGAATTTCGTAGTTTGAAACCATTGTGATAAATAGAGCATTTATAACAATGGTTTCATTAAGTGACTTTTACAGAGGCGTAGAAAGGTGTATTTATGGAGGAAAGGGTTAAGAAAAGTACTGATCTAGCCAAATCTCTTCTTCTCAAACCCTATCTTGTTGGTACTCATTAGAACCACCTTGGGAGAGGTCAATCTAATGAGTACTAACAAGAGGGGGGGGGGGGGGATATAGAACAGTATCCCATTAGGCTATTTTTATACCTAACCTCTTTTAAAAAATCTACAAACAAGGAGCACTTACTAGAGAAAGGGCAAGTTTTAGAATTGTGTAGTTTTGAAACCATTCTGATAAATAGAGCATTTGCTATCATCAGAATGGTTTCAAAAAGTGAGTTTTACAGAGGCGCCAAAAGGCATCATCATGTGGGAATGGGTTATCTACAGTTCTGCTAAATGTACGTACTGCATGCTATCTTTCTGCGCATTCTTTACAGAATGATGATGTTTATATAACATGCAGGTGCTAATAATCCTTTACTCCATGAATATTCATGGCAGAAATAATGACATCATGAATACTAATTAACTGATTTTTTTTATAATGGCATATGAACACATGAATGTTTGGCCATGGCAGAAATTGTAGAATCAGATCTATATTTTTTACAAGCTAACAGAGTAAACCCTAATGAGACGGTTCCTACAGGACCTGGGTCTACCCTGTTTGCAAAGGCATTAACCCTTTCCTCCTTAAATACGCCTTTCTACGTCTCTGTAAAAGTCACTTTATGAAACCATTGTGATAAATAGAGCATTTGCTCCTATTGGAGCAAATGCTCTATTTATCACAATGGTTTCAAAACTACACAATTTTAAACTTTTCCTTTTCTCTAGTAAATGCTCCTTTTCGGTAGATTTATTCAAAGAGGTTGGGTCTAAAAACAAGAGGGCCAAGATGGCCCTTAATCGCTCACCTGATTACCATAGATTAGCAGTGGTTCTGCAGAACAAGATTTTCAAAGATTTAGTATTCTGATTTTATCAAGACAATGATTCTGACCATTGAAGATTGGGCTAAAAATGTGCTCTCTAAAGTAATTTTTCTAAGATTTGACCTAGTGACCTACTTTTTATTCCGACCCAACCCATGATCACACCCAACCTTGATATCACCAAGACAAACACTCTGAGCAAGTTTGAGGAAGACTGGGCTAAAAATGTGGCCACTGGAGTGTAAACTAGATTTCTCTAAGATATGACCCAGTGACCTACTTTTTGACCTCACATAACCCACTTTCAAACTTGTCCAAGATTTTATTAGGACAATCATTCTGACCAATTTGCATGAAGATTTGGCTATAAATGTGACCTCTAGAGTGTTCACAAGGTTTTCGTACTATTTGACCTAGTGACCTAGTTTTTAACCCCACATAATCCACTTTCACACTCAATTGAGATTTTATCAAGACAATCATTATGACTAAGTTTCATGAAGATTGGACTAAAATTGTGACCAATAGAGTGTTCACAAGGGTTTTTTTACTGTTTGACCTAGTGACCTAGTTTTTAACTCCACTTGACCCACTTTCGAACTCGTCCGAGATTTTATCAAGACATTCATTCTGACCAAGTTTCATGAAGATTGGACTAAAATTGTGACCACTAGAGTGTTCACAAGGTTTTTCTACTGCTTGACCTAGTGACCTAGTTTTTTACCCTACAAAACCCAATTTTCAAACTCCTCCTAGATTTTATCAAGACAATCATTCTGACCAAGTTTCATGAAAATTGGGCTAAAAATGTGACCTGTAGAGGGTTCACAAGGTTTTCCTATTATTTGACCTAGTGACCTAGTTTTTAACCCAACTTGACCCATTTTCGAACTCGTCCGAGATTTTATCAAGACATTCATTCTGACCAAGTTTAATGAAGATTAGACTACAATTGTGACCACTAGAGTGTTCACAAGCAAATTGTTGACGACGCACGACGCACGACGGACGACGGACATTCAAGTCTCCCAAAAGCTCACCCTGAGCTTTGCTCAGGTGAGCTAAAAAGCCCATGGAGGAAAGGGTTAAGTCGTCTCTATCAGGTAAAGGGTTAAAATGCTTTCATGTATGAAAGTGCACGTGTAAGCTGCCAGGTGAGATATCTCAACAGATATAATCTGTAAAACAGCAGCATATTGCCAGCAAAGAGGGTGGTTGTGTAATCAACGAGTTACCAGAGCTACAGATAAGGGTGCATACCCAATTACTAAAAACGTCATTTCTCCACCTAACCCTATACTATGACCACTCTTGAAAATCGTCTCTTCGAGTCGATTCTAAAGAGTGGTCATAGTATAGGGTTTGGTGGAGATATTCTTGATTATGTTTTAACCCTTCGCTTGCTATTCGCGTCAATATACCTACCTGTAAATAGTGAAGACCAAGATGAGACAGCTCCTGCAGGAGCTGTCTCATCAGGGTCTGCACTATTTACAAGTTGATTGTGCAACCAGTGCACTCCACAGCAGTGATTGCACAGCGAAATACTTGTACACAGTGGAGATATATGTAATTATACAACAGGACATGGGTAAAGAAGGAGAAATGTAATTTAAAATTCAGCAAGCGAAGGGTTAATTTACTCATCTTATCTGGACCTCTTTTAGTGTTAGTAACCATAAAAGTGAAGGGGTAGTAGGTATAGTTTCTCTCATGGCTAAAGATGCCTGTGTCCATGTGCTATTATAACAAATCAATCTAATTAATATTCATGACATCATTATTAAAATGTTCTTACATGAATATTCATGGAGGAAAGGGTTAAGTTGCTATCTGGTTTTAAAAACCTAATGTTAGTTCCCCAAACAATTGCTTTAACCTTTTCTCTAACATATACCACTTTTGGCACCTTTGCAAACAGAGTAATCCCAGATCAGACAGCCCCTATAGGAGCTGTCTGATTAGGGTCTGCTCTGTTTGCTTATGAAATGATATAGATCTGATCCTGCTGTTTCTGTCACGGACAAGAAATTCAACGTTAATGTGTAATTATGAAATGAAAATTCAGTCTATGAATATTCAGTCATAAATTCTAAGATGAACCCTTTCCTCCATGAATATTCACGTAAGAAATAATGACATGATGAATAATCAATATTACAGTAATTAGATTAATTTTTAACACTTCGCTTGCTATTCACGTCAATATACGTACCTGTAAATAGTGAATACCCAGATGAGACAGCTCCTGCAGGAGCTGTCTCATCAGGGTCTGCACTATTTACAAGTTGATTGTGCAACCAGTGCACTCCACAGCAGTGATTGCACAGCGAAATACGTGTACACAGTGAAGATATATGTAATTATACAACAGGACATGGGTAAAGAAGGAGAACTGTATTTTTAAATTCAGCAAGCGAAGGGTTAAAATGGCATATATTAACACATGAAGCTTTTGCCAAAGCAAAAACTATAGAAACATCTATATTATTCCATAAGCAAACAGAGCACTGATCAGACGGCTCCTATAGGCACCATCTGATCTGGGTCTACTCTGTTTGCAAAGGCATAGAAAGGCGTATTTATGGAGTAAACAGTTAAAATTCATGGGGGAGAGGGTTATGGGGTTTTACTACACAAGAAGAAAACAGGAGAGACTAACCTGTGGACAGTCTTTGATGTAGTGGCCTTTGGTGAAGCACAAATGGCACAGGTAGGTCGACGGTGGGCGCTTGCTGGGCTTCGGCACGGACAGACACAAATCACTGAACTGGTCAGCCAAATCATTGATGCTGCCATAGGGGGACATCTGGAATGGGTTCTGAAAAACATCAAACAATAGGTCAGATGATAATATTTTCAAAGCATATATCTTACAGACTTTTTTCTAGTGCCTGCATGGGTCCATTAAAAAGGACCCATTCCTGGAGCCAAAAAGGTAACATTTTTCGCAATTTTGGAAAACAAATTCCAATAGATGTCAAATTTTGATCAACCCTTTCTCTCATATAAACGTGTTTTCACGCATTTGCAAACAGAGTAGACCTAGAACAGATGGCTCCTAGAGGAGCCATCTGATCAGGGTCTGCTCTGTTTGCTAATGGAATTTGATAGATCTGCTTTTTTAATTTCTAAAATGGCTACAATATTCCACCGTCTATATTTGATTATAATTATTTTCCCATGAATATCCAGTAGGTATTGAAATTTGAACTAAATATAGAACAGGGAAAGGGTTAAACAAAATAAGTTAAAATGGTGTCAAATTGCTTTCCAAATCACTGAGTTTTACGCATGAAAATATTCCTAAAATTGCCAAAATAAGGCCTGTCTAAACAAAAGCATATATTATATTTCAAAAGCAAACAGCTAATCCTGATCAGACGCCTCCTGCAGCAACTGTCTGATCAGGGTCTACCATGTTTGCAAGGGTGTCACAAGACACCTGAATGAGGTAAAGGATTAAATAATACTTCCAATCTTTAACCCTTTCTATGTTGAATATTCATGCTAGAAATAATGACATCATCATGCATTATTAATGGCATATTATACACACAACATTCTATTATTGTAGAAACTGCAGTCTCAGATATATTATAGGTTCATAAGCAAACAGAGCAGACCCTGATCAGATGACTCATTACAGTAGCTGTCTGATCTGGGTCTACTCTGTTTGCAAAGGTGTGAAAAAGTGTTTGTATGAGAGAATATAGCTAACTGGCATTTGTAAACAGTGTGTACCCAAATCAGAAGCCTCTTATAACAGCTCTTTGATCTGGGTCGGCAGTGTTTGTCACTCAAAATTGATTCGCAATTATTCCCTCTCAAGTTGAATGGATTCATCATTACAAACTGATGAACCATTCCAATTGGAATATTCAGCATTCAAAAGGTTTAACCCTTTCCTCCATAAATAGGCCTTTCTACACCTCTGTAAAAGTCACCTGTTGAAACCACTGTGATAAATAGAGCATTTGCTCCTATAGGAGCAAAATTTTAATGCTCTATTTATCACAATGGTTTCAAATTACAAAATTCTAAAAAATCTTTTTCTCTAGTTATTGCTCCTTTTCGGTAGATTCATTCATAGAGGTTGGGTCTAAAAACAGCCTATGGAGGAAAGGGTTAAATAAACAGACTTTGATAATGTGATTTTTGGGATTTAACTTTTACTTGTTCAATATTCATGTAAGAAATAATGACATTATAAATATTAATAAAATTATCTTTTATAATAACTCATAAACAAAGGACATTTCAACTAAGGAAGAAACTGTATAATCAAGAGCTGTATTGTACCATAAGCAAACACAGCAGACCCTGATCAGATGGTTCCAATAGAAGTTTGTTAATCTGGGTCTATTCTGTTTGCAAAGGAGTGAAAAGGTGTTTATATTAGGGAAAGGGTAAACTAGCTTGGACATAGTCTTTTTTTCAGTAATCTTTCATTACGGTATTCATTTCTTATGCCTGTTGAATACCAAGAAGCAACTAGCAAGATAGCAACTTTTTAATATTATTTTTACATGAAACAATCTGTGTTTTAACAACTGATTTGATCTACTTATTCTTCCTTATTCTTCTGCACAAAAATGTTGATGTTGTTAAAGTTTAACCCTTTCTCCATTTGATCAATCATGACAGAATTATTGATATCATGAATATTTATTAGCTGACTTTTCATAATGGCATATGATTGTACACAGGATTTTTTGGTGCTGGTAGAAACTGTAGTGATACCTACTATAATTTCATTAGCAAATGGGGCAGACCCAGGTCACTCTGAAACTCATCAGATGGATCCTATCGAACCATCTGATCTGGGTCTACTCTTGTCTGCAAAGGCATGAAAAGGTATTTATATGAAAAAGGGTTAAATATTTATTGGTATTACAAATGGTAAAAGATGGCTCTACAATGTTTGTCTTTTTGTAGTTACTATGCACAATTTTCAAGAGAAGGGAACATTTTTTAAATTGTGCAGTTTTGAAACCATTGTGATAATAGAAAAATGCTCTATTTATCACAATGGTTTCAAAAAGTGACTTTTACAGAGGCGTCAGAAGGTGTCTATTTGGGGGAATGGGTTAAAAGGCTTTTGGCTTTTATACAAACTAATTCTAAGTTACCTCGTAGTACAATCTGGTGCAACAAAGTAATTGCTAATCTCGTAAATCTTGACATTTTCAAACAAGAGCTACACAAAGTCGGGCAATATACTCCTGAAGGAGGGTGACTAGTGCTTCTCAGCATGTTACTTTTTTCAGTGAATCAGATCACTATGATATGCAAGTGAATGCATATTAACCATTCTCTCATAGGCTATTTTTAGATCCAACCTCTTTGAATAAATCTACAGAAAAGGAGCATTTACTAGCAAAATTGATAATTTAAAACTTGTGTAGTTTCGAAACTATTGTGATAAAAAGAGCATTTGCTCCTATGGAGCAAATGCTCTATTTATCACAATGGTTTCATAAAATGACTTTTACAGAGGCATCAAAAGACATACATGTAAATATGAGAGAATGGATTTAGTGATAAATAAACAATATATTGAGTGATAAATTAAGTGGTTTACCCTTTACCTCTTAAATATTCATATAAGAAATAATGTCATGAATATTTATTAGCCCAATTTTTTATAATCTGAACTTTTCAAGGGAAACATTTGCTTTGACAAAAACTGTAGAATCAGATCTAAACAAACATAGCAGACCCTGCAGGAGCCTTCTGATCTGGGTCTACTCTGTTTACAAATGCGTGAAAAGGTGTTTATATGGCAGAAAGGGTTAAAATATATATATAGAAAGGGTTAAAACAGGCTTATTTGCTTTGCTCACTCCAGCCCTTCTCACAAACTATCAAGAGTTATGTTCTTGTATGTGACAAACCATATGCTCATGATTAACATTCATACCAATGTTTTTTATTTGAAAATTACTCCATGCCCATGAAAGTTACAGAGTGGAAGGAACATTGCAAACAGAAATCAGAAAAGTGGAGATAACTTAATAACAGGCAATCTCTCATTTACTGTTGTTACATGCAACACAGCATTTTTTGCTAATTCAAGGGCCACTCTAAGGCCATTTGACTGGTTATCACACTTGGCCCAGATATTGTTACCAAAACCATTTTCATCAAGTTTGGTGACCAATCATACAAAAACTGCTGAAGTTATATAGAGTGGACATGTTTTGGACACCATTGGTTTTCACATATGACCCACCTTTAAACTGTCGAATAAAAAACGGTCATGCATACTAAAATTACAGATAGAAAGGGTATTTGCTAGTAGAAATCAGAAGAAGAGAGATAATTCAGTATCTTACAGTAACAGTTACAGTTCCTGTACACATCACACTGTATAGGCGTCCACTATTGGAGAACATTTCCTTAAAATAATTTATTTATTTATAATACTCCACTCATAATAAAGTTAGAGCGGAAGCGATTTGAGAACAGATCTCAGAAAATGGAAGATATTAACCGTCAATGATGGTGGCAGTTCTTGTATGTAACACACTGTCTATCATTGACAACTCCTTTCAAATAATTTCAAAATCACTTCATGCATAAGAAAGTTACAAAGCAAGGGGGGGGGGGGGGGGGGGGGGGGAGAGATTTGTTCACAGATAGACAGACATAAACTTTTGAATGTGGATTACTTAACCCTTTACTCCATAAATATGCTTTTCTACACCTTTGCAAACAGAGTAGAACTACGATCCATATCAAACGGCTCCTATCGGAGCTGTGTGATCAGGGTCTGCTCTGTTTGCTTATGGGAATATAAAGATTTGATCCTACAATTTCTGCCATGGTAAAAATTTCATGTGTGCATGTACGATTATGAAATATAATGAATATTCATGGTGTCATGATTTCTTGCATGAATATTCACGGAGTTAAATTTAATTTATGGAGTCAATTCAGTATGAAAAAATACATTTACTCGAGGATTTTGAATGACAAACAGGTGTGGACACTGATCAGAAGGATCCTCTTGGAGCCCTATGATCTGGCAATACAGGCAGCATTTGGTAGAGCAACTAACCTTGCCAAGAAATAATTGCACTGGCATTTGTAAACATCGCAGACCCTATAGGAGCAAATGCTCTATTTATCACTGGTTTCAAACTACAAAATTCTAAAATTTTACTTTTCTCTAGTAAATGCTCCTTTTGGGTAGATTCATTCAAAGAGGTTGAGTTTAAATATAGCCTACGGAGGAATGGGTTAATGTCTCCTACATTGAAAGGGTAAATATCATGATGAACCAGTATCACCCACCTCTTAGCTTTAGCATGAAATGGGAAAATATGTGATAGCTTCCACAAACAAATGGCATCTGACAAATGAAATGGCACCAGACGAGACTGAGTACCTGGCTGTTTTATCAGAATACAAAACGTTTGACACTTATCTGGTCTTGTAAGAAATATGTAAGATGCGTCTACTACCAGACATGAAGTACATGCATTTATACAGAGCTCAAGATAAGATGCGTAATTTTTTAAGAACAACTTCGAGACGATTCTGAAGAGTGGTCACAACATAGAGTTTGGTGGAGAAAAGATGATTTAAGCATTTGGAGTACACACATTTGTCTGTTGCTCTGATTTATAACTATGTTTTAGAAAGCACAGTTATTACTAACAATCTAAAGAATTAAACCATCTAATGCCGGATTTTCAAAGAGGAATGGCTCATCTGAGAAAAGATAACAGTGCCTACTCAAATACTAAAATTGTCTCGAGCAAACCCTAGAGAAGAGAGAATTCTAAAGTGTGGTCACAACATAGGGTTTGATGAAGAAATAAAAGTGTTGTTCTTGAAAATGTTTTAATGTTCAAGTACGCATCGTATCTGGAGCTCTGGCTCATTGTTTACTGTTGTTTGTTTTTAACAATATAGACCTAGTCCATTCAGCATGGAAAGACATTCAAAGGGTTAAGGCACTACAATGACCTTGGGTTGACCTTGCCCTACACATTCTTGTACTGATACAAGCAAGCAAGAGTGCAGGTATGCACCTGTCCTAGTCTAAGCTTTTATTGATACACTATTGTACAAGCAAGTAGAGCTGATTCTTAGGAGAAATGAATCACTTAGCAAACAAAAAATGATAGAGCTACATTCTTACAGCAAAAATTGTTGTCTCATCTCTAAACCCTTTACCTGATAGATACACCATTTACACCTGTACAAACCATGTAGACCCGGGCGGATCAGACAGCTCCTGTAGGAACTGTCTTATTAGATTTAGCAGACTGCTAATGGAATGATACAAATCTGATTCTAGTTCACTCTTGTAAAAAATTCCCTTGTTTATAACGCCATTTAAAAATATTCCTCTGCTATTTATAAATATTCCTCTCATTAATATTTATGAGTCCATTATTTCTGACATGCATATTCATTAGGCAAAAAACATGATCAGTGTGTAAAACGTTTTGGCACCTGGTTAGATGATGTTTCTCACCTGCATCAAAACTCCTTTAACCCTTTCCTTGTTCTATACTTATTCCAAATTTCAATACAGTAAAACCCCTCTAATGTGACCACTTAATGACTCAACATACCTGCCTTTATAAGCAGGTGGTTGCTTAATGCAGGACAAAAGTAATGAAGAAAGCTCCTCGAGGAGCTTTCTGCATTACTTTTGTCCTGCATTAAGCTACCACCTGCATCTAGCACCCAGAATTATACCTCTTTTAGGTGGTTGCATTAGCGGGGTTTTACTGTACCTACTGAATGTTCATGGACAAAATAGTTACAATAAAATATAGAAGGTGGAACGTTGTAGCCATTTTAGAAACTAAGAAACAGATCTATCAAATATCATAAGCAAACAGAGCAGACCCTGATCAGATGGCTCCTATAGGAGCCATCTGATCTGGGTCTACTGTGTTTGCAAATGCATAAAAACATGTTTATATGGAAGGAAAAAAACACGTTTATATGAAGAAAAGGGTTAACCCTTAACTCCATGAATATTCATATAAGAAATAATGATATCATGATTATATATTTATTAGATTAACCCTTTACTCCATGAGAATTGATGTAAGAAATAATGACATCATGAATATATACTAATTTGATTGCTACAACAGTGCATGGACAAAGTGTGTTTTATCCATGGCAAGAACTGCAATATATCATAAGCAAACAGAGCAGACCCTGATCAGATGGCTTTTACAGGAATAATCTGATTCCTGTTGTCTGTTTTAGGTCTACTCTGTTTGCAAAGGCGTAGAAAGGCATATTGGTTATGACAGTTTCATATAAAACATACAAATATATTAATCCAAGACAGCCAGTTCTAGTTAGGACCAATTTGTTGGGTCCTCTATCTGCACTCAGAATCACAGAACCTGTGTTGTATGGATGTACATGTAAATACCCTTGTGAATATTTTACCTTCTTGCTTACACCTACATTAATTACCCTTTCCTTTATGCAAACGCCTTTTCATGGATTTGCAAACAGAGTAGTCCTGTAGGAGCTGTCTGATCTGGGACTACTCTTATGACATGATATAGATCTGATTTTACAGTTTTTGTCAAAGTTAAATATTCTCTTGAAAACTTTACATTGTAAAAATTCAGATAATAAATATTCATGACATAATTATTTCTTACATGAATATTGAACAGGTAATGTAATCCTTTACTCCATGAATGTAAGAAAGTAATGGCATTATGAATATCAATTAAATTAATTATTATAATGGCACATGGAGACAAGAGATTTTGGCCATGGCAGAAACTGTAGAATCATATCTACATGTATATCATAAGCCAACAGGGCAGACCCTGATCAGACGGATCCTATAAGAGTCATCTGATCTGGATCTACTCTGATTGCAAATGCATGAAAAGGCAAATTTATAGAGTAAAGGGTTAACCCTCACAGAGCGGGACAGGAATCATTAATGTCCTTTGCAAACAGTGTAGACCCAGATGTGCGGGCTCCTAGAGGTCTGCATCTATATGTGCTCATTGTAAGCATGACAAGCTTGTAGTTTCTTGTTGTAATTAACCCTCTTCTATTTTACACCTTTGCAAAAAGAGTAAACCCAGATCAAAAGGCTCTGTAGGAGCTGTCTGATCAGGGTCTGCTCTGTTTGCTTTTGGAATAAATTAGATCTGATTCTACAGTTTCTGCCATAGCCAAAATTTCTTTGAAAATCAATATGAAAATTAATATTCATGATGACATTATTGAATATCCATGTAGAAAATGGTTAAGAAATGATGTGTTTCATGTCTATTTAAGAAACCAGGGGAAAATATGCACTTTTTGAAGACATTGACATCTTCAGCGTATTTTATTGTACCTGATAAAAAGTGCAGACCCGAATTATCAGTTACATAAGATCTCGTTCTATACAATCTGCACAGGACCCTAGTCTTCTCTTAGGAACCTTTATAAAAAACACTTTATTAAACTTTCTGTAAACTAATATTCATGAAGTCATTATTTCTGACATGAAAATTCATTAACCCTTTACTCCATGACTATTCATGTAAGATATCATGACATCATGAATATTAATTTTGATTTTTTTTTATAATGGCGTATGAACATTGAACATTTTGGCTCAGACAGAAATCGTAGAATTTAGATCTAGTAGCTCTATATTATGCCATAAGCAAACAGAGCAGACCCTGATCAGATGGCTCCTATTGGAGCCACCTGATCTGGGTCTACTCTATTTGCAAGGGCGTAGAAAGGCATACCGGTATTTCTAGAGTAAAGGGTATTCGAGGACTACTGAAGCTGTCTTGTGACTCAATTCTGGGTCAACACCTTTTGCGATGACATAAGAGGCAGTATTTAGGAATAAAAGGTAACTCAAGATGCTACTCAGGGCATAATCAGTGTAATCATAATGAAACTCTTTTTTCAAACAGAATGAATTTATTTATCTACCCTATATCAAATGAAGTGCAACTTGTCTGGCATTTGAAAACATTCATTGGGATTCGTGTGCCAAGTGGAGGAAATACTGCAGTTCAGAATGTTTTAACCCTTTCCTCCATATATATGCCTTTCTACGCCTCTGTATTAACCACTTCTTGAAACCATTGTGATAAATAGAGCATTTGCTCCTATAGGAGCAAATGTTATATTTATCACAATGGTTTCAAACTACAAAATTCTAAAAAAAAAATCCTTTTCTCTAGTTAATGCTCCTTTTCGGTATATTTATTCAAAGTGGTTGGATCTAAAAATAGTGTTACATAGCTGACCTTGGTATAACGTTAACTACACTACAATAGCCTATGGAGGAGGATGATGATAAGAGCTACAGATAAGGATGTGTACCCAAATACTAAAATCGTCATTTCTTCACCAAACTCTATACTGTGACCACTTTTTATAATCGTCTTGAAGAGACGATTCTAAAGAGTGGTCACAGTACAGGGTTTGGTGGAGAAATAATGGAGTTAGTCTTGAAAATGTTTTGATTTACACATCTTATCTGGAGATCTGGATGAAACAAATCCCTTTTAAAAATCACAAATCAAACTTACACTAAATAACCTTTTCCTCATATAAACACATTTGCAAACAGAGTAGACCGAGACAATTCTAAATAGTGGTCACAGTATAGGGTTTGGTGGAGAAATGATGATTGTAGTAGTTGGGTATGCACCTTTATCTGTAGCTCTGCAATTAGAATTGGAAATAGTTTGGATCTTGATGAAACCCAGAGTAACTCAACATTTCATCTTGTTCCAAACTGTTTAACACTATGAATAAACATTTGGGGACAAATGAAAGAAAATTCACTTTCTGGTTTTTGCTGTTTGTTGCTCTGAATAAACAAATAAACATTTGAAGATAAATGAAAGAAAAATTCACTTCCTGATTTCTGCAGAAGATCTATTTTGCAGACAATAACTTGAATTATTACAGTATGCAATTAATATACCCACACAGGCACTTGTCAGAGCATGTGATAATGTAATATCTCTTTACTCAATAAACACCTTGCAAACAGAGTAGACCCAGGTCAGACGGCTCCTGCAGAAGTTCTTTGATTTGGGTCTATTCTGTTTGCTTGTGATATAGATCTGCTTGAACAGCTTCTGCCTTTTTAAACAGCTTCTTAATTAATATTCATTATGTCATTATTTCTTACATAAATATTTATGGAGTAAAGGGTTAAGAATAATCAAGCATCCATAATTCTGAGAAATCATTTGCCTGGAACATCGTTACAATATGCACATCTCCTTTTGATAATGAATCTTCTGTAAGTTTGGTGAAATCCTGTCAATAGTTCCTGAAAATCTGACGGACAGACCAATGGACTGATCAATAACATGGTGACACCTATATACTCAAGCTAAACTTCATTTGCAGTGGAATAATTACTCAGTATGCAGAGAGTTAAGACGAACCTTAATATAATATACTTTATAATTGATTATAAATTTCACGTCTCATCTGGCAATTTGGGGGAAATGCATTTTAATAATTGGATTTTTTCCCCACATAATGCTCACTTATTTGGAAAATATTTTTGGTCCAATTTAAGCCTATTTTTCATTTTTTAGCATTTCAATCAGAATATGGTCCCTATATTGGGACTTTTCCCCAAAGAATTGGGAAACACGTTACCCATTTTGCATTGGGAATGGGACCATGTAAAACACCAGACAAGAGGGCCATGATGGCCCTTAATCGCTCACCTGTTCATAACAGATTTATGATTTCAACGACAGATTGCACGTAATCTTGCGCAGGACACTTTTTGTAAAGGTGTCATAATTTGAACAATCTTGGAAAAGAACTACTAAAGGATGGCATTGATGCTACATACCAAATGTCTAGGCTTTACAGTTTCATAATTTGATTAATGATTAATCTTGGTAGAGGACCATTAGATAATGCTACATACCAAGTATCAAAGGTCTATACCTTATAATTTTAGAGAAGAAGATTTTTAAAGATTTTAAACCCCAGGGCAGGCCACTCAGGGCCATATTTGGCCCGGGGGACATTATTTGAACAATCTTTGTAGAGGACCATAACATCATGCTACGTACCAAATATCAAAGGTCTATGCCTTACAGTTTCAGAGAAGAAGATTTTTAAAGATTTTCCTATGAAAAACTGATAAGCCGCGGGGCTGTGTCATTTTTGGCCTGGGGGGCATAATTTGAACATTCTTTGTAAAGGACCATTACATCATGCTACACACCAAATATCAAAGGTCTATGCCTTACAGTTTCAGAGAAGAAGATTTTTAAAGATTTTCCTATGAAAAACTGATAAGCCCCGGGGCGGGGCCATTTTTGGCCCGGGGGACATAATTTGAACAATCTTTGTAGAGGACCATTGCATCATGCTACATACCAAATATCAAAGCTCTTGGCTTTGTGGTTCCAGAGAATAAGATGTTTAAGTAAACTGTTGACGCCCGCACATACTCACGACGACGGACGCCAGACACAGGATCATCCCAATAGCTCACCTTGGCACTTTGTGCCAGGTGAGCTAAAAAAGGCCTGGTTAACCCTTTATTTACCTAGCATTTTCAAATACTGTAAATCACTCTAATACATTAATCCTTTTAATCCTTTACCTCAGAAACACGTGGCCTTTTCATGCCTTATACAAGCCATCTGTTTGTTTATCAAATAATATAGATGGGATTATTCAGCATCTGCCAATGTCAAAAAAAAACCTGTGTCCATGTACCATTTTAAAAATTCAGCTAACAAAATCTTCATAAAGTAAAGTCTAAGTGGGCATGTAACTAAGAATTGCAACAGTAAGCAAAGATTTTGGGGCAGAGTAACTCCAATCTCTGCTCAGACAGCAAATATTTACAAATTCTAGTCGATTCATTGGGGTCTGTACTGCTGGCCAGTGCTGAGTCTTTATATACTATATAACATAATATATATATTATAGCCCTTTCCTTCATATAAACATGTTTTCACTCATGAGCAAACAGAGTAGACCAATATCAGATGGCTCCTATAGGAGCAGGAGCTGTCTGAACTGGGTCTGCTGTTTTCTAATGGAATTTGAAAGATCTGTTTCGAAAATGGCTACAATGTTCCACCTTCTATATTTCATTGTAACCATTTTGTCCATGAATTTCAGAAGGTATTGAAATTTGGACAACATAATAGAACAGGGAAAGGGATCAAAGTCTCATTGGGGATGTAACTAGGAATTGCAACAGTAAAGTAGATTTTGGGGCAGAGTTACTCTTGTCTCCATTCAGGTTGCAAATATTTACAAAATTCTTGTCTGATTGACATTCAGCTGAGCAGAAGATATAAATTAAGTTCACAACATGCACAACCTAGTTTATATGACATACAGGCAATATGGCTGCTGCTGACTCTACCGTGTGTTGTTGATAGATTCCAGATGTAAACATTTAACATGTTAATTGGCAACAGCAAAATTTTGTAATACCTGCACCAATCTTAAAAGACACTTTCATCTTTTTCTTGCCCTCAAGAGTGTCCAATATTTTGAGATTCTGATGAGACAACATGTTAATGCCATTCTCTTTGGATTAAAAATGCTTGCAATGGTTTTCATGAAATTTCCCCAGCTTGCTAAAAGTGCGGCCCAGCATGCCAACCCCACAATCAGCTGATAGGGCTAACTGACTTACTACTAAACTTCACAGGGACCTTCTCAACACACGGATTGCCCTTCAAAGTCTTTTAAACACAAAGGCGTGTTGCAAAATTGGAGAAAAGATAGAACTTCCAAACAAACTTGCAACACATTCCTGATGTTAACCCTTTCCCAGTTCTATATTTAGTGCAAATTTTAATACCTACTGAATATTCACAAGCAAAATTATAGTTACAATGAAAGGTGTAACATGTTAGCCATTTTAGAAACTAAAGAAACAGCTGTATCGATTTTCTTAAGCAAACAGAGCAGACCCTGATCAGATGGCTCCTCTAGGAGCCATCTGATCTGGGTCTTCTCTGTTTGCAAATGCATGAAAACACGTTTATATGAGGGAAAGGGTTAACCCTTACAACGCTGAATTTTCAAATGGACTACATTGTATTCCAAAACTCAAACAGGTCAAGCTTATATTTAAGGATTTTTCGAAAGAAAAGTGCAACATAACAAACAGTGCAGACCCTGATGTGACGGCTCCTCTTGACACCCTCTCATCTGGGTCTAAACTGTTTTCAAAGAACATCAATGTCATGTATCCCACACTGTAAGGTCTAAACATACCAACATACTATAATTACGGAACATGTAAATCAGTGCCTATAATCGTTTCCATTAGATTTAAAGGGAAAAACATCAATTCTTTATAAAATTGTCTAAATTTCCAGTATTCATATACCGGTACGACAGCAAAAATTAATATTTTTTCTAACAGTCATATGTCCTCAACACTAAAGTATCTGCCCAAAAGTCTCTTTGTCATAATTTGACCACATGCCCCAAATCCTCTAACTAATTAATGTACAATACCCTTTCATAATGAGTGGACTCTATTATTAACCCATTCCGTCAAAGGCTATTTTTAAAGGCTACATTGTATTCCAAAATTCAAACAGGTCAAGCTTATATTTAAGGATTTTCGAAAGAAAAGTACCAACATACTACAAACCTCTTTGAATAAATCTACCCAAAAGGAGCATGAACTAGAGAAAAGGAAATTTTTAGAATTTTGTAGTTTTGAAACCATTGTGATAAATAGAGCATTTGCTCCTATGGAGCAAATGCTCTATTTATCACAATGGTTTCATAAAGTGACTTTTACAGAGGCGTAGAAAGGTGTATTTATGAAGGAAAGGGTTAAACTATGACAGCAGATGTGTCATCATTAAAAATACTGATAATCATTGATATGCCTGTCGATATGATATCAATTCTGCTTTCAAAATATTAATATAAATGAAGTTCAATATTATATTCTCAAATCCAATAAAATTAAAATGGATTTGAATGATTTTGACTGACATTAATTAAAGTAAACTGAGTAGACCAAGACCAATCTGATCAAGGTATCATCATATGTTGTTTACGTAGGGAATTCTACAGTTTAATCCAATGTAATAAATATACCATCATAGAAAATCAGCTAATAAATATTCCTAAAGTCAATATTTCTTCCATGAATAGTTCCACCCTGCATTCAGCAGCCACCTACTTAACCCTTTCTCTCATTAACCCTTTACTCCATAAAAATATTTTTTTATATCTTTGCAAACAGAATAGACCTAGATCAGATGGCTCCTATAGAATGATTATTCTAATGAGTTGCATATTACAGGGACATATACATTTATAAAGAGATTTGCTGCTACGCAAAATCACATTACAATTCGCAAGGAAACAAGATATTGAAGCAAATTTTCAAAAAGTCGCTTGGTTATATATTAGGTATACGGAGAGTTTGTCCCTCGGACATTTTGTCCCTTGCTCAATTGTGCCTGAGTGGACATTTTGTCCCTCATGTTTTTTAAGGGTGGACATTTTGTCCCACATGTTTTTGCAATGGTAGACATTTTGTCTCTCATCATTTTTCTGCAAGGCGGACATTTTGTCCCTTGAAAGAATGTTCACCCTTGCAAAAACATATTTAATATATATATCTAGACATGCAATACAGCATAGTTCTTGTTTAGAAGTTTAGCACCATCAATATGCTCCCAAAATAAATTGAATATGTTTTAATGAGTTCCAGAAACCAACACAAGTTTTACATCAATTTATGCATTTAAATAAGAAATATTCAGTATTACTACTCAACAAGTACCACCAAATACTACATAATTTATGTAAATTATTAACAGTGATGATAATGTGTAAAAAGTGAAAACAATCTTGAAAAATTTATAATTCTTTCAAAACAAAGAAAATTGCTAACAATTATCTCGCAAGATATCTTCATCAAGATTTGTTTGTGAGATGTGTTCTTTGCCTTATTGCCGTAAAACCCAACTCACTCACTCACTCTTTGCCTTATGCTAGTTTCCAATCTCTGTACATGTATCATATGTCTCTGCTTATAATAACATCATGATAATTAATTAGATTAAATTGCTATACTTGCACATGGACAAATGAATGTCTGGCCATGACAGAAACTGTAAAGTCATGTTTTATATTTTAAGCAAACAAAGCAGACCCTGATATGACGTCTCCTATAGAAACCATCAGATCTTGGTCTACCCTGTTTGCAAATGCGCAGTATAATTAAGTAAAGGCTAAATCCTTCATCTCATAGACACCTTTTGACACTTGCAAACACGGCACAGCCATGTCAGATGGCTCGTGTAGGAGCCATCTGATCAGGAGCTGCTCTGTTTGGTTAAAAAATAATAACTATCTGATTCTTCAATTTCTGTCATTGTAAATATTCCCTTGTTCATAATGCCATTATGAAAAATTACATATTCACTAATCACAGTCATTTTTCTTACATGAATATTCTGGAGGTAAAGGGTTAACTATGTATAAATTCAGAAAGAGGGAAACAATACAATCTCTTGTCTTCAGAGAAAGCTGGAAACCCAACAACTGGGAGCACACATCTTTACTTTCTTTACATATATACATATCTACATATCGCTAAGTAGATCAGGGGTTGAGCACATCTGGTAGAGACTACAAGACTCCGAAGAATGCAAACAAAAAACCTCTCAATTTCTCTGACACAAGATACAACAGCTGAAAATGTCTTCAGCTTTAGGAATATTGTCTCCTAAAACTATGGTGAAAATTTGACAGTTTTTCATTTTTTCAAAAACAACATGTAGAACCAAATGATTTGCATCCTGTGCAGAGTTCAGATAATTTTTGTGGTAATAAATCTATATCCATACCATTTCTAATATGCATCTGGTTGTTTAGATTAAGGTGTGAGGATATCGGTATCCTAGGGGTGATATCAAAATAATAAAATAATGAAAATGGTGGAAAACAAATATCTCTTTGTAGACAAAATGACCATCAAGCTGTTCTAATAGCCAGGTCCCTCAATCCCTGTGGGGTCATTATGTATCCAGCTGGGATGCTAGCTGCCTGGGGTTGATGTTATCTTTGGCCTGGATGCACGTGAGTGTCACGGATTATTATCTGTTAATTGGGTGTTGAGTAAATTGATACTTGCTAGGTTTGCACATGGGATGTTGATGAGAAGCTTCCCCGTGTAAATGATATAACTTTGGGATAATTAATACCAGTCTTTTTATAATATAAAATGTACTATTTCTTAATTTCCCTAAACATTTACCCTTATCAGGCTAAGCATAATGTATTGTATTTGCAAACAGCTGAGATCCAGATGAGATACCAAGTAACTCAGCATCTCAACAGAATCCAGGCCACTTAACCCTTTCCCTTATGTAAGCGCATTTTTACACATCTGTAAACAGAGTAGACCCAGATCAGACAGCTCCTATAGGAGCCATCTGATCATGGTCTGCTCTGTTTGCTTATGGTGTAATATAGATCAGATTCCACAGCTTCTGCCTGAGACAAAATGTCCTGTGTTCATATGCCATTATAAAAGTAATCTAATTAATATTCATGACATCATTATTTCATTTATGTATAATCATTATTATACAACAGGGAAAGGGTTAATATTTGGTCAATAGTTTCTCAAAAGCTTGAAACAAATCTGATGTAAGCAAAAATTGCAACTATATTTTACAGCATAAGGGTTAACCCTTTCCCTCATATAAACGTGTTTTCACGCATTTGCAAACAGAGTAGACCCAGATCAGACGGCTCCTAGAGGAGCCGTCTGATCAGGGTCTGCTCTGTTTGCTAATAGAATTTGATAGATCTGTTTCTTTGCTTTCTAAAATGCATGCAATTTTCCACCTTGCATATTTCTTTATAACTATTTTGTTAATGAATAATCATTAGGTATTGAAATTTGAAATAAACATAGAACAGGGAAAGGGTTAAAAGTATTATACATGTATAGGGTAAATACAGTTAATCCTTTTCTCCATAAACATTTGTAAACAAAGTAGAAGCAGATCAGACGACTCCTGTAAGACCCATCCGATCAGGGCCTGCCCTGTTTACTTACATAATAATATAGATCTGATTCAAGTTCTACACTTTCTATCTTGGTTAAATATTCTTGTACTCATATGTCATTATAAAAAATGGTTAATTAATATGCATGATGTCATTAATTCTTACACAATATTCATGTCATAATTTCTTATATAAATATTTGTGAGGTTAAAGAGGTACTTAATGAGTTACCACTAGTTATATATGCATTATGCAACGAGAAGGCATTTTTGTTACATTACTAGTATGAGAACGGAACTCTCCGCTTGTTTTCAAGAGCGCTCGTCCTAATTGATTCATTAATACTTATCAAACCCTCGTACTAGTATCTGTGTACCATACTTGTATACTCCGCTAGTTTATAACAACCTTTAATAACAAACTCAACTAAAAATGCTAACTATGCCGCTGATAGTGTGAACAATGCCTAAATAATAAAACTATAAAAGTTATCTTATCAAATTATGTAACCTTACTTTTGATGTTTTGTGTTGCCATTTTGGTTCTATGCTTTTGGTACTTAACATGAGTCCCAAATATAATATATATTAACTAATTACTTTCAAACGCAATTAGTAACCCGGAATTCTACACCAAGACATAATATTTCTATTTGGCCGCAATGTTCCAAGATCTAAACCAACTTTTTGTAAATTCACTATTTCAATAGAACTACTATACATGGTTGATTAATGCAATTGTCGACACAGTAAAGGTCTTCCTAAAAAGATTTAAATCTTCCACTTACCGTTGCTATGGCATTCATGGTGTTAGGTGACCAAGGATCGGGCTGTCGGGGATACTTAATCACGGACGAAACTGTGTTCACCGAGTTAACTGGCTGAGGCGTATTCATAGGCGCAGCAGTAGATGACCATGGGTCATTAAACAAAGTTTGAGAAGTTTGTGTCTGTCCGTCCGCAATCTGCTGCATGTACACCCAGTTCAGTAACTGGGTGTTCGGGTAGTCCAGCGCTAAAGAAGCCATTTTCCCGACTCTCACTCCACAAGGCACAACACACGTCTAACGTTATGATACATCTACATGGGGAAGCTGAGTGTTCGAAATTCGGGTCTGCCAATCATTGCGGAAGGAACGCCCCCATGCGCCATGATTTCTGTAGACTAGCCACCGCAGATCTTGAAAAGCAAGTCGGCCGCTTCTGAAGTACCCGCTGTCACAGAAAAGTAATGACACCGCCCCCTGAGCATATAAACATTTTTTATTTGAAAAAAACCCAACCACAACTGATTTAACCCTTTACTCCATACAGATGACCCTTTTGGTATATGCGCAAACAGACTAGATCCATTTTAGATATCTCATATAGGAGCCGCCTGATCAGGGTCTACTCTGTTTGCGTATGTAATAATACAGGTCAATTCCTACAACTTTTCCTTGACCATGGTGTCATTGTAAAGTTCAGATAGTTAATAATTATACATTCAATATTCTAACATAAATATTCATGAAGGAATATTCCTAGAGGAGCCGTCTGATCAGGGTCTACTCTGTTTGCTAACAGAATTTGATAGATATGTTTCTTTACTTTCTAAAATGGCTACAATGTTCCACCTTCCATGTTTCATTAAATATGTTGTCCATGAATAATCAGAAGGTATTCAAATTTGGACTAAATATAGAACAGGGAAAGGGTTATTAGAGGCTGTATAGCACTTTCCCTATTTCACATTTATTCAAAATTCCTCCACCTCCTGAATATTCATGCACACAATAAATAAAATGGAACATGGAATAGGACTTTTTTCACTGTTGTGGAAACCGCATAATCAGATCTACATAATATGTCCTTAAGCAAACAGAGCAGACCCTGATCAGACAGCTCCTCTAGGAGCCGTCTGATCTGGGTCTTCTCGTTTGCAGATGCTTGAAAAGGCGTTTATATGAGGGAAAGGGTTAAATTGCATTCTTATAAAAATGGCATACACTCGCATTGGTGATTAATCATATCGCTGATAAAATAAATTTCAAAGATTCTGGCATTGTTTGGATATGTTGAATAATTAACACTTTTACCTGTTCTATATTTATTCCAAAATTCAATACCTACTGAATATTAATGGACAAAATAGTTATAATGAAATATGGAAGGCGGAAAATTGTCGCCATTTTAGAAAGTAAAGAAACATATCTATCAAATTCCATTAACAAACAGAGCAGACACAGATCAGACGGCTCTGTTTGCAAATACGTGAAACCCCGCTTATATGAAGGAAAGGGTTAATCATTATTCCGCTGTGAAAAAATCATGGCTGCCCAATCTGATTCGAAAATTCGTGCAATTTGGATTATTTTCAAATGGATCAAACTTTTGAGAAACTATTGACCGGGTGTCAAACGGCTTGGAGCCTGAACAGACGCCGAGTTTCTCAGCGTTTCATCTAGATGCAAGCTGCTTTCAAACGTGGATCATATCGCGGATAGCGGGATAAGAGTTGAATTTAAATGTACTACCAAATATAAGGACTTGGTAACTAAGTTTGAGACCAAAATCGATGCATGTACTTTAAATATAATACATATTTCGATTGTTTCCCCAAATATTTTTACCAATCAATTTGGTTTTAACTCTTTCGGCCCCAATGTTGCCTATTGGCACCATTGAAAACAGTGCAGCTCCAGGTCAGATGCCGCCTTTAAGGCGGCATCTGACCTAGGACTTCACTGTTTTCTGTATTTCTTTAGCCCAAGTATATAGGTTTTTAAAAACAAATGTTTTACAAATATACCTTTATTATTTAGTTTAGAATTATATTTAATATGAAATTATTATTACAGACGGCACTTTTAAATTTTGCGCCAAAAGAGTTAAATGCCAAAACAATATGCCAAAAACACCAATAAATGTTCAATGAAAGGTTAACGCATTCCGTCGTTACTATTCATACAAGAAATAATGAATGGATAAATATTAATTAGTGTGTGTTTTATAATGCCACTGTGTAGAGGTGATTTTTACCATGGCAGAAACTGTAGAATTAGATCTATATTAGTTCATGAGCAAACAAAGCAGACTCCGATCAGACGGCTCCTACTGAGCATGGTATTTTGATTACGGAATGCAGTAAAACTTCTCTATAGCAACCGCCAAAAGAAGCCAAATTCTGTGTGTTTAAAGCAGGTGGTAGCTAATGCAGCAAGAACGTTATGCAGAAAGCATTCCCTCATAGGCTATTTTTAGACCCAACCTCTTTGAATAAATCTACCGAAAAGGAGCATTTACAAGAGAAAAGGAAAATGTTTGAATTGTAAAGTTTAGAAACCATTGTGATAAATGGAGCATTTGCTCCTGAGGAGCAAATGCTCTGTTTATCACAATGGTTTCAAAAAATGAATTATACAGAGGTGTAGAAAGGCGTATTTATGGAGGAAATGGTTAAGAACAGAACAGAACATATTCTTTATTAAATTTTTAGGATTTAAACAATAGTTTATCATCCATAATAATATACATACAAAATAAATACATGTCAAAATATTAAACAATGTACATTGTGGTAGCATATATGCATGTGGTTTAACCTCCTTGAGGGCGCATGTTACCTAGTAAATATTATGTACTAGGTTAGCTTATTCAGTAACAACATCAAACATTACTACAGCCTATAGTCGAACATACTCATTAGGTCTCAACACATTTTCTCTTACTTTAATTGCGCATTTTATAAAGCTTACTAACTTTGACAAAGTGACAAAGTCATTTGATTGAAACAGTTGTACGAGTTTAAACATACTAGGTCGTCGTATATAATACTCTGAAATATAACGTTTTCTAACGTTAAGAGACAGGACTGTGTACCGCATTCGTCAACAACATGGTTTTCAGACACAGGTCCATTAAATCATTTACTCAATAAGTACGCTTTCTACACCTTTGCAAACAAAGAAAACATAGATCAGACTACTCCTATAGGATCCACCTGTTCAGGGTGTGCTTTGTTTGCTTATAATATAATATTGGTCTGATTATAAACCAAACATTTCCTGTGTTCATGTACCATTATAAACATTTATCTAATTAATATCCATGGTGTTATTATTTCTTAATGAATATTCATGGAGTAAAGGGTTCGATCGCTTAAAATAGTTTCTGCTGTAGTTCCAGACTCTGTACTAAACTGATTTGGCAATGTATGCACATATGGAAACTCACAAACTTATACTGAAATCACCGATGAACAGGTAGTTTTAACTGGTTTTACTAATTAAACCCTTTATTCCATATAAACATTAGCACATTTTAACGCATTTGCAAGCAGAGAAGACCCTGATCAAACGGCTCCTATGGGAGCCGTTTGATCAGGGTATGCTCTGTTTGCTTATGAGATAATATAGACCTGATTTTACAGCTTCTATCATGGCAAACCGATCATGTGTCCATATTCCGTAATTAAAAAAGCCAATCAATACTCACACGGTCATTATTTCTGACATGAATATTCATAAAATAAAGGATTAATTCAATGACTGGTAAAGGTGGAGTCTCAGCTCAAAGTATGAGAACTGTTGCAACTCATACATTTTCTTCATACTTTGTTATGCTTATCCTGAATAATCGTTGAACTTGTCTTTCTCTACGAAACCCCTTGCTTATATTTCTTGCATTCCTATACTATAAAGGATCAGTTTCGGATATTTTCCGTTTCGTTCTTATTTTGAAATGAATATACATTGTATTTCATATAGATTCCTCACTGTCTTGCTAGTCTGTGTGCGTTCAAATCATTTGCAAGATTTAGGGTAAATCAGACAGTTTGTTAAAATAGTTTTGTACAGTTATTTTTTAAAGCCAAGAAACCCAATTCTGGATCTTGGAGACATGTGAGGACAATGTAGAGGATGAAATACATGCGCTTCTCCATTGTCCATTCTACTCAAAGGGTGCCACTTTTACATAAAATTTTAATTTTAAAAAAGATGTCCTCTAATTTATATTGTTAATAGTTTTTATCTAAATGGCTTTATTGTAATAATGCAATGTTTTAAGCTGACAGTTTGAACAGCTGTAGCTTTGTGTGCACCATATGATGTTATGCGTTCCTATCTTAAATGAGTAGTCGTCAATAGTTCAAATGCATAAGTGCTCTAATAGCAGAGTACACTCTACTCTGTATATCAGTAAATTCTCACGCCCACTAAATTGTGTTAATTAGTTGGTATTTAGGGCAGCTGACTGTTTAAAGCAAGGTGAAAGTAAAACAGAACGCTCCTATAGGAGAGTTCTGTTTTACTTTCACCTTGCTTTAAGCAGCTACCTGCCTTTGACACAAAATACTTGATGTAATTTAGTGGCCGTTATAGAGAGGTTTTACTGTATATCAGTTTTCAGGATAGCTGATATTGGTGGAATTAATTTAATCCAAACATATGTCTTACCTATAAATTGTTTTTGTAATACTGTGATATATTAGAAATGTGATGCTAGCAGTGTATTTATCTAAATTACACGTTCTTTGTTTCTTTTATGTTCATAATATATAAGTTGGTGTGAACATGAAGTTGCAAAGCATTGTATCTAGTGCATAGTATCTGTTACATGTGTGTGCCTCACTTGAAATAGTCTCTTAAAACTCTGTATAGAATGGCTAGGTGCAATGTTGACTGATTATATATATACATGAGAGAGACTCATATAAATCATAAACTTAGTATAGGCTAGGTGATGTGCGTATAACTATAGGGTGATCCTAATCCTTTATTTTAATAAGAAACTAGGCACTGGTGTTAAAGTGTTGATCTATTTTATTGTAAATGATGTATAATAAATGTTTAAGGTTTTGCTGTTTATTTAACCCACCCCTCATATTGACGACTTTTGACGACTCTGTAGAAGTCGCTTTGTGAAACCATCGTGATAAATAGAGCATTTGCTCCTATAGGAGCAAATGCTCTATTTATCACAATGGTTTCAAACTACAAAATTCTAAAAGTTTCCTTTTCTCTAGTCAATGCTCTTTTTCTGTAGATTTATTCAAAGCGGTTGTATCTAAAAATAGCCTATGGTGTAATGGGTTAACGTATAAAGGTTCTGTTAATCAGTTTATCTCAAATCTGATTTGAGGTAGGGCCTAACAATTGTTTTTAAGAACATTTTGTAACATTGCTTGTTTAGCTGTTTTTTCTGAGCTTATTTTAATGTGCTTTCTAATTTAAATAGTTTTAAAACAAACAGACATGTGTACATAATTATACTCATAATTGTGCAGATGTCGTGTTTGTTAGAGTAACAGAGGCTATATACGTTTGATTGTTGTAGAGATATACATGTAGTGTAATAAGTATGGAATGATAATGTGATATATGTATGGTCTCTTGTAATTCAAATATGAATGGCATGGTTTATTTATAGACAAGATGACTTTTTATGATTTTTACTATGAAGAGACTCTAGTAAAGAATGTGGTATATTTATACAGGACCAGAGTTTTGCAGAAAACTCCCTTTCTGTATTACTTTTGTCCTGTATCGAGGGACCGTCTGCTTTCAAACTGAAATAATAAGCTACCGTCTGATCGAGGTCTATCCTGTTTGCAAATGCATCAAAATGCGTCTCTATCAAAGGTTAAAGACGTCGATCCATTCATTCAGGTGCCTTTTTAGGGCGGTTCTACTGAATAAGGATTTCCTGGGATTAGCAGGTCAAATTTATGTTGCCACGTGCACATGTATAGTACAATTTCATATTTATATGGCTGTCTGTGTTCAAACGCAACCGACTTCTTTCATCAACGGATGTCCGCTATGTTTTATGTGTGTACAGTAGAATCATTCATTTATTGAACATAGGATTATTGAAAAGCAGGTGGTTGCTTTATACAAAGGAAAAGTAATGCAGAAAGCTCCTACAGAATCAATTATTTTGATCAGCATTAAGCTACCACCTACCTTACAGACCGATAATTAGACTTTTTATGGCCGCTAAAGACAGATTCTACTTTATAGATACGAATTTCCAATAGTGATACCGTCAAGTTCTCACTCGTAACCCTTCGCTCCATCAATGTTCATTTAGAAATAATGACATCATCAAAACTATCTACATGTACAATAACACATCCAGGGTTTGGTACCATACAGAACAGACCCTGATCAGTACGGCTCCTACAGGGACCGTCTGGTCTATGTCTACTCTGGTTGCAAAGGTTTACTGGGGGAAAGGGTTATTTAAAGTCAGGCCACAAAGTTTGACGTTGCAAAATATATTCACGAAACACCGAGACATGCTAAACTCTCAGTTGACAACCTAATCTATATATGAGCTAGTTTTCTGCCAGATTTTCCGGCCTTTGACAAAAAATTAAAGACTCGAATATTCAACTTATGCATAAAATGTATAAGGTCTTACCTTTAAACCATAATTGTAATGTTTTAGCATGCTTGTGCGTTTCATGGATGTAGTTTGTTCAGTAAATAACCGTTCGCTTGCTATTCACGTCAATATACCTACCTGTAAATAGAGAAGACCCAGATGAGACAGCTCCTGCAGGAGCTGTCTCATCAGGGTCTGCACTATTTACAAGTTGATTGTGCAACCAGTGCACTCCACAGCAGTAATTGCACAGCGAAATACTTATACACAGTGGATATATATGTAATTGTACAACAGGGCATGGGTAAAGAAGGAGAAATGTATTTTAAAATTCCGCAAGCGAAGGGTTACGTTTGCAATAACCTACGATATTTGTATTTAATGGCACAGCACTTCCATACTTGGATATAGAGTCGAGACTGTCATATGTGACCTTCCAAGGGACTTCATGAAAAAGGTCACATATGAATGGGAGTCTCTTAATACAGACCTAGGATATGATACATGATGTATACCAAAACTGTACAAGCAAGAAATCTACACAAGGGAAAAAGAAAATTGTGTACTAATCCAGTCTGATACAATATATGTATCTATTATTTAATACATTTATACAACATTTATCACAATGGTTTCAACCCTGCATTAAGCAACCACCTGCTTATAAAGACATACATGTTTATTCATTAAGTGGTGGCATTAGAGGGGTTTACTGTATTTTGATTGGTCGAATCGGAAACATGTATTGTAATGTATTCTGCTTAAAATATGAAACAGACTATAGAAACCTTTACTACCCTAATCCTCTGTTACAGTACAGTGGTAGAGCGTTCGCCTGCGGTACGGAAGGCCATGGGTTCGATCCCCGGCCGCGACAGACCAAAAGTCGTTAAAAGTGGGTACTAGTAGCTCCCTTGTCTACGCTCGACATTAAAAGGTGTAGTTATAGGACTGGCCGGTCCGGTGTCAGGACAATGTGACTGGGTGGGGTGCCCTTGCCATGTGCCCGCGGCAGGGGTATTTCAGTGAGGCAGCACTATAACTTGTCTCACGCGGGTGCCGTCTGCAAATAGCTGAAATACTGTTGGTCGGACGTTAATCCCAACTCACTCACTCTGTTGTAGTAGCCTAATTTATCAGTTGTGTATTAGATCTCAGACAGTCAGTACCAAAAGAACTCATACGCTTGTGTACTTGTGTATTTGTAATCTAACAATACTCATTTGAGTAAATACTTATAATTATTACTACTACTACTACCACTACAGACATAAAACATAAGAATATTACAGTATCAGCTCCAAATTCACGCACACATTGTTTTACAAAGGATGGGCGTTAAGGATCTACGGGCGCCATTCATGTAAAACATCGAGGTTTGGATTAGCACATCCTGCAGACCTCAGGTAAATACCATATTAACAATTCGCTTGCTATTCACGTCAATATACCTACCTGTAAATAGTGAAGACCCAGACGAGACAGCTCCTGCAGGAGCTGTCTCATCAGGGTCTGCACTATTTACAAGTTGATTGTGCAACCAGTGCACTCCACAGCACCACGAAGTAAATATGTATTTACTTCGTGACAGCACTGATTGCACAGCGATGTACTTGTATACACAGTGAAGATAATATGTAATTATATAACAAGGCATGGGTAAAGAAGGAGAAATGTATTTTAAAATTCAGCAAGAGAAGGGTTAATGCATTATTGATGAAGAACAGAATAGAGATAACAACAACAGAGAAGTGTGGAGGATGCTGCTTTGGGAGACAGTACCGCCTTGTTGTCGGTTCAGTGAGTGAGTAAACCTTGTTTATAGGGAGCAATACTACGTGTCCCACTTAATGTATATCTAAACCTTTATAATCCACAAATGTTCATGTAAGAACAAAGACATAGGTATTTTGGTAAGAAATAGTGACATGAATATTAATTAGATTAATTGTTCTAATAGCGCATGGACACGTGAAGTTTTCGCCGTGACAGAAGCTGTAGAATCATATCTATATTACAGTAAACACACATATATCACAAGAAGCCGTCTGGTCTGGGTCTACTCTGTTTGCAATGCTTAGAAAGGTGTATTTTTGGAGTAAAGGGTAAAACGCATTCCTTTAAGCAGATATCGGAGACTGATTTTGCAAGATCACTTAATAAGTTACATTCACGAGACGCTTTTAAGTTTATTAATACTGCTGAGCTTGCTAAAAGATTACTATTAAATATTCATGTTGCCATTATTTTTTCCATGGGTATTCAACAGGGAAAGGTCTGGGATCAAGAGTTCGCATTTCACATGTCCTATGTGATAAAGAAATATTTACCCACTCTACTTATCAGTAACTTTAATGTTGTGAAGCTATACAAAGACCCATATATATATATGATTGTATCCAAAATACATAGCAAGTTAAATTAGACATGTAGATCTACTGTAATGCAGTTATTTTTTGCTAGTTATTTTATTTAAATGACCAAGCTTAAAAGCATACAACTATAACAAAACTCCACTATTAACAGGAAAATTTTCCAACTCGTAGAAAGTGTTCGCGTGAAAAGTTTTTAAAGTAGTATATTGATTGCATGCACACGTTGTTCTTCTTCTCGCAAGACTTCTAATGCAATAAGATACAGAGAGCGTCAGCTGAAATGATAATGGAAATTTCTGCTTCACGATTGACCAATGATCTTCAGGTAATGAATCCTATTGACCAATGAGATAATGTGTGGGTGTATGAGGGGAGTAGTAATTATTTCATTTATTCCAAAGCAATATATTTTGGTTTTATGGCTTATTATTTTATTTAAAGTTAAAATAACTCTACAAATGTATTTTTAATACATGCATCATTTTTTAAAGGAAAGAATTTGCTTCTTATAATCGTATTCTACACATTCTTATTCAGTGAAAATACTCCTTGTATAATGTACATGTTTTGATGACGTCAATCACAACATAAATATCAGAGGATCGCACAATAGCGAAACATTACATGTCTTTTAACGATTCTCTTGCTTAAGCCCGTTTATACGCAAAACATACTATTGAAGACTGTTAAATACGATTGAAATTACTTTCCTAGTTTACTAAAATGCAGAAGTCATGGATGCTGATCACGGTACTGGCATTAATATGGTCGGTTGTCTCAGCATACGACCTCGGTCGCTATCACAAGTATGAAGAGATGAAGAAGGTAATGATGGATGTTCATAACAAATGTCCTGAAATTACTCGTTTGTACAAGTTACCGACGATCCAGCTTAAAGGAGTTAAAGTGCCTAACAAAACAGTTGAAGGAAGACACCTGCTGGTGATTGAATTTTCCACGGAACCAGGGAAACATGTTGCAAGTAAGGCCGGTGGATTTGATATCTCTTATCTATCTGTTTATCTATCTATCCTGCCATCTTCTCTTTTACAGAGTGTTATAGACATTTTATAGTTTATGAGCATATTTTTTCCACAGACTTAATTCAACCTCAAATTATGTTAGTTTGCATTTTCAATTGTTGACTCACACATGTATGCAACTTAATTATATCGTAGACTCACCTTCTATCGAACCTCACCCGTTTTCCGAACCTTTCATTTTTTGGTGTTTTTACGTGTCACAGTGTGTAGGTTTATCATCACTTGTACGGCCTTGCTGTACAAGCGCGCTTTTATGGTGACGTGGTAGAGTGTTTGACTGCGAACCTGGCGACCCGGGTCTGAGCGGGTATGTTTCTTTATAAGAACACCCGGTTACATTTGGCGCCCAATGGGGGACTGTGACTGCATGAGCTCCGAGTTCGATTCCCAGTCGTTCTCATACCCATATAAATTCGGGACGAATTTCAACTTGCTGGGGGAGTATGTCACAGTGTGTAGGTTTATCATCACTTGTACGGCCTTGCTGTACAAGGGCGCTTTTATGGCGATGTGGTAGAGTGCATGACTGCAAACCTGGCCACCCGGGTATGTTTCTTTATAAGAACACCCGGTTACATACGCATGTACAAGTACACACTACGTCATATAATGAGTACCGTTGCTTTGTCTGTAAATAACACCTCGTAGCTTTAAAAACGAAGCCCAATTTCAAGGTCAAATGACTTAGGATTTTTACGTTTAGCTAGGCAAGCACCACCACAGGGCATCACTGTGTCTTACAGACACAATTTTCTAGTTTCATTTGATTTTATAGCCGTTATTAGGCTATGTTCCCAATGGCAAAAGGTGTCTTATTTTCCCAATTTTGACTGAAACATTCCTAATTCAGAGGTAAAAGTGTTTAGCTAGAAAATTCAGTCAGACCAAAACTTCTAAAATTCATAAACAACCAGCAGACCCAGATCTGGCAGCTCCACACAGGAGCTGTCTGGTCTGGGTCTGCTGTTTGTATATATGAATTTTAGAAGTTTTGGTCTTCACGTCTTAACTGTTTCCCTCATATAAATGCCTTTTCACACCTTTGCAAATAGAGTAGACCCAGATCAGATGGCCCCTGGAGGAGCCATTTGATCAGAGTCTGCTCTGTTTTCTTATTAGATTATATAGATCTGTTACTACAGATCCTGCCAAAGTCAAAATCTGATGTGTTCTTATAATGTTATAAAAATCCAGCAAATGCATATTCATGATGTTATTATAATCACTTTTTCATGTATTTGGAAACAGAGTAGACCCAGATCAGAGTGCTCCGATTAGAGCTGTCTGATCAGAGTCTGCTCTGTTTGCTAATGAAATTTGATGGATATAGATCTGTTTCTTTAGTGTCTAAAATGGCTTTTATTATTCCATCTTCCATTTCATTATAACTATTTTGTCCATGAATATTCAGTAGGTATTGAAAATTTCAATAAATATAGAAGAGGGAAAGGGTTAAATATCTAGAATATAACTTCATAGGAGTAACATTTATCCCTTTACTTCATGAATATTCCTGCAATGTCAGGCACCCATTTTGAATATTAATTAATTAATTCTTGTACTGAAATATAAAATAGGAAATTAAGCGCCTTGCAGAAGAGAATGAAGTCTGTACTATAACTAAGAAGCAAACAGAGCAGACTCAGATCAGACAGGTTTTACATGGGGCTGTCTGACCTAGGTGTACATTGTTTGCAAAGGCATAAAAGGCAGGATTAAAGAATGGAGATTTTGCTTTACATGTACAGTAAAACCCCTCTAATGCGACCACTTAATGAACAAACATGGCTGTCTTCATAAGCAGGTGGTTGCTTAATTCAGGAAGAATGTTATGCAGAAAGCTCCTATAGGAGCTTTCTGCATAACTTTCGTCCTGCATTAAGCAACCACCTGCCTTTTCCACTATGAATTATGCCCTTTTTTGGTGGTCGAATTAGAGGGGTTTTACTGTATTTGGTTTCACTCGCTATCAAGACTAACATTTGTATTCAATGATCTTGTTTGATGTTGACCCTGATCAGACATCGGGTTTTTCAACACAGCAGCTAGTCCTTGGTATTATGATTGCCCGAATTACCCAAAGTATTCACACAAACGATCTGTATGTCGATCATGGTCTGTGCTATTTCCTATTATAAATGTCATTCTGATTTAAATCTGTTGAAATGGTGCTAAATTGACTTATTCAGATTGAGTGTTTGAAAACTTAGGGTAATTTGGGGTAATTAGGATATGATACTACATGTATCTATTTTGAGGGTTTCTTGCAAAACTGCATTATCTATCATTTACAATAAAGCATCAGTATTGTGTCTTGGTCCTAATTTTTTGGGGACAAATTTAAGATTGGGGACCCCTTTGCCATCATAAGCCAATGGACAGGCCTTTCTTTGTTGACTTAAATGAGGGACATTGGTTTTGTAAGATGATCAAATTTTCCATGGGCTCTTCCTAGGCTCAATACAAATTGATTTGCTAAAATTGTCAGATGATTTTCATTCTCGTTGGATTTATTCTCTTTACTCTTTATGAATATTCATGATCATGTAATATATAATGACACCATGAATATTACTCAATTAATTTTTATAATGGTCGTTCCATTAACACTGGAATTTTTTGTTTATCTACATGTATATTATATCATAAGCAAACAGAGCAGACCCTTTTAGGGGCCATCTGATCTGGGTCTACTCTGTTTTGCAAAGGCATAGAGAGGCATATTTATGGAGTAAAGGGTTAGGACAGTTGAGTTTTGCACTGTGCCCTCTCTCTATAGTAACATTTTAGCATACTGTCAGTAAAATGTCCTGATTTAGTTATCCATTGCAGATTCTGAACAATTCAATTAGCAGCTTCATCCAATATTGATTTTTCTCACATATACTTATACAACAGTAAATCCCTCGAAACAGGACATTTAATTTAGTATAAATATCATTCTTGGAGACAGGTGGCAGCTTAATGGAGGGTGAAAGTCATGCAAAAAGCTCCTCTAGGAGCTTTCTGCATGACTTTCATCCTGCATTAATCGGCAGTCTGCCTAACAGTAAGTAAATTCTTCTCTACTAGAATTCCAGTTTAGAGGGGTTTTACTGTAAATGTAGTGTGACCAGATATTATAAGCCATTATCCGGCCATATGTTCCAGAAAACATTTACTCTGAGCTTTTACAGTATAACGCTTTCCATAGTAATATTACTAATTGTCTGCAAATTTTTTTTATCTACAACACTTGTCAAAGTTAACTTTTCTTCAATTCCTCCTCAAAATTACAGACAGCGTGTCAAACAGTTTGGATCCTGAAGAGAGTTAGAGTTACTTACTGGGTGTCTCACTCGGATTGAAACTTTTTGTTAATGTCGCTAGTCACAAATTGGCAGCTGGCATATAAAGAGCTTAAGTAAAATGTCACATTCTGACAGAAAAATGGCAAAATCAATATTGTATACACTGGTACGTAGGTGGTGCATTTATTGGATAACATCAGATCTCTCAGAATAGAGACATAAGAATGAGATTATATAAAGTAAATTGAATGAAATGCTGATAATACTGTCACTGCATTTATTTAAGAATTTGACACGTAATTTACTAATTGATAGGAGTGATAATATACCAGTTTATATTTAAAGTTGATTTTTAACCCTTTCCTTCATATCTAACTCATTTCTTCATTCCATTTCACACATTTGCAAACAAATCTAAAAAGTCTAAAAATAGCCTATGGAGGAAACAGAATAGACTCTGATCAGACATCTTCTGGGTATACATAGTAAAGTAAAAACTGAAGGTATAGTAAACATGCATATAAATGAAGTACAGGGTAAAAAGCCTTAGTTCCCTTCAATCACATTCAAGCAGTTGGTTACAAAAGATAGGTTCATCTAATTTGCCGTAATATTTCTGTGCACCTGAACTCTGTACACTTCACTATTTCCCACATATAAACGTCTTTTCATGCTTTTGCAAACAAAGTTGACCCAGATCAAATGGCTACTGTACATAGGAGCTGTCTGATCAGAGTCTGCTGTGTTTGCTTATAGTATATATATATATCTGATACTACAGTTTCTGCAATGATAAAATTTTCTTTGTTCTGTGACCATTGTAAAAATGCAGTTTATGAATATTCATAAAGTCATGAATTCTTGTAGAAATACGGTATTCATAAGGGAAAGGGTTAATGCCTTTGACACATAAATATTTATGAGCTGAATTTTTATAATGTAAAATTTTCAAGGAATGTTTCGCTTAACTCTTTGCACGCTAGCGGCGAAACTGTGAATACCTATGCAAACAGTTTGGATCCAGATGAGACGCCGCATAATGCGGCGTCTCATCAGGATCCACACTGTTTGTCATCTTGATCATACTTTTGCAAAGAAATTTGAGAAAAGTTATTTTAAGAATTGAAGCAGACGACAATTGTTGCAGACGAAAAATTACTTAGCGTGCAAAGAGTTAAACAGTAACTATAGAATAGATTCTATATCATGTCTTAACCCTTTCCCGCATATAAACATGTTTTCAAGCATTTGACCCAGATCAGATGGCTCCTACAGAAGCCGTCTGATCAGGGTCTGCACTGTTTGCTATTAATGGAATTTGATATATATGTTTCTTTACTTTCTAAATTGGCTACAATGTTCCATCTTTCGTATTTCATTATAACTTTTCTGTCCATGACTATTCAGTAGGTATTGAAATTTGGAATAAACATAGAACAGGGAAAAGGTTAAGCAAACAGAGCAGACCCTGATCAGACGCCTACTGCAGGAGCTGTCTGATCTGGGTCTACTTGCTAGTTCTGTTTGAAAAGATGTGAAATAGTGTTTATATGAGGTGTTAATATATTTTCTTCACACTTTCTTTTAGGAAAGCCCGAATTCAAGTATGTGGCGAATATGCATGGGAATGAGGCCCGTGGAAGGGAAATGTTGCTGAAGTTGATAGACTACCTCTGTGAAATGTACAACGGAAATGCGGAGCAAGAGGGAAAATTCACACGAGAAGAAATTGTTTGGCTGATTGAAAATACTCGTATGCATTTCATGCCAAGTATGAACCCTGATGGCTTCGAAAAAGCAGCAAATAAAGATCTAGTGGTGAGTAAAGTTAATCCAAAAATTTCTCATGTTTGAGTAAAAACTTTTGATATGCATTAATGATTAACCCTTTCCTTTACATAAACACTCTTTAATGCCTTTGCAAACAGAGTAAAACCAGTTCAGATCTGATTAGGGTCTGCTCTTTTTGCTTGTTGAATTATAACAGATCTGATTCTACAGTTTCACTTATACAAATATCCTGTGTATGTATGCCATTATAAAATTTCAGCTAATAAATATTCATGATTTCAATATTTCTTACATGAATACTGTATTGAACAGGGAAAGGGTTAACCCTTTACTACATTTGAAAACAATAATAAGAAATAATGACATCGTTATGATCATGAATATTTATTACTGAATTTTCTATACAGTAAAACCTCTCTATAACGACCACTAAATTACATCAAGTATTTTGTGTTAAAGGCAGGTGGATGCTTAAAGCAAGGTGAAAGTAAAACAGAACGCTCCTATAGGAGCGTTCTGTTTTACTTTCACCTTGCTTTAAGCAGCCACCTGCTCTAAATACCAACTAATTAACACAATTTAGTTGTCGTTATAGAGAGGTTTTACTGTATGTTATATTTTCAAGGGAATATTTTTCATTGACAAAAACTGTAGAATCAGATTTTTATCATATCATAAGCAAACAAGGCCTGGTCCAGGTTTTGTCTGCTACATGTATCCCTCTCTAAAACAGACAGAGGCTGTTTCATCTTTGTCTATTCTGTTTTTAAAGGTGTGAAATGGCATTAATATGAGGGAAGGGGTTAATAAAGTTGGTTGTCATGGGAGAAACTGTAGAATTAAATCTATATTTTTTCAAAAGCAAACTGAGCAGACCAAGATCAGATGGAGCCATCTGTATGCAAAGTTGTTAAAATGCATACAGCAAGACCTGACTATAGCGACCATATAATGAATAAATATGGAGGTCGGTACAAACAGATGGTTGCAAATTGCAGAAAGAAAGCAATCCAGAAAGCTGCTCGAGCAGAAAGCTCTTAAAGGAACTTTCTTTATGACTTTCACCCACCTGCCAAAAATTACCTAAATTGTTCTTTAACCCATTCCCTCATATTGACACCTTTTGACTCCTTTGTAAAGGTCACTTTCTGAAACCATTGTGATAAATAGAAGATTTTCTCCATAGGAGCAAATGCTCTATTTATCACAATAGTTTCAAAACTACACAATTCTAAAGTTTTCCTTTCTCTAGTAAATGTTCCTTTTCAGTAGACTTATTCAAAGAGGTAAGATCTAAAAATAGCCTATGAGGGAATGGGTTAATAAAATCTGGTTTAGAGGGGTTCTACTGTAAAGTGTTACCGGTAAATATGAAACAATTCAAGGTTTGTGTGGGTGAAAATGTACTCAGCATGCTAAAGGTTAAATGTAATGATTATGAGTTCTTGGAAGATGTGGTGGTCTCATGAGAGATAAGAAGATTAGGTCTGTCAGGACTGATCTAATAATTTATTAGTTCATCCTTTGAATTCTGAATATTCAAAGTGGAATATCCAATCAGTATTTAACTGTAGTTAATTCAATATGGATTGCTCAAATTTGCTAGAGGATTTAGAATGATTAACAGACAAACCCTGATCAGATAGCTTCATTAGGAGCCCACACATTTGGGTCTACAGTGTTTGCAAATGGTTGTTCCCTTCATTCAAAGGGTTCATTCTGTTTTTCAATTACTTCATGTCTAGTGCAGACAGTAGGGGACATATAGCATGTAAATTTACTGATTGTATGAACAGGATACATATATTCATATTTAACCCTTTCCTCCATAAGTATGCTTTCCTGCATATTTTCAAACAGATTAGACCCAGATCAGACAGCTCCTATAGGAGCTGTCTGATCAGGGTCTGCTCTGTTTCCTTATGATATAACATATATGTTTGATTTTACATTTCCTGCCATGGCCATAATTATGCTATTATAACAAATTTATCTAATTAGTATAAATTTGTGATGTTATTAATTCATACATGAATATTCAATGATGAAAGGGTTAACCCTTTCCTCCATAAATACACTTTTCTATGCCTTTGCAAACAGAGTAGACCCCGATTGGATGGCTCCCATAGGAGCCGTCTGATCAGGGTCTGTTCTGTTTTCTTATGGAGCTCTGATTCTGTAGTTTCTACTTACGCTAAAATTCCATGTGTAAATATGCCTTTTCAAAAATTAATCTTAATTAATATACATGATGTCATCATTTCTTATATGAATATTCATGGAGTAAAGGGTTAAGTCAGTCTAGCTTGCATTTAGTGTGGATAGAAACTGTTTATATCAATGGTATTTGATATCTACATGTGAATAGATTTAATGGAGATCATGTTACTGTCAAATATAGAATATAGTCCTCATCATTAGTGAATATGATAGACTCCAGACTAGATGTCAATACACAGTATGAAAACTTAGTCATGTCTGTCTCAATTTGTAACCCATTACGGTCTGGGTGTTATATTTTATAACAGAAAAAAACTGTAGAATGCTTAGACAAATTTTGATGACCTAGCAGACCAGTTTCCAAATTGACACTTTAGCACTGTTTTATTTTTAAAAAGAAATAAAAAGCAAGTGTTCTCTTGTAATTATAGGAGCAAATCCATAGGAGCAAATGCTCTATTTATCACAATGGTTTTAAAACTACACAATTCTAAAGTTTTCCTTTTCTCTACTAACTGCACCTTTTTGGTAGATTTATTCAAAGAGGTTGGGTCTAAAAATAGCCTATGAAGGAATGGGTTAATAGATAAAGTAATACCGGTACTACTACTAGTATTTCAATATTTACCTTTGAAAACCTAGACAGATTAGGCAAGTAGTGCAGACCCTGATCAGACTGCTTCTTCAGGAGCAGTTTAATCAGAGTCTACATTACTTGCATCTGTATTAGTTTCATCCTGGCGGACATGGTCGTGTGACTAACATGCTCGATTACAATACCAGGATCTGGGTTTACTCAGTTTACATAGAGGTTGAGGGCATTTATAAAGAAAAGGGTTCACTCTCTGTCAGTGGTTCCTCAAAAGCATGAACCAATGCAATTTTAGTAAAACTCACAACAGATCGTGGCAGACATCTTTTTTTTTTCAGTAGTTGGACAAAACACATTCAAACATAAATTATACACATAAACATTTTGTAGCTGGTAATGAATTAAGTAAATATTATTTATGTTTCCCAATAGCCAGATTAATTTGCTAAAACTCATTGTCTGGAGGGATTAGAGCAGTTTTTACCCAGACGAGATGTACATAATGAATAAGGACATTTCGACCATGACAGAAACTGTAGAATCAGAGCTGCAGTTGAACTTCGATATCGCAAACTCTGATAACTCGAACTTTGGGATAACTTGAACTAAAAGTTCTGTCCTTCCATAATTTAAAATACAGAATTCCTCTATGATGTATCACTACACATATCTAGAAACATATTTGACAGCTTAACCCTTTCCTCCATAAATACGCCTTTCTATGCCTCTGTAAAAGTCACCTGTTGAAACCATTTAGATAAATAGAGCATTTGCTCCTTTAGGAGCAAATGCTCTATTTATCTAAATGGTTTCAAATTACACTGTACCAAATTCTAAAACTTTCCTTTTCTCTAGTTAATGCTCCTTTTCGGTAGATGCATCCAAAGAGGTTGGATCTAAAAATAGCCTATGGAGGAAAGGGTTAATAGATTTATTGGAATGCCATTTGTAACTAGGCATCTCAGCAGGATCCAAACATTTTGACACCGACCATAGTTTGGGTCAGATCTCCAGAAGAGTGAAGGATACTTTGCTTATTTGTAAAGGCCAAAGAATGTTGGCACAAACAGATTTTCACTAAGCTGTTGATCCTTGATTAACCCTTCCCCTCATATAAACACCTTTTCACGCATATGCAAACAGAGTAGACCCAGATCAGATGGCTCTAACAGAACCATCTGATCTGGGTCTGCTCTGTTTGCTTATGCTTTAACCCATTCCCTCATAGGCTATTTTTAGATCCAACCTCTTTGAATAAATGTACCGAAAAGGAGCATTACCGGTAACTAGAGAAAAGGGAAATTTAAGAATTTTGTAGTTTGAAACCATTGTGATAAATAGAACATTTGCTCCTATAGGAGCAAATGCTCTATTTATCACAATGGTTTCAATAGATGATATTTACAGAAGCATAGAAAGGCGTATTTATGGAGGAAAGGGTTAATATAGATATTATTCTGCAGTTTCTGTCTTAGTCAAAAATCCTGTGTCCATGACTGTGCTATTATAACAATCAGTCTCATTAATATTCGTGATGTCATTATTTCTTACATGAATATTCAATGGGTTAAGGATTAACAAACTTTTCAGTACAGGTTTATCTGCAAAACTTGACTGCTTTAATACATTTGCTGAATGTATTCTTTCTTCCATTTATTTTCAACATAATGCAGTGTTTAAGTTTGGACCAGTTTAGATCCTGATGAGACATGGAATCACTCGAAACTTGATCCAAACTGTTTGCAATAGTCATCCCAAATTTGTTCTCTATGTTGAAATGTTAACCCTTCTCTTGCTGAATTTTAAAATACATGTCTCCTTCTTTACCAATGTCCTGTTGTATAATTACATATATCTTCACTGTGTACAAGTATTTCGCTGTGCAATCACTGCTGTGGAGTGCACTAGTTGCACAATCAAGTTGTAAATAGTGCAGACCCTGATGAGACAGCTCCTGCAGGATCTGGGTCTTCACTATTTACATGTAGATATATTGATGTGAATAGCAAGCGAAGGGTTAACTTGACTGCTAATTGTTTTGTTGCCAGGGTATATCGTATAATGAAAGGGCATAAAATAGGTTTAAAAGTAATGCTTTGTGCAATATTCCTATTGTACTGTTCCAAAAATAAATTTGAAAAACCAATACTTTCTTTTACGTAAAAGTTATTTTGAGATTGAACAACAATAAAAAAAGAATAAAGCGTGAGTTGTGCTATTAGCAAGGTGTCCTTTTGATGTCACAGGCAGAAAAGACCCACACTAAACACCAGGTCTCTGATGTGACATAGGGTCTGACTTGTTTGTCAAGTTTGATACTAAAAGACTTGTAAACACTTATGGTTTGCAAATAGTGATAGTCCAGATCGTACACAGACTCAGTGTTCATGAAGCTGTTGTTTGTATTATTATTAATCTGCAGTTTGCATAGCTCAGAAAACAATTTTTTCCTCTTGTTGCAGCCACAATAGAACCTGTCTGAAGTGACCATTTAATGATTAAAAAGGGGTGTAATTAAGTGTCTGTAATCCAGGTAGTAGCTTAATGCAGGTCGTTTTACAGGAGTTTTCTGCATTACTTATGACCTACTTATGACCTGCATTAAGCAACTGCCTGCCTTTTTTAAGATTCATGTGTCCAAGGTCGATTAACCCTTTCCTCCATAAATACACCTTTCTACGCCTCTGTAAAAATCACTTCTTGAAACCTTAACCATTGTGATAAATAGAGCATTTGCTCCTATAGGAGCAAATGCTCTATTTATCATAATGGTTTCAAACTACAAAATTCTGAAGTTTTACTTTTCTCTAGTAAATGCTCCCTTTGGGTAGATTCATTCAAAGAGGTTGGGTCTAAAAAATAGCCAATGGAGGAAAGGGTTAAGACAGGTTCTACTGTATTTTTTATGCTGATTAACCCTATACCTTTTTCATGTAATAATGACACTATTGACTATTAGCTGTAGAAATAATGACACTATTGACTATTAGCTGTAGAAATAATGACACTATTGACTATTACCTGTAGAAGCCATAGATCTTATGTATGTTATTCCATAAGCAACAGAGCAGAACCTTATCAATAAATTCACCTTTCTACCCCTTTGCAAACAAGACCCAGATCAGACAGCTCCAGCAGGAGCCGTCTGATCAGGAGCTGCTTTGTTTGCTTATGGAGTTATATACATGTAGATCTACTTTGATTACTGCCATGGTCAGAATTTCCTGCATTCATATATCTGTATAAACACTATCTAATTATTATTCATGATGTCATTATTTCTTAAATGAATATTCATGGAGTAAAGGGTTAAGGACTCGTCTGATCTTGGTCTACTCTATCCAAAGGCATATTTGTCAAGTGAAGGGTTAACCCATTCCCTCATATTGACGATTTTTGATGACTCTGTAAAAGTCAGTTTGTGAAACCATTGTGATAAATAGAGCATTTGCTCCTTTTGGAGCTAATGCTTTATTTATCACAATGGTTTCAAACTACAAAATTCTAAAATTTTCCTTTTCTCTAGTTAATGCTCCTTTTCGGTAGATTTATTCAAAGAGGTTGTATCTAAAAATAGCCTATGAGGTAATGGGTTAACCAATTTCAGTCTGTAAGTGCACTCGCCAAAACAAGTACCATGAAACAATCCAATTCTCATATAAGGGGTGTTACTGCAAGAATTTTGATGATGTGACCTTCAAAAGTAATTTGTAGAGTAGTACACACCCTGATCCTTTAGAAGCCTTCTGGACTGGGTATCACTTTTTGCCCATGTCCCAATTATGGGGACAAATGGATAACGAATTTATTCTTTTAACCCTTAAGACTGAGAATTAGATGCAGTTTTACAATAGCATATCAACAAAGAAAGGTTTGGCAATGGCAGAAATTGTAGAATCAGATCTATATCATTTCATAAGCAAATAGAGCAGACCCTGATCAGACGGCTCCTATAGAGCTGGGTCTGCTCTGTTTGCAAAGGCATATTTATGGAGTAAAGGGTTAAAGTGTTTCTACTTTAAACACATTTTAAAAATGCCTAAAAATACATAAATCATTTGTTTAAATGCTGAAAAAGAATGCATCGCAAGAAAACCAGTTGAAGACAAAACTGTCATGCCTTTGATATCGAAGACCCCAATGTTATTTGGCAATGTATTTATTCAGGTTGCACCTTAGTTTCATAACAGTTCGACATACATGTAGGCTGACAATATTTTGTTGTACAACGTACAGAATATTATCAGTATTGATGAAAACGGTTTATTTTGTATCATAGAGGCATTTTCCGAAATAAATTCAAATTGACAATCTTCATAATAAATGATTGAACATAACAAATGCTGTGTTTTATGATGTTATTGAAAGTACATACATGTACATGTATGTACATGTTAATTGTAGGGACAATTACCGTAAACCATAAATACGCCTTTCTACGCCTCTGTAATAACCACTTCTTGAAACCATTGTGATAAATAGAGCATTTGCTCCTATATGAGCAAATGCTCTATTTATCACAATGGTTTCAAATTACAAAATTCTAAAAGTTTACTTTTCTCTAGTAAATGCCCCTTTTGGGTAGATTCATTCAAAGGGGTTGGGTCTAAAAATAGCCTATGGAGGAAAGGGTTAAGTGTTTGTTTATCATGTCATTACTTTTTTTCAGGATGGTAAGAAAGACTGGCTGGTTGGACGGGCAAATGCCAATGGTGTTGACTTGAATAGAAATTTTCCGGACCTGGACAAGATGAAGTTTAAGATCAGATCAATTCCAGGCCACCAGAACAACCACCTTGATGTCATAGGACAGGTCCTCAAAAAATATGAAGAACAGGTAACATGCATATGTTAATTTACTAGATATACAAAATCATATAGATACATAATTATGCTTAACCCTTTCCTCCATGAATACGCCTTTTTACACCTCTGTAAAAGTCACCTGTTGAAACCATTGTGATAAATGGAGCATTTGCTCCTATAGGAGCAAATGCTCTATTTATCACAATGGTTTCAAATTACAAAATTCTAAAAAATTTCCTTTTCTCTTGTTGATGCTTCTTTTAGGTAGATTTATTCAAACAGGGTTGGATCTAAAAATAGCCTATGAGGGAATGGATTAACCCTTTACCTGGTATATACCGTATGCCTTTTAATGCATTAACCCTTTCCCTCATAGAAACGTATTTTCACGCATTTGCAAACAGAGTAGACCCAGATCAGACGGCTCCTAGAGGAGCCGTCTGATCAGGGTCTGCTCTGTTTGCTTATGGAATTTGATAGATCTGTGTCTTTACTTTCTAAAATAGCTACAATGTACCACCTTCCATGTTTGATTATAACTGTTTTGTGCATTAATATTCAATGGGTATTAAAATTTGGACTAAACATAGAACAGGGAAAGGGTTAACAAACAGATTAATTTGTAATTACATGTTATGCATCAAAATGTTATAAACGCTCTACTTACGTATGGATTATCATGAATATTAATAACAAAAATAAATGTAGAAAGCTTCTGCATTAGTTTTGCCCTGCATCTGGCTATAACTGGTCGTAACTCTTTACTCCATGAATATTCATGTAAGAAATAATGACATCATGAATATTAATTAGATTAATTGTTATAATAGCACATGGACATAGGAATATTCGACCGTAGTAAAAACTGTATACTCATACCTTTCTCATTTCATAAGCAAACAGAGCAGACAATGATCAAATGGCTCCTACTCTGTCTACTCTGTTTGCAAATGCATGGAAAGATATATTTATAGAGTAAAGGATTTAAAGACCCAACATTTAGGCCTAATGTTAAGTGGTTGCTTTAGAAAGCTGTAACCACAGATGCCTGTAAGAATATATAGAGCAACAAATGAATGTGCGTACAGTAAAACCTCCCTATAACGGCCACTAAATTGTGTTAACTCTTACCTCCATAGGCTATTTTTAGACCCAACCTCTTTGAATGAATCTACTCAAAAGGAGCATTTACTAGAGAAAAGGAAAATGTTAGAATTGTGTAGTATTGAAACTATTGTGATGAATAGTGCATTTGCTCCTATGGAGCAAATGGTCTATTTATCACAATGGTTTCAAGAAGTGACTATTACAGTGGCGTAGAAAGGCGTATTTATGGAGGAAAGGGTTAATTAATTGGTGATTAGGGCAGGTGGCTTCTTAAAGCAAGGTGAAACTGAAGCATTCTGTTTTACTTTCACCTTGCTTTAAGCTGCCACCTGCCTTTAACACAAAATTATTGATGTAATTTAGTGGCAGTTATATAGAGGTTTTACTGTACTCAAATACTAAATTCGTCATTTCTCGACCAAACCTTATGTTGTGACCATTCTTAGAATTGTCTTTTCGAGACAATTCTAAAGAATGGTCATAGCATAGGGTTTGGTGGGGAAATAAAGGAGTTATTCTTGAAAATGTTTCAATATACATGTACGCATCTTATATAGACATCTGCTATATAACTATATTGTGCTCTCTGTTAACATAGCTTCAGCCTGAGACCATAATGATGATGGTTTGGCTTCACCATTTCAACTTTGCCCTCTCTTGCAACATGCATGAAGGAGATCTGGTAGCAAACTACCCATATGACAGAACTGTTGACGGTAGTGCACATGGTGAAAACCTAACTCCAGATGATCCTACGTTCAAGTAAGCAGAGTACAGCTTTGTCAGACAGTGTTAACCCTTTCCCTCATATAAACATGTTTTCACGCGTTTGCAAACAGAGTAGACCCAGATCAGACGGCTCCTAAAGGAGCCGTCTGATCTGGGTCTACTCTGTTTGTGTATAGAATTTGATAGATCTGCTTCTATACTTTCTAAAATGGCTACAATGTTCCACCTACCATATTTCATTATAACTTATTTGTTCATGAGTATTCAGTAGGTATTAAAATCTGGAATAAACATAGAACAGGGAAAGAGTTAAACTAATGAATAAAAGTGGATGGATTTAAGAGCAAAAGTCCTTTTAACCCTTTGATCTATGAATATTCATGGAAGAAATAATGTCTTCATGAATATTTATTAGCTCAATTTTTATAATATAAACTTTTCAAGGGTAGTTTTTGATTTGATATTAACTGCAGAATAAGATCTACATCTTGTCAAAAGCAAACAGAGCAGACCCTGATCAGACAGCTCCTATAGGAGCCACCTGATCTGTGTCTACTCTGTTTGCAAATGTGTGAAAAGGTGTTTATATGAGGGAACGGGTTAACCCTTTACTCCATGAATATTCAGGGAAGAAATAATGACACCATGAATATTAATTAGAGTAATTGTTATAAACGCACATGGACACAGGAAGTTTTGGCCATGGCAGAAACTGTAGAATCATATACCTATTTTATATTATAAGCAAACAGAACAGACTTGGTAGCTCGTACAAGAACTGACTGATGTGGGTCTATTCTGTTTGCAAAAACAGAAAGGCGTATTTATGGATTAAAGGGTTAAAGCAGAAATTCTGCATAGTTTGTATCCTGCATTTCATAGGTATGCCCTTTAATGCATTTGCAAAAACAGGAAACCCAGATCAGATGGCTCCTGTGGGAGCCATCTGATCAGGGTCTGCTGTGTTTGCTTATAAAATGATACAGATTGGATTCTGCAGTTTCTGCCATGGCTGTAATATCCTGTATTTACATGCCATAAATAAGTTCACCTAATTAATATTCATAATGTCATTGTTTTCAGGTTCATTTTTTCAAAAAGTGAAGCTATTGCCATGACCCTCACATTGGCGTCAGCGTTGGCATTAGCGTTGGTTAACCTTTTTGTTAAGGTCCATTTCTCAGAAACCATCAAAGATATTTGCTTTACATTTGGTATGCATGTTAACTATCAGAAGGGAAACCTATTTCACAAGGGTAGGTAACCCTAAAATGAATTTTGCCAAAATTATACCCCTTTTTTTACTTAGAATTTGCATTGTTTGTTAAGTTTTATGTTAAGGTCCATGTTTCAGAAACTGTCCAAGATATTTGGTTCAAATTTGGTATGCATGTTAACTATTACATGGGTGACACAAGGGCAGGTAACTCGAAAATTGGTTTTGCTATAGTTATCTCTGCTTTCCGACTTGGACTTCCTCTAAACTATCCAGCACTAAAAAAAATGGATCGCGCTGTCTGCGGACAGCTCTTTTTTATATGAATATTGAACAGGTTATGTGTTAAATTTTCTTAGATTTATTCTTAGATGCCATTGCTGTAAATGTTTGATTATGTTTGAAATCTGTGCAAACTACATGTATGTACAATTATGACAACTTTTGGAAAGTAAGACTTTTTTTTAACATTAATCATAATCACTTTCTTTAGCATTATCATAATCACTTTTGCAAAGTTTGGCGTATAAATTAATTAACCAATATTTTGTTAACCCTTTCCCTTATATAAATGCCTTTTGATGCCATTGCAAACAGAGTAGATCCAGATCAGATGACTCCTGTAAGAGCGATCTGATAAGAGTCTGGTCAGTTTGCGTATGAAATTCTAACAGACCTGCTTCTTCAGTTTGTACCAATATCAAAATATTCTGTGTACATATTCCATATTTTAAAATTTAATTAATAAATATTTATGAGGTCATTATTTCTTACATGAATATTCAACACCCTAATAGTTAACCCATTCCTCCATAGGCTATTTTAGACCCAACCTCTTTGAATGAATCTACCCAAAAGGAGCCTTTACTAGAGAAAAGGAAAATTTTAGAATTTTGTTGTTTGAAACCATTGTGATAAATAGAGCATTTGCTCCTATAGGAGCAAATGCTCTATTTTATCGCAATGGTTTCATGAAGTGTTTTTTACAGAGGCGTAGAAAGGCGTATTTATAGAGGAAAGTGTTAAAGAAAAACTATCCATTCAAACTCTGAAGAGGAGCAAGTCTTACTTACTTTGGATTCTTTCAAACATTTGTTAAACTGCTGTCTGAGTGTCCAATAGCTTGGATCCTATGAGATGCAGAGTGATTTGGTGTCGTATCTGTATCAGAACTTGTTGCACCAGGACAGATCATGTTTGGCATAATAATTGTTAACCCTTTCCCTCATATAAATGCCTTTTCACGCATTTGCAAACAGAATAGACCCAGATCAGACCAGGGACTGCCCTGTTTGCTTTTGAAATTATATAGATCTGATTCTACAGTTTTTGTCAAAGAAAAAAATGAAATGAATCATAATTTTTGCTTAAATCTTTTTCCTAAGTTTTCTGAACATTTAATTGTGGGTGAGCTTATAGTTTGTATCTTGTTGAGACACTCAGTGGCTCTGTGTCTCATTTAACTCTTTCCTCCATAGGCATTTTTTAGACCCATTCTCTTTGAATGAATCTGCCCAAAAGGATCATTAACTAGAGATAAGGAAATTTTTAGAATTTTGTAATTTGAAACCATTGTGATAGATAGAGCATTTGCTCCTAAAGGAGCAAATGCTCTACTGTATCTGGAATTGTCTCTATGGTTTACCAATTTGCCTGTTGATTGTAGATACTTGGCACATAGCTACTCATATGCTCACGCAACAATGAGCAAGGAGCATAAGCTGTGTGATATGAATGGCAACTTTCTCGAAAACGAGGGCATTACCAACGGAGCTAACTGGTACTCTGTAGCTGGAGGTAGGTTCTATATATATTGGCAATCTTTGTACTACAATGCAACTTGTTTAAAGCTTTCCTTCATATTAACGCTTGTTCATGCTATTGCAAATGGAGTAGACCTAGATCAGACAGCTCCTATAGGAGCCATCAAAAGTAATGCATGAATCTCCTTTGCATTACTTTTGTCCAGCATCTAGTTTCCACCTGTCCTTAGAGTCAAGACATGGCTGATTAATTAACCCTTTCCCTGTTCTATGTTTATTTCAAATTTCAATACCTACTGAATATTCATGAACAAAATAGTTATAATGATATACGGAATGTGGACAATTGTAGTCATTATAGAAAGTAAAGAAACAGGAATTTCAAATTCCATTAGCAAACAGAGCAGACCCTGATCAGACGGCTCCTATAGGAGCCGTCTGATCTGGGTCTACTCTTTTTGCTTATGCATGAAAACATGTTTATATGAAGGAAAGGGTTAAGAAGTTTATTATACATGTATGTGACATTACACTTTACATGCTGAATATTCAAAATTGGATGCCCTATCAGTAAATAATGGTAGACTTCATTGAGCAATAAAGGCTTGAAATTGCTAAAGCATTTTATATGACAAGAATTAAATTGGTATGAAAGGAACAAATTTGCTAGTGGAAACTAAATGCTCTGGGTCTACATTGTTTGCAAATACCAGTACATTCACCCGCATTCAAGGGAGTAATAATCGAGACAAAATTAAATGCTGTGAGTTATAAGTGTAATAAAAGAAGAGACTAGTCAACATGTTCTGCCTCACTCCTTGTCAAGACCCTCTTAGACTAGACGCTCTGGTTATCTGTCAAAATGTAACCCTTTCCTTCATATAAACGCCTTTTCAAGAATTTACAAACAGAGAAGACCCAGATCTGACGGCTCCTATAGGAGCCATCTGACCAGTGTCTGCTCTGTTTGCTAATTTGATAGATCTGTTTCTCTAGTTTCTAAAATGGCTACAATATTCCACCTTCCATATTTCCTTATTACTATTTTGTCCACGAAAATTCAGTAGGTATTGAAATTTGGAGTAAATATAGATCAGGGAAAAGGTTAATGCATTTTAGTTTTGAAATTTTGTTTATTGACCCATTTGTGTCTCACTTTAATAGGGATATAGGCAAATAATGAAGACATTGACCAGAGGGTTAAGGAGCCCTCGCATCATGGTTTACCAGTTTAACCCATTCCTTCATAGGCTATTTTTAGACCCAGCCTCTTTGAAATAATCTACCGAAAAGGAGCTTTTAGTAGAGAAAAGGAGCATTTTAGAATTTTGTAGTTTGAAACCAGTGTGATAAATAGAGCATTTGCTCCTATAGGAGCAAAAGCTCTATTTATCACAATGGTTTCAAGAAGTGATTATTACAGAGGCGTATTTATGGAGGAAAGGGTTAAGACACTAACCAGAGGGTTAAGGAGCCCTTGTATCATGGTTTACCAGTTTCATTTCACGAATTGTTTCCGATGGTCTCAGCAGCAAAAGGTTTTATGCAGAATCTTTGTATCAAAATGAAAATTACGATAATACAAACATGTATTTGGATAAATTCACAAAGAAGTACAGTAATATTTTTACTCCATAAACATGTCTTTCTATGCATTTGCTAACAGGATAGACCCAGATCAGACGGCTCCTGTAGGAGCTGTCTGATTAGGGTCTGCTCTGTTTGCTTATGGAATTATACAGACATTAGTCTACAGTTTCTACCATGGCTAAAATTTCCTGTGTTGAAATGCCAGTCTAAAAATTAAGCTTATTAATATTAATTATTAACTACTTCAGGCATGCAAGACTACAATTACCTCAGTACAAACACCATGGAGATCACAGTGGAGATGGGTTGTGAGAAATTCCCTCCAGCTGACCAGCTGCCATCTATCTGGGATGACAATGTCAATGCTCTCCTCAACTTCACCTTCCAGGTATGACATAACTTTAATCTTACAGAAATATTTGTAGATGCCAAGAAATATAGGTTTTGTCATTGATTTGTTTTCATTTATATCGCTTTATTTCCAATAACCGGGAAGCATACCATTTAATTCTGCGGAATTGGTATTTACCAGTGTTAAAAGTTTGGATCCAGATGAAACACAGAGTAACTTGGAATTTCATCAGGATCCAAACTGTTTTTTAATGTGATTGTGTTTTTAAACAAAAATGAAGGAAAAGAAAACAAAAAAAACATTGAAGCTTGGAACAAATTTTGCATTGAGGCATGCAACAATAAGAGGCCAATTTCAATTTATACACACTAGTCTTGTGCGTTCTTTTCTTTAGAAAATTACATTGTGTAAAAGTCTTGTGTAAAATGAAGGAAAAGAAAACAAAAAAAACATTGAAGCTTGGAACAAATTTTGCATTGAGGCATGCAACAATAAGAGGCCAATTTCATTTTATACACACTAGTCTTGTGCGTTCTTTTCTTTAGAAAATTACATTGTGTAAAAGTCTTAAAATCTCCATTCCTTTATGGCAACTATACATGGATACTACTTTTAATCTGTTACACCTGTTGAGTGGTCTCTTTAATAATTCTTTGAATAATATGCCTGCCTATTTTGTTTGTGCCTTGCAAACAGAGTAGACTCAGATCAGACAGCTCCTATAGGACCTTTCTAATCAGGGTCTGTTCTGTTATTTATGTGTGACAGATCTCCTCTTTTTTTGTCTTGGTAATAAATTTACTTCATATTTTTATTACAGGAATTAAATCAGTTAATATTCATAATGGGCAGATGATTGATTTGCGTAAATATTCATCGAGTAAAACTGTAAAGGGTTAAGCCTTTACACCATAAATACACATTTCTACACTTGTGCAAACTGAGTAGACCCAGATCAGATGGCTCCTATAGGAGCCATCTGATCTGGGTCTGCTCTATTTGCATTTGATATACATGTAATATGAATCTGATTGTACATTTTCTGTCATGATAAAACAATATTTCGTTCATAGTCAGAGCCGTTATAAAAATTCAGTGAATTAATATATATGATGTCATTATTTCTTGCCTGAATATTCATGGAATAAAACATTAAAGGCTTGTACTAATATCAAAACTTTATTTCACAGACTCACATTGGTATCAAGGGGAAGATAATTTTACCAGAGAATGTCAATTTGATAGCTGCCATCAAGGTGATAAATGCAACCTCAGATGAATATATTGACAAGGACATCCTATCTAGTAAGTACAGTTACTGAATGAATAGAACCTGAACAAACATGGCTATCTTTATAAGCAGGTGGCTGTCTAATGCAGAATGTTCTAGTGTTCCTTGCATAACTTTTGTTGTCTCTAAAGCTATTGTCTGTCTGAACCCTTTCACAAAGAATATTAATTTAAGAATTTATTACTATATGAATATTCATGGGATTGAACTTTAATAATTTCACATTAACTTTGAAGTGTTTGGCTTTTACAGAAACTTCAGAATCAGATCTAAATTATTCTGAAAGCAAACAGTGCAGACATCAGACAACTCTTACAGGAGCCGACAGCTCTTACAGGAACAGACAGCTCTTACAGGAGGTGTCTGATCAGGGTCTATCTGAGGCAAAGGTTTAATATCCAGATTCAGACGTTTTTTAGGTGACCATTACAGAGATTTTTTTCTGAATGTGGAAAGTTATAATAGTCAACTCTCATTACAGTGAGTGTTGCCAAGAAAATGTCAATGAATTTGATCCCTAATACACTAGTCTGTTCATGTCATATGCTTCAAGCTTTTATCATCAGGCCCAACTCTTGCTTTTTACATCATACTTTCAGCAGGTGGCACATGTGTTCCTTCGAAATCTCTTGTTTTATCATCTATTTTCTCTTTCTTATTCATTCAACATACAATTTTATACATTCTTATAAATAGAACAGAATTTAAACATGAATATAGATTAGAATTTTTCCAATATAATCAAAGCATCTGAAGAAACTAAAAGGAATAAGGAATATAGGGGAAATAAACTCTGACAGCATCTCCATAGGGTCCACATAGTTGTTGTACAGTAAAACCTCTCAATAACGGCCACTATATTACATTAAGTAGTTTGTGTTACATGCAGGGGGCTGCTTAAAGCAAGGTGAAAGTAAAATAGAACGCTCCTATAGGAGCGTTCTGTTTTACTTTCACCTTGCTTTAAGCGGCCACCTGCCCTAAATACCAAATAATTAACACAATTTAGTGGCCGTTATAGAGAGGTTTTACTGTACTATGATTATTGTTCCTAGAGGAAAAGGAAAAATAGTGACATTGAAGCAAACAACAAATGTTACAAAATGTTTATGGGAGTTACAGTAGAACCACTTTAAAGCAACAACTAACTGAACAAATTGGGTGTCTTTATAAACAACTGGCTGCTTAATGCAGGACAAAAGTAATGCAGAAAGCTCCTATGGAAGCTTTCTGCATAACTTTTATTCAGCATAAAGCTACCATCTGCCTCTAAGAACCATATTTAGACCTTTTTGGTGATCACATAAGAGAGGTTTTACTGTATGTACCCTAAATACTGTGAAATAGCTAAAAACAATTGGATATTGAAAAAAAATGATATCTTTAATCTGACAACAGGTGAGGACGGGGACTACTTTCGATTGTTGGTAGATGGTATATACTCAGTAAAGGCTGTTGTGAAGATGCCACCATATGGTGGCAGAGAGATGGAGGTTATTCGCTGGAAGTGTGTCACAGTCGAGAACAATCCAAGAGATCTTCAGGGAGCACAAGTGGTTGACTTTGATTTCCGAGATTTAAACACCAAGGAGGATGGACAGGCTTGCAACAGAAAGGTATAGATTATATAATAGAATCTAGCCTTTTGAGTAATGTTTGAGTAGACGAAATTAACCTTTCACTCACTGAATAGTGATTAGTCAAGTCAGAGGATATGACATCATGAGCATTAATTAGTCACAAGGGAATGATTTTCTGTGGCAGAAACTGTACAAGTGGATCTATTTTATTCCACAAGGAAACAGAGCAGACCCTTATAAGAGCTGTCTTATCAGGGTCAGCTCTGTTTGCAATGGTTCCTAAGGTGTTTGTATGGAGTAAAGGGTTAAACTTTCATAGCTCTGTATGCTAATTATCTTTTGCAGTGTAAAATGCAACCCATGTATGGTACCAATGTGATTTGCTTTTTGCCAAAAATATCAGTGCTTCTGTTTAACCCTTTCCCTGTTCAATGTTTATTCCAAGTTTCAATACCTATTGAATATTCCTAGACAAAATAGTTATAACGAAACACTGTATCCATTTTAGAAAGTAAAGAAACAGAACTATTAAAAATTACATTAGCAAACAGAGCAGACCCTGATCAGACGGCTCCTATAGGAGCCATCTGATCTGGGTCTACTCTGTTTGCAAATGCGTGAAAAAGTGTTTATATGAAGGAAAAGGTAAAACTGCAGTAATTACCCAAAATACTTGGACATACAGACGTAAATATTCAAAGGCAAATAGTGAAGACCCTGATCTGTGTTTGGCCGGGGTCTACACTATGTGCTGATCCATTATTATCAGAATGGTGCCAAATTGACTTATTCAGTTTTACAAACTGGTGGAGAGGAGAGATTCCATGTGTGAATATTTATGGTAGTTATGGTATTTTCATTTACAGGTGTTTGTTAACCCTTTATTTCATAGATGAGAGCCGACTATCACAATGAGTGGCAATATGAGTTGTTTACCTTCTGTTTCAGCATGAAATGTACAGCTACGATGGCCCTTCGGACGAAACATATGGACAGGAGTACTACGATGAACAACAGCAGTACTACGATATTGTTGCCCTGCTTAAAAACCTTGGCCAAAAATACGGAAAATCCTACTATTGAAGTTAGAACCTCAGGGGTTGGTGGGTGGGGATAGGGAAAGGGGAATGGTCAGTTGTCCAAATCTTTGGGATAGATTTTGTCTTTATTATTAAAAGCACATATGAAACTTAATTTTACTGACAGCTGACCAGAGTTAAGGATGAAAGATCAAATAATAAGCACATATATAGCTTAATTTTACTGACAACTGACCAGGGTTTAGGATGAAAGATCATATCAAATGTATTTGCAACATTTTTTTTTCTTTTTAACCCTTTCTCTAATGAACATTTAGGCATGAGTTGGTCACTTCATGAATATTCATGAACTTAATTTGTATAGGGTAAAATTGTTTAAGGTTTTAACAAAAACTGTGGGTCTGATATATATAATTCCATAAGCAAACAGAACAGACACTGATCATATGCTCCTACAGGAACTGTCTGGTCTGGGTCTACTCTGTTTGCAATTTTTTGAAAATGAGGGAAAGGGTTAACAGACATGTTCAAAACTCTGATGTGGTTTTAATGATTTTTTTACAAGGAACCTTGGTTGCTTTTTGTGCATAATATGAAGAAAGCATTTTAATTTCTACAAAAAATAAATAAATATTTACTTGTGTTATCTTATTTTGAATTGAAAGCCTTATGTTTTCATCTTTTTTTTAATTTATTTCTCAATGTGTATTGAATTGTACATAAGTACAAGTAACATACTGATCTGATATTATTATTCATGTATATTCCTCATAAATGTCAGGCAAATCCAAATTAAGGGATATTTCATTTATTATTAAGTTGTTATTCTTTACATAGAAACAACATTGCTTTAAGATCAGTTGACATTTCATATGGAACAGAGTTTACCATGCCAGAACTTATTTACATGCAATATGAAGATATTCCAACAAGAAGTTTGTACAATGCTGTTAAAGACTTCAACAGTATTGAAACTACATGTATTATAATATTGAAATATTTGAGAAATTACCATAATGACTTTTGCAAAAATTATTCTCAGTTAGGGAATAATACACAATTATTTTGATAGCTTGTGTAGTTGTTTAGATTCATGGTATTATAGGGGATATCATTGTTAAACAAACTTTGTTATTCATCTTAGACATTACCCTACTCTAAGATTCCTGTTCATATTTTTTTATCTTAAAACTTCTATGCTTTAAACCCACCGCTAAATTATACTATTCATTTTTTTTATCTATTTTCTAGGGATTTTATATTTTCCAGATATTATGACCATTGATTGATTGGAAGAGTCAATCATGGACCTAATTTAGCATGAATTGGTAGGTTAACCCTTTACTTCATGGATATTCATATAACAATTAATGACATCATGAATATTAATTGTACTTTTTTAAATAACTGACTGGCAATTTTGGCCATTGCAGAAATTGTAGAATCAAAACTATATCATACCTTAAGCAATCTGAGCAAACCCAGAACAGACAGCTTCTGTTTGCAAAAGGGGTATTTATGAAGTAAAGGGTTAAAAGATATAGGAGTAGTTAAAGAATTGTTGGTGTTGGGTATAACTAGATACCACATGATTTGTCCTGAAGAGAGGTCATGTCTCATTGCCTGCTAATCATATATTATCTTTAACCCCTACAATGCTGGATTTTCAAATGGACTATTCAAAACTGCAAACAAGTCAAACTTACAGTGAATATCTAGGGATTTTTTCTAAAGAAAAGTGTAACATGACAGATGGTGCAGACCCTGATGAGAGGGCTCCTCTAGTAGACCTCTTATCTGGGTCTACACAGTTGGCAAAGGAAATTAGTGACTTGTTTCCCGCATTTTAAGAGTTAAAGATTTCTGCTCTCATAATCAATATATCTTTTAAACACAGTGTGAAACAGTGTGGATCCTGATCAGATGCTGATTAACTTTGGGTCTCTTCTGGAACTGAACTGTTTGCACAGGTTATTACTAGTTCAGTACTAGCGTGCGGAGAGATGTAGTTGCTGGACTTAAAAAGTTTAATTGTTTGTTGGGGATAACAAATAAAAAATGGAAAGAACATTGATTGAGATGTTCTGTGGAAGAACTGACAATGTGTGATACACATATTATTTATTTTGTCTCAGTGTATTTGAAGTTGGTATTATTTAAGTACAGAGTTCCGTGAAATTATTCAGCATTTTGTATCTGACCCTTGTTTAAGGACAAATATTTAATTTTTGTATACAATATACAAATTTCTTATCTTTGTACAACTGAACCTCTTTAACCCTTTACTTCATGAATATTTATATAAGAAATAATGACTTTATGAATATTAATTACTTGTAGATTATTACTTGTAGATTAATTTTTTAAATGGCACATGAAGTTTTAGCCATGGCAGAAACTGTAAATTCTCATCTATGTTATTCCATAAGCAAACAGCAGACTCTGATCAGAAAGCTCCTATAGGAGTCATCTGATCTGAGTCTACTCTGTTTGCAAAGGCATATTTATGGAGCAAAGGGTTAAAGCCAAGTTGGTGAAAATGGTTCTTTTAAATAGGTGACGATGTAATGCAGAACAGAGGTTTTGCAGATAGTTCCATTTTGGAAGTTTTACTGAATTTTGAGTATATGATACAGTAGAACCCCTCTAATGCGACCAGTTAATGAATAAACATGGGTGGTTTTGTAAAAAGGTGGTTGCTTAATGCAGGGCAAAAGTAATGCAGAAAGCTCCTAGAGGAGCTTTCTGTATTTTGTCCTGCATTAAGCTACCACCTGCATCTAGCACCCAGAATTGTACCTCTTTTAGGTGGTCGCATTAGCGGGGTTTTACTGTAATTTCATAGGCAAATCGAGCAGAATTTGATTAGATGGTTACTACTAGGGCTGTTTGATTGGGGTTTACTCTGTTTGCAAAAACATTGAAGACTGTTTTATAATACAGTGTACTGTAGTATGGAAATGCACCCTGAAATGTTTTAGGTTGTCTGTAAATGTGGTTTAGTGGTAAATGTATTATAAGAAGATCTTGCAAATACCAGATAACAGATAAATTCATGATTACCTTTGAATCCAGAGGAGAAAGCGAGTAACTCAGCATCTCATAAGGATCCAAACTGCTTGACACTCTTACTTCATTCTTTTAAGAGGACATGGGGGAAATTATACACAAGTTATGCTGACAACAGTCACTTAATGTGTTAAGAATAAACTGAAAAATAAAACATAAGAACTATTTAACTGTAAATCTGTTCAGTGTTGGACATGACAGGACTTTGTGGAAAACTGTCAATTATAGCTTTGCAGCACATTTCTGTTATGGCAGGGTATTATTGGGAACACAATTATATTTTTGTCTATAAATTAAATATCTGTGATAGTGTTAAGTTTGCATTTGGCAAGTCTTACATTAGCTTGTATAAATTCTATGTGAGAAGTCCTTTCAGATACCCACATTTGCTGTTCCCAAAGTTTCTTTCAATTGATGAATTTGATATTAAAACAAAATTTAAAATAGATGAATTATTAATAGAAGTTTATAATGATTGAATCTTTTTTATTGACTGTTTTGTTTTTAATGAAGAAAAAAAGTTTTTTCCTTAACCCATTCCCTCATATTGACTCATTTTGATGCCTTTGTGAAAGTCATTTGTTGAAAGCATTGTGATGAATAGAGCATTTGCCCCATAGGAGAAAATGCTCTATTTATCACAAGTTTCTAAACTACGCAATTCTTAAATTTTCCCTTTCTTTTCTAATTGCTCCTTTTCAGTAGATTCTTTCAAAGAGGTTGGATCTGAAACTAGCCTATCATGAGGGAATGGGTTATGAATATTCCATACGTAGGATTTTCATTCCATTTCAGTGCACATTGAATTCCATTGATTTCCTTTGTATACATGGATTATGCAAGTATTGTCCAATCTTTATATATTATCAAGAATGTTGTGCTGCGAATAAGCATTTTGGAGTGAGATATCAAGAATCTAGTACAAAAGAATTTTTAGTTCTGTGAAAACTGACATTATCTTGATCTATACATTAAACATCAGATTGAGAGATATTTCAGACTTTTTACCCACTTCCTTTTCCCATTATGATGAAAACTTACCAGAAATATTGATTATCGAAGCAATGAAGGTATTATGCCTTTACTTGATAGAACTGCCAATGCAAATAGAGAAGACCCAGATCAAACGGCTCCTATAGGAACAGCCTGATCAGGATCTGCTCTGTTTGCTGATAACATAATATAGATCTGATTCTAGTTTCTGCCATAGCTAAAATTCCTGTTTTCATAATGCCATTAAAACAATTTATCTAAGTAGTATTCATGATATGATCATTTCTTACTATGCCATAAACATTGGACAATACTTGATTTGAAATCTGAGAATACAAGTTAGTGCAATATAGAGATATATATGTTATTTGTTGTTATTATTGTTATGATTTGATTTAATTGTATTTTTGTGACTTTTAAAGCAGTACTGTTAACATTTGAAAGAAGTCCAATACAACAGCCTTTATATATACAGAATTTTTTATGTAAAGAATTTTTTAACCCTTTACTCCATAAATTCACATTTCTAAACATAGCAGACCCAGATCAGATGGCTCCTATAGGAGCCATCTGAACAGGGTCTGCTCTATTTGCTTATGGAATAAAATACGAAATGTTTGGTAATTATCTTGTCTTTAGATTTGCTTTGAGAATTGTTTGTGTGACCAGCTGTAAACAGGGTAACATTTACGTACCGCTTTTCTGTCATCTGACCACCACACTTTTTTTCACCTGGTATTTGGGTAGTTTACATATTTTTGGAGTTTATTTCAACAAATGCATTTTGTTTATGTATTCATACATTCACTGTCATACTAAATTTTACATGTAAAGATATTTTTTCCTTTACAAATACATACATGATCTGTGTCAAAAACAATGAGATGCTGGATTTCTTAGCACCATACATGTACAGTAAAACCAAATGTTTCTGCTTGACTTTCACCCTGCATTAACCCATTACCTCATAGGCTATTTTTAGATACAATCTCTTTGAATAAATTTACCAAAAAGGAGCATTAACTAGAGAAAAGGAAAATTTTAGAATTTTGTAATTTGAAACCATTGTGATAAATAGAGCATTTGCTCCTATAGGAGCAAATGCTCTATTTATCACAATGGTTTCATAAAGTGACTTTTACAGAGTCGTCAATATGAGGGAATGGGTTAAGCAGCCACATGCCTAAAATGATCTAAATTATTCTCTGTTAGAATTGTGGTTCAGAGGTGTTTTACTGTATATGGGGTTATATAGGTTATCACAGTGGTTGGTCATTTAGAATCTATTTTATTGCTTATATTTCTATCTCTGCTTAATGCAGAATGAAAGTCATGCAGAAAGCTCCCAAAGGAGCTTTCTGCTTGACTATCAACCTACATTAAGCTGCTGCCTGTCTGAAAGACTCCTGAACTGGTACTAATTTTAACGTCTGGTTTGGAGGGGAACTCTACACAGGATTTGCCTAAGTTACCTTTTCTCATATGAGGGCTGATAATTTATAGGGGCCAATTTTTTTTTATATATTGCATTATCAGATATAACCCATTAACCCTTACAAGGCTCAATTTTCAAATGGACTATTCCAAAATTCAAACAGGTCAAGCTTACGGTGAAATATTTAGGATTTTTTCTGAAGATAAGGGTAACATGACACCACAGTGCAGACCCTGATGTGAGGGCTCCTAGGAGCCTTCTAATCTGGGTCTACACTATTTGCAAAGGAAATTAGTGACTCGTTTCCGGCATTGTAAGGGTTAAAAATCAAAATGATTGCATAATACTATTCTTGCAGCTATGTAGATAAAAGATGAACACACATACAATTTTGTTGAAGTCGTGTATTCCTCTCAGAAATATTTTCCATAATAATGGGTATTCTAATGCAGAATATCTTGTTATTTGAGTATTAACCCTTTCCCTCATATAAATGTGTTTTCAAGCCTTTGCAAACAGAGTAGACTCAGATCAAACGGCTCCTAGAGGAGCCGTCTGATCAGGGTCTACTCTGTTTGCTAGTGGAATTTGATAGATCTGTTTCTCTTCTTTCTAAAATGTCTACAATATTTCACCTTCCATATTTCTTTATATCTATTTTTAATGAATATTCAGTAGGTATTGAAATTTGGCCTAAATACAGAACAGGGAAAGGGTTAAAGACATCTAAACAAATTATGCACATGTAAGATTTGCATTTAGTCCTTTACTTCATGAATATTCATCCAATGAATATTAATATTTTAAAAATTAAAAACTTCTTTCTCAGCTTTATTTATTAAGGTCTGTAGTTTGTCTATCACATTTTTTGAGCATAGATTAAACTTTGATACTAACTGGATTGAATGATGGACAATTCCAGATTGTAAAATCATTCAGAGGGTCAGTATTTCAGCATAAGATAAATACCAATATTCAGAGATATCCAACTACTTAATACATTATGATTAACCCTTTCCCTGTTCAATATTCATGTAAGAAACAATGACATCATGAATATTTATTAGCTGAATTTACAGCATGTTACTTTTCAAGGCAGTTTTATGCTTTGACAAAAAGTGTAAATCATGTCAAAAGCAAACAGAGCAGACCCTGACCAGACGGCTCCTACAGGAGCAGTCCGATCTAGGTCTACTGTTTGCAAATGCGTGAAAAGGAAAGGGTTAATTAGACAACTGGGGGTTTCCCCTTACCAGCAGAAATTATTTACCTTGAATTCCAAAAACATGAAATCCTTTATTGTTATATATTGTGATTTGAGAAAATAAAAACTATTGTTTTGGATGTCTTCCTTGTTGTGTTTATTAAACTCACCTAGTACCAGATAGCCTTATTATGTCTCCCCAATTTATGGGGAGACATATTGTTATTGCCAGAGTTGTCCTTTCGTACATCCATCCGTCCATCTGTCTGTCTGTCTGTCCGTCACAAACTTGTGTCGCACGTATCTCTGAAACCAGTTGGGCTAGAGTCACCAAACTTCACAGGAATGTTCACCAGCATGAGTTGTTGTGCACCTGTTTTTAGCTCACCTGGCACAAAGTGCCAAGGTGAGCTATTGGGATGATCCTATGTCCGGCGTCCGTCGTCGTGCGTATGTGCGTTGTGCGTCGTGCGTACGTGCGGGCGTCAACAATTTACTTAAACATCTTCTTCTCTGGAACTACAAAGCCAAGAGCTTTGATATTTGGTATGTAGTATGATGTAATGGTCCTCTACAAAGATTGTTCAAATTATGTCCCCCGGGCCAAAAATGGCCCCGCCCAAGGGCTTATCAGTTTTTCATAGAAAAATCTTTAAAAATCTTCTTCTCTGAAACTGTAAGGCATAGACCTTTGATATTTGGTATGTAGCATCATCTAATGGTCCTCTACTAAGATTGTTCAAATTATGACCCCTGGGCCAAAAATGGCCCCGCCCCAGGGCTTATCAGTTTTTCATAGGAAAATCTTTAAAAATCATCTTCTCTGAAACTGTAAGGCATAGACCTTTGATATTTGGTATGTAGCATGATCTAATGGTCCTCTACTAAGATTGCTCAAATTATGACCCCTGGGCCAAAAATGGCCCCGCCCCGGGGCTTATCAGTTTTTCATAGGAAAATCTTTAAAAATCTTCTTCTCTGAAAATGTAAGGCATAGACCTTTGGTATTTGGTATGTAGCATCATCTAATGGTCCTCTACTAAGATTGTTCAAATTATGACCCCCAGGACAAAAATGGCCCCACCCCAGGGCTTATCAGTTTTTCATAGGAAAATCTTTAAAAATCTTCTTCTCTGAAACTGTAAGGCATAGACCTTTGATATTTGGTATGTAGCATCATCTAATGGTCCTCTACTTAGATTGTTCAAATTATGACCCCTGGGCCAAAAATGGCCCCACCCCGGGGCTTATCAGTTTTTCATAGGAAAATCTTTAAAAATCTTCTTCTCTGAAAATGTAAGGAATAGACCTTTGGTATTTGGTATGTAGCATAATCTAATGGTCCTCTACTAAGATTGTTCAAATTATGACCCCCAGGACAAAAATGGCCCCGCCCCAGGGCTTATCAGTTTTTCATAGGAAAATTTTGAAAAAATCATCTTCTCTGAAACTGTAAGGCATAGACCTTTGATATTTGGTATGTAGCATGATCTAATGGTCCTCTACTAAGATTGTTCAAATTATGACCCCTGGGCCAAAAATGGCCCCGCCCCGGGGCTTATCAGTTTTTCATAGGAAAATCTTTAAATATATTCTTCTCTAAAATTATAAGGTATAGACCTTTGATATTTGGTATGTAGCATTATTTAATCGTCCTCTACTAAGATTAATCAAAATATGACCCCCGGACCAAAAATGGCCCCGCCCAAGGGCTTATCAGTTTTTCATAGGAAAATCTTTAAAAATCTTCTCCTCCAGAACTGTAAGGTCTAGGCCCTTGATATTTGGTATGTAGCATCATCTAATGGTTTTCTACCAAGATTATTCAAATTATGACCCCTGGGTCAAAAATGGCCCCGCCCTGGGGCTTATCAGTTTTTCATATGAAAAGCTTTAGGAATCTTCTTCTCCAAAACTGTAAGGCAGAGACCTTTAATTTTTGGTATGTAGCGCTATCTAATAGTTTTCTACCAAGATTGTTCAAATTATGTCCCCTGGGTTGAAAACTTCCCCGCCCAAGGGCATATCTGTTTTTTATAGGAAAGTTTTTAAAAATCTTCTCTTAAAAATCTTTAAAAGTCTTCTCTGAACTTGTAAGGCATAGACCTTAGATATTTGGTATGTTGCATTATCTAATAGTCCTCTACCAAGATTTTCAAATTATGAACCCCGGATCAAAATTGACCCCGCCCTGGGGCTTAACAGTTTTTCATAGGAAAATCTTTAAAATATCTTCTCCTCCAAATCTGTAAGGTCTAGACTATTTATATTTAGTATGTAGCATCATCTAATGGTTTTCTGCCAAGATTTTTCAAATTATGCAATCTGTCATTGAAATCATTAATCTGTTACGAACAGGTGAGCGATTAAGGGCCATCATGGCCCTCTTGTTTTTTAATTGTCTCCCCCTGATAACTTTGGAGTTATTGCCCCTGATGACTTGAAATTAGAAAAACTTTGTGTCACGCGCGTATCTCTGAAACCGCTAGTACTAGTGTCACCAAACTTCTCAGGAATGTTCACCTGCATGAGTTGTTGTGCACCTGGTTTTTTAGCTCACCTGGCACAAAGTGCCTATGTCGTGCGTATGTGCGTACGAGCGGGCGTCAACAATTTACTTAAACATCTTCTTCTCTGGAACTACAAAGCCAAGAGCTTTGATATTTGGTATGTAGCATGATGTAATGGTCCTCTACATTGATTGTTCAAATTATGTCCCCCGGGCCAAAAATGGCCCCGCCCCAGGGCTTATCAGTTTTTCATAAGAAAATCTTTAAAAATCCTCTTCTCTGAAACTGTAAGGCATAGACCTTTTATATTTGGCATGTAGCATGATCTAATGGTCATCTAAGATTGTTAAAATTATGACCCCTGGGCCAAAAATGGCCCCGCCCCAGGGCTTATCAGTTTTTCATAGGAAAATCTTTAAAAATCTTCTTCTCTGAAACTGTAAGGCATAGACCTTTGATATTTGGTATGTAGCATGATCTAAAGGTCCTCTACTAAGATTGTTCAAATTATGACCCCTGGGCCAAAAATGGCCCCATCCCGGGACTTATCAGTTTTTCATAGGAAAATCTTTAAAAATCTTCTTCTCTGAAAATGTAAGGAACAGACCTTTGGTATTTGGTATGTAGCATCATCTAAATAGTCCTAAGACTGTTCAATTTATGACCCTGGACCTTATCAGTTTTTCATAAGAAAATCTTTAAAAATCTTCATCTCTGAAACTGTAAGGCATAGACCTTTGGTATTTGGTATGTAGCATCATCTAATGGTCCTCTACTAAGATTGTTCAAATTATGACCCCCAGGACAAAAATGGCCCTGCCCCAGGGCTTATCAGTTTTTCATAGGAAAATCTTTAAAAATCTTCTTCTCTGAAACTGTAAGGCATAGACATTTGATGTTTGGTATGTAGCATGATCTAATGGTCCTCTACTAAGATTGTTCAAATTATGACCCCTGGGCCAAAAATGGCCCACCCCGGGGCTTATCAGTTTTTCATAGGAAAATCTTTAAAAATCTTCTTCTCTGAAAATGTAACGAATAGACCTTTAGTATTTGGTATGTAGCATCATCTAATAGTCCTCTACTAAGATTGTTCAAATTATGACCCCCAGGACAAAAATGGCCCTGCCCCAGGGCTTATCAGTTTTTCATAGGAAAATCTTTAAAAATCTTCTTCTCTGAAACTGTAAGCCATAGACATTTGATGTTTGGTATGTAGCATGATCTAATGGTCCTCTACTAAGATTGTTCAAATTATGAACCCTGGGCCAAAAATGGTCCCACCCCGGGGCTTATCAGTTTTTCATAGGAAAATCTTTAAAAATCTTCTTCTCTGAAAATGTAAGGAATAGACCTTTAGTATTTGGTATGTAGCATCATCTAATGGTCCTCTACTAAGATTGTTCAAATTATGACCCCCAGGACAAAAATGGCCCCGCCCCGGGGCTTATCAGTTTTTCATAGGAAAATCTTTAAATATCTTCTTCTCTTAAATTATAAGGTATAGACCTTTGATATTTGGTATGTAGCATTATTTAATGGTCCTCTACCAAGATTAATCAAATTATGACCCCCGGACCAAAAATGGCCCCGCTCAAGGGCTTATCAGTTTTTCATAGGAAAATCTTTAAAAATCTTCTCCTCCAGAACTGTAAGGTCTAGGCCCTTGATATTTGGTATGCAGCATCATCTAATGGTTTTCTGCCAAGATTATTCAAATTATTACCCCTGGGTCAAAAATGGACCCGCCCTGGGGCTTATCAGTTTTTCATATGAAAAGCTTTAAGAATCTTCTTCTCCAAAACTGTAAGGCAGAGACCTTTAATATTTGGTATGTAGCGCTATCTAATAGTTTTCTACCAAGATTGTTCAAATTATGTCCCCTGGGTTGAAAATGGCCCCGCCCAGGGGCATATCAGTTTTATCAGGAAAGTTTTAAAAAATCTTCTTCTCTTAAAAATCTTTAAAAGTCTTCTCTGAACTTGTAAGGCATAGACCTTAGATATTTGGTATGTTGCATTATCTAATAGTCCTCTATCAAGATTTTCAAATTTCAAATTATGAACCCCAGATCAAAAATGACCCCGCCCTGGGGCTTAACAGTTTTTCATAGGAAAATCTTTAAAATATCTTCTCCTCCAAATCTGTAAGGTCTAGACTCTTTATATTTAGTATGTAGCATCATCTAATGGTTTTCTACCAAGATTTTTCAAATTATGCAATCTGTCATTGAGATCATTAATCTGTTACGAACAGGTGAGCAATTAAGGGCCATCATGGCCCTCTTGTTTTAATTGTCTCCCCCCGGATAATTGTTGAGTTATTGCCCCTGATATGTACACTTAAATTTTTACAAACTTTGTGTTGCGTGTATCTCTGAAACCAGTAGGGCTAGAGTAACCAAACTTCACAGGATTGTTCACTAGCATGCATTGTTTTGCACTTTGGTTTTTAGCTCACCAGAGCACAAAGTGCTCAAGGTGAGCTTTTGTGATACCCCTGTGTCCGGCGTCCGTCGTCCGTCTGTCCGTCTGTCTGTCTGTCCGTCTGTCTGTCCGTCAACTATTTCAAACGACTTCTTCTCTGAAACCGACTGCCCAATTGTAACCAAACTTGGTTAGATACATACTGTGGGTGGGTGCTTCAAAAGTTGTTAAAAGATAGTGGGCGGGGCCATCGGTCTTGTTGCCATGGCAACCGGACACAATATCTAGAAAAATCTTCTTCTCCAGAATGACTTGTTGGATTTGAATATAGTTTTCACCAAAATGTTTCTCAGTTGATAGACTTTAAAAGTTGTTAAAAGAATTTTGATCGGGCAAAAAACATGGCCGCCAGAGGGCTTGGTCAATATTTCCATATATGGTAATATGGAATTTTCATAGGAAAATCTTTAAAAATCTTCTTCTCTGAAACTGTAAAGCCTAGACCTTTGATATTTGGTATGTAGCATGATCTTATGGTCCTCTACAAATATTGTTCAAATTATGATCCCTGGGCCAAAAATGGCCCCGCCCAAGGGCTTATCAGTTTTTCATAGGAAAATCTTTAAAAATCTTCTTCTCTCAAACTGTAAGGCTTAAACCTTTGATATTAGGTATGTAGCATGATCTTATGGTCCTCTACAAATATTGTTCAAATTATGACCCCAGGCCAAAAATGGCCCTGCCCAAGGGCTTATCAGTTTTTCATAGGAAAATCTTTAAAAATCTTCTTCTCTCAAACTGTAAGGCCTAGACCTTTGATATTTGGTATGTAGCATGATCTTATGGTCCTCTACAAATTTTGTTCAAATTATGACCCCCGGGCCAAAAATGGCCCCGCCCAAGGGCTTATCAGTTTTTCATAGGAAAATCTTTAAAAATCTTCTTCTCTGAAGCTGTAAGGCCTAGACCCTTGATATTTAATATGTAGCATGATCTTATGGTCCTCTACAAATTTTGGTCAAATTATGACCCCCGGGCCAAAAATGGCCCCGCCCAAGGGCTTATCAGTTTTTCATAGGAAAATCTTTAAAAATCTTCTTCTCTGAAAATGTAAGGAATAGACCTTTAGTATTTGGTATGTAGCATCATCTAATGGTCCTCTACTAAGATTGTTCAAATTATGACCCCCAGGACAAAAATGGCCCCGCCCCGGGGCTTATCAGTTTTTCATAGGAAAATCTTTAAATATCTTCTTCTCTTAAATTATAAGGTATAGACCTTTGATATTTGGTATGTAGCATTATTTAATGGTCCTCTACCAAGATTAATCAAATTATGACCCCCGGACCAAAAATGGCCCCGCTCAAGGGCTTATCAGTTTTTCATAGGAAAATCTTTAAAAATCTTCTCCTCCAGAACTGTAAGGTCTAGGCCCTTGATATTTGGTATGCAGCATCATCTAATGGTTTTCTGCCAAGATTATTCAAATTATTACCCCTGGGTCAAAAATGGACCCGCCCTGGGGCTTATCAGTTTTTCATATGAAAAGCTTTAAGAATCTTCTTCTCCAAAACTGTAAGGCAGAGACCTTTAATATTTGGTATGTAGCGCTATCTAATAGTTTTCTACCAAGATTGTTCAAATTATGTCCCCTGGGTTGAAAATGGCCCCGCCCAGGGGCATATCAGTTTTATCAGGAAAGTTTTAAAAAATCTTCTTCTCTTAAAAATCTTTAAAAGTCTTCTCTGAACTTGTAAGGCATAGACCTTAGATATTTGGTATGTTGCATTATCTAATAGTCCTCTATCAAGATTTTCAAATTTCAAATTATGAACCCCAGATCAAAAATGACCCCGCCCTGGGGCTTAACAGTTTTTCATAGGAAAATCTTTAAAATATCTTCTCCTCCAAATCTGTAAGGTCTAGACTCTTTATATTTAGTATGTAGCATCATCTAATGGTTTTCTACCAAGATTTTTCAAATTATGCAATCTGTCATTGAGATCATTAATCTGTTACGAACAGGTGAGCAATTAAGGGCCATCATGGCCCTCTTGTTTTAATTGTCTCCCCCCGGATAATTGTTGAGTTATTGCCCCTGATATGTACACTTAAATTTTTACAAACTTTGTGTTGCGTGTATCTCTGAAACCAGTAGGGCTAGAGTAACCAAACTTCACAGGATTGTTCACTAGCATGCATTGTTTTGCACTTTGGTTTTTAGCTCACCAGAGCACAAAGTGCTCAAGGTGAGCTTTTGTGATACCCCTGTGTCCGGCGTCCGGCGTCCGTCTGTCCGTCTGTCTGTCTGTCCGTCTGTCTGTCCGTCAACTATTTCAAACGACTTCTTCTCTGAAACCGACTGCCCAATTGTAACCAAACTTGGTTAGATACATACTGTGGGTGGGTGCTTCAAAAGTTGTTAAAAGATAGTGGGCGGGGCCATCGGTCTTGTTGCCATGGCAACCGGACACAATATCTAGAAAAATCTTCTTCTCCAGAATGACTTGTTGGATTTGAATATAGTTTTCACCAAAATGTTTCTCAGTTGATAGACTTTAAAAGTTGTTAAAAGAATTTTGATCGGGCAAAAAACATGGCCGCCAGAGGGCTTGGTCAATATTTCCATATATGGTAATATGGAATTTTCATAGGAAAATCTTTAAAAATCTTCTTCTCTGAAACTGTAAAGCCTAGACCTTTGATATTTGGTATGTAGCATGATCTTATGGTCCTCTACAAATATTGTTCAAATTATGATCCCTGGGCCAAAAATGGCCCCGCCCAAGGGCTTATCAGTTTTTCATAGGAAAATCTTTAAAAATCTTCTTCTCTCAAACTGTAAGGCTTAAACCTTTGATATTAGGTATGTAGCATGATCTTATGGTCCTCTACAAATATTGTTCAAATTATGACCCCAGGCCAAAAATGGCCCTGCCCAAGGGCTTATCAGTTTTTCATAGGAAAATCTTTAAAAATCTTCTTCTCTCAAACTGTAAGGCCTAGACCTTTGATATTTGGTATGTAGCATGATCTTATGGTCCTCTACAAATTTTGTTCAAATTATGACCCCCGGGCCAAAAATGGCCCCGCCCAAGGGCTTATCAGTTTTTCATAGGAAAATCTTTAAAAATCTTCTTCTCTGAAGCTGTAAGGCCTAGACCCTTGATATTTAATATGTAGCATGATCTTATGGTCCTCTACAAATTTTGGTCAAATTATGACCCCCGGGCCAAAAATGGCCCCGCCCAAGGGCTTATCAGTTTTTCATAGGAAAATCTTTAAAAATCTTCTTCTCTCAAACTGTAAGGCCTAGACCTTTGATATTTGGTATGTAGCATGAAATTATGGTCCTCTACAAATATTGGTCAAATTATGACCCCGGGCCAAAAATGGCCCCGCCCAAGGGCTTATCAGATTTTTATAGGAAAATCTTTAAAAATCTACTGAAACTGTAAGGCCTAGACCATTGATATTTGGTATGACTAACATGATCTACTGGTCCTCTATAAATATGTAGCTGTGGCTTGTGGTCCTCTGCCAAGAATGTTTAACTAACGACCCTGACCACTGGGCGAAACTTGGCCCTGCCTCAGGGCTTATCAGTTTTTTCGATGTGAAAAATATGAAATATTATTTTTCTCTGAAATCATAAGGCTTAGACTTTTAATTAATGGCATACTGCTTTGCCTTGTGGTTCTCTACCAAGGTTGTCCACATGATTTCTTGTGGTCAAAAAAGGCCCTGCCACTGGGGTTATCTCAGGTGAGCGCTTCAGGGCCTCATGGCCCTCTTGTTTGAATTGTCTCCCCCTTTTAAATTACCCCTGATGACTTAAAATTAGACAAACTTTACTTAGTGTCGTGCATATCTCTGAAACCAGTAGGGCTAGAGTCACCAAACTTCACAGGAATGTTGACCAGCATGAGTTGTTGTACACAGGGAATTTTTGAATTGCCTCCCCCTGATAACTTTGGAGTAATTGCCCCTGATAATTACTTAAAGTTAGAGAAACTTTGTGTCATGCATATCTTTAAAACCAGTAGAGCTAGAGTCACCAAACTTCACAGGAATGGTGACCAGCATGAGTTGTTGTGCACCTGTTTTTTTTTTTAATTTTCTCCCCTAATAATTGTTGAGTTATTGTCCCTGATATGATAACTTGAAATTAGAGAAACTTTGTGCTGCACGTATCTCTGAAACCAGTAGGGCTAGAGTCACCAAACTTCACAGGAATGTTTACCAGCATGAGTTGTTGTGCATCTGGATTTTTTAATTGTCTTCCCCTGATAACTTTGGAGTTACTGCCCCTTATGACTTGAAATAAGAGAAACTTTACTTTGTGTCGCGTGTATCTCTGAAACCAATAGTACTAGTCACCAAACTTCACAGGAATGTTGACCAGCATGTGCTGTTTTGTACCTGGGTTTTTTGAATTGTCTCCCCCCTGATAATGTTGGGAGTTATTGCCCCGATGACTTAAAATTAGAACCTGATAAGTTTGTAGTTAGACATTACACTTGTGTATTGAAAAGAGGATGGGAGGGGGAGACATCTGTTTTTGTGACAAAAACAAACCTCTAGTTAACCCATTCCCTCATATTGACGACTCTGTAAAAGTCACTTTGTGAAACAATTGTGATAAATAGAGCATTTGCTCCTATAGGTTTCAAACTACAAAATTCTAAAATTTTCTTTTTCTCTAGTTTATGCTCCTTTTCGGTCGATTTATTTAAAGAGGTAGGATCTAAAAATAGCCTATGAGGTATTGGGTTAACCCTTATCATGCTGAAAAAAATATGTTTGCCAAAACTCTGATGTGTTGCAGTTTTTACATACATTTGATTTGTACAAGCATTTGAAACTGTTGACTGAATGTCATACAGCTTGGATCCTGATATGCCGAGTAACTTGGCGTATCAGCTGGATCCAAGCTGTTTGCAACAGGTCACGTTTAGTTTGATAAGTGTTAATGCCCAAACTTAGCAATGGCATGATTAACTGTTTGACCTTCTCTTATATCCACAGGTTAGACCCATTTTTTGTTTCATACTACATTTGTACACCAAATAGGTATTTTGAGCAGTGTTGCACCAAGAAATCTTGACTTTTAGTCTACAGTTTAGAATTTGCAGAAATAGTGCAGACCCTTCCTTGATCTTGGTCATGATTGGCTGCCTTTATCCCTATTAACCCATTCCCTCATAGACTATTTTTAGATCCAACCTCTGGTAGCTCAGTCGGTAGAGTGTTGGCATGGTAAGCCAAAGGCCCTGGATTCGAGTCCCAACTTTTTCAACATGTTACATTTGGCACCAAACGTAAGTAATCCTCAGGGTGATTTATATAAAAACTAGAAAATTGTGTCTGTAAGACACAGTGATGCCCCCGTGTGGGTGTTTGCCTCGCTGTACGTAAAATTCCTAAGTCATTTGACCTTGACCTTGGGCTTGCGGGCAGCATGGGCCAGGTGCATAATGAAATTATGGATGGTGTTGAATGTGTATATGCAATTCCATGCCAATAGCTATAGCGGTTAGTGAGATATAAGACGATGAAAAAACTGTGACAACCAACTGCACGTAAAATTCTTAAGTCATTTGACCTTGACCTTGGGCTTGCAAGTAGCATGGGTCGGGTGCGTAATGAAAGTATGGATGGTATTTAATATGTATATTCAATTTCCATGCAAATAGCTACAGTGGTTAGGGAGATATAAGACAATGAAAAAACTGTGACAACCAACTGCACGTAAAATTCCTAAGTCATTTGACCTTGACCTTTGGCTTGCGGGCAGCATGGGCTGGGTGTGCAATGAAAGTATGGATGGTGTTTAATGTGTATATGCAATTCCATGGCAATAGCTACAGTGGTTAGGGACATATAAGACCATGAAAAAACTGTGACAAAACACTGCACGTAAATGTGACAACCAACTGCATGTAAAATTTCCAAGTCATTTGACCTCGACCTTGGACTTGCCAGCAGCATGGGTGGGGTGCCAAATGATAGCACAGATGGTAATTGATGTGTATGTGAAGTTTCTTGTGTATAAGTGTAGAAATTACTGACTTAAAACACTTGAAAAACTGTGACATCCAACTGCACCTGAAAGCGTGACACACGGACAGACAGACGGACGGACGGACATATGCAAAACATAATGCCCCCTGACTATCGTCAACGGGGGCATAAAAATTGTAATAATAAACTCATGCAGAGTTCTATGAGTAAGAATTCCGGACAATTTCTTGTGTAGAGGCGGTGTGTAGCAGGGTAGATTGTGGTGAAACAGCTGGTAGGCTTTAGACTGTGTGGCTTGGTAGCTCAGTCGATAGAGTGTTGGCATGATTAGCCAAAGGCCCTGGATTTGAGTCCCAGCTTTTTCACTATGTTACATTATGGTAACATGATTTTTTTATGTGACTGATATTTGTATATTTGTACACCCTTCTTACACATTGCTATATTTTGTCTATTTTGTTGCCAATACTAAACCAAAGCTAATGTAACAAAGCATTTTCATGTCAGAAATAGTATACATGTACCACGATTGTTTCCAGATGCCATGTTATTAACCTCCTTTTGTATCCATCAATAAATTTCACTAGACTACTTTGCAGAATGGCAGTTGTCAGGCATGTTGGTAAGGCATGGGAACGGTGGTGGGATACCACCTATGTACATGTATCCTCCATTGTTTACGCAAAGAATACAGCCACTTTCAATGGGTAGAGGGAAACTAGGCACAGATGGGTTAACAACTGGATCATCAACATGTGCTGGCATTTGCAATGTAGACCTAAATCAAAGGACTCCTAAAAGAGGCCTGTATACAGTTTGTCGTTAAAATCCTCTAGAATATTTAAGTCTTTCATACTGAATGCTTTCCATAATTACCATTCCATAATGAGCTATTCCCTAAGAATATTCAGCATCCAAACGGCTCCTGTAGGAACTATCTGATCAGGGTCTGCTGTTTGTTTACAGAATATTTTGTATCTGATCCTATACATAATACTGTTTGGCATAGATATGTATTCACTTGTTTAACATAACAGTATGAAGCAATGTTGTTAGTTCATGAACCCTCTACTCCATAAATACACCATTCTAAACAGGAGACTAAGATCGGACGGCTTCTGTAGGATCTGTCTGATCAACGTCTGCTCAGTTTGCTGATATATAGATATTATTCTAGTTTCTACCATGACCAAATAGCCTGTGTCCATGACCTATCATAAAAAATGATATAATTAGTATTCATGATGTCATTATTTCTTACACGAGTATTCATGGAGTAACGGACCCTACAGGAGCCATCTGATCAGGGTCATTTGTTTGTCTATTAAATTATAATAGATCCGACTCCAGTTTCTTCCAGTTTGAAACAATCCTGTGTACAAATGCCATTATAAAAATTCAGCTTATAAATATTCATAATGTCATTATTGGTTACATGAATATTAATATGTATACTGCGCAAGTTTCGGCAAATTTTGCGTTTCAAACCGACAGAATCGGAATCTATGTACCTTAACCCTTATTTAACACTAAACAGCACGGTTAGTCAATGGTTGTTTGTTTGGAAAAAATTAGAAACATAGATTGCTACGGAAACGAACGTAACAGCGTTCGCTATTGGCTTGAATCTGTCGTAAGATTCAAATTTACATACCTGAAATAATCATTCGATGTATAAGTAGGCCAACAACCAGTGTCGGCCATTGTAAATATGATAACAACCTAATAAATATTTAAGGTGTTATCCGAAATAGAATCGGGGTCCATCAGAACTCGGCCGAAGATGTCCGCTGATTTCCGTACTAAATCTCTGTTTCTAAAAAGGAGGCTCCTTTTAAAGAATTTAGCAGTATTCGGATAGCGATATTTTGCTGAATAAATATATCCCGTCGGAAAATGGGTTGTAAGCATTATTTTCATTGTATGTATAAGTGTACACAGAAAGTTTAACCTATGCCATGCATTAAGCGACCACCTTCTTTTTAAGACCCCATGTTTAATAAATAAATGGCCTCTTAAGACAGGTTTTACTGTATATGAAAAATTCAGTATGTCTGCAGTGAGATATGCTAGAAAACAAAGGAAGCTGTTGAACAATTTCATATTTTATTAACATGAAGTAATGTTATGTTAACACAAAATCTGCATCATATGGATTGGTAGCCATAACTATGTAAAATATTCCATTCTGACGTTCAACTATAAAATCAACCTCCATGAAGATGTTTTGAATTCAAAACAAAACTTCTGCAATCTGCACTTACTTTTAATGTAGGCAATGACAACGTGTCTCCTGTTGAAAAGTGTGACAGATCAAATAGATGTGATTATTAAGCGCTTCCAGCAAGGGACACAAGAAAGGATTGCCTAGATTGTCAGTAAATACAAACCAAAATGTACAGAAATGTGTATCAGAACATTAAATATTGAAGGGATAGAGCCAGACAATGTATTGCACTTTTAGTTCATACTCTTGTAACAATTGGTCATTATCAATACCTTGTTACTCAATTAAAACATAATTACATCTCACCCCAATCTCATGGGCTGGTTATAACGAAGCATAGCTATTAATAGTTCTGCCTCCAGTGGGAAATGAACCCAGGTCTCCTGGGGGAAACGTCAACAACCTAACAAAATAGTTCATTAATAAATTTGTAAGGTATGGTCTTTATACTCAAAGCTATGCTTAACCCTTAACTCCATAAATATGCCTTTCTGCGCCTTTGCAAACAGAGCAGACCCATATCAGAGGGCTCCTGTAAGAGTCATCTGATCTGCTTTATATGAAATAATAAAGATCTTATTCTACAGTTTCTGCTTTGGCAAAAAGTTGTGTTAATATGCATTTTAAAAATTAATTTGATTTAATATTCATGTTATCATTTCTAACATGAATATTTATGGAGTAAAGGATTAATAAAGGTAGGAGTACTGACCCGTAACAAGTCTGCAATACTTTTAATTCTTTACTCCATGATTATTTATGTTAGAAATAATGATGTCATGAATATTAATTAGATTAAATTGTATAATGGCACATTAACACAGGAAAATTTGGCTAAGGCAGAAACTGTAGAATTGTACCTATATTATATCATAGCAAACTGATCAGAAGGCTCCTACAGGAACCCTCCGATCTGGGTCTACTTTGTTTGCAAAGGCATATTAAAAGAGTAAAGGGTTTATATGGGAAAGTAAATTCTACCTATCAATCAAAATGATACCTGATAAATGGCACTGTGGAATGAATGAATGAGTGAATGCTGCTTTATGAATACTGATACAGTAGCCACATAAAACTAGTGACAAAGATCAAGTCTGTGCCAATCAAGCAACATTACTGCCAAAAAACCCCAAAGAATATTGCATCACATAATTACTCTAATTAAAATGGATAACTTTCAATCCATATCTTTTCTTTTCTTCATAACTTTTCACCAGTTAAATATCAGAATTTATCATTGTACAGCAGTTTGTCCTTACTGTATTCAAACTCCAACAAAAAAGTTGACATAACACCTGACCAAAGCAAGCAATCATCAAATCAGCAAAAACCAATGCAAGAGTCACTACACCGATATCTTTAGATTTTTGAAAACAATAATGGACCTCATTGGCATACTAATTGTCAATGTAGTGTATGAACAAGGTCTTCCAGAGTTGTTGATAAGAGTAGTAGTTCGGAAATCTTGGTAATATTTTCCATATTTCTCCAACAAATCCTATCTTGTTAATGCAATGTAATCATTAAGAATTGCTTCTCTGAGCCGATTCTTATAAGTACCAACAATTCAGGGTACAGATGATTTAGTTAAAAAATCAGTACTTCTCTTATATTCAGTTCTGTCTTCAATCAACAACCAAGAAGCCTCTGGATTTTCTTTCACAGTCTACATTATTTGCACAGCCCAACTGTCTAATGCTGTTTTTCCTCCTAACACGGGTGACAAACGCGCATCTTTTGCAGTCCAAGGTGCCATAGCTTGTTTTTCTTCAAACTGAACATTGTACCAGTCAGTTACCATAATGTACACATGCATTTTAAAATAAAGTGACAACCATAGACTAGTCATAATAAACAACTCTTTCCTTAATATAAACACTTTTTCACGCATTTGCAAACAGAGTAAACTCAGGTCAGGTTCAACTCTGTTTGCTTATGGAATTTATAAATCTGATTTTACAGTTTCCACCTGGTAAAAAGAAGACCCCTTTTCCATTTTATTGAATAAAATAATATGAATATTAATGAGGTGATAAAATCTTGTATAAATAGGGAAAGGATGAATCCTTTCAACACTATGAACCGATTTGGGATGACTATTGCAAATAGTCAAATGAGATGTTGAATAAGTTGGCATCTCATCAAACTGATTGATTCAAACTGTTTGACACTGATTGTATTGTGTTATTGTAGAAAAATGGGCCCCCCCAAAAACAAAACAAGATGTGTATGCCCCCTCAATATGATATTTAACCCTGAAGGATGACCTTGATCTTGACATGTCACCCCTCAAACTGTGCAGCGTCATGGGGTACACATGCATACCAAATATAAAGTCTGTATCTCTAATGGTTCAAAAGTTATGGCCAATGTTAAAAGTTGGTCACCTTTGACCATGAAGGATGACCTTGACCTTGACATATCACCCCTCAAACTGTGCGGCTTCATGAGATACACATGCATACCAGTATCAAGGCTGTATATCTACTAGTTTAAACGTTATGGCAATGTTAATGACCTTTGACCTTCAAAGATGACATTGACCTTGACATGTTACCCCTCAAACTATGCAGCCAAATGAGAAACACATATATACAAACTATCAAGTCTGTGTCTCTACTGGTTCAAAAGTTATGGCCAATGTTAAAGTCTGTGACCTTTGACCCTGAAGGATGACCTTGACCTTGACATGTCACCCAAAAAAATGTGCAGCTTCATGAGATACACATGCACGCCAAATATCAAGACTCTATCTCTATTGGTTCAAAAGTTATGGCCAATTTGAAGTTGGTGACCTTTGACCCTGAAGGATGACCTTGATATGTCACCCCTCAAACTGTGCAGCTTCATAAGATACACAAGTATGCCAAATATAAAGTCTCTATATGTACTGGTTCAAAAGTTATGGCTAATGTTAAAGTCGGTGATTTGACCCATGCGTTTGACCTCTGACCTTTATGGGTGACCTTGACCTTCACATGTCACATCTCAAAATGTGCGGCTTTACGAGATACATATGCATGCCAAATATCAAGTTTCTATCTGTACTGGCTCAAAAATTATGACCAATGTTACAGTTACAGACAAAGAAACAGACAATTTGACCTTTGACCCTGAAGGATGACCTTGACCTTGACATGTTACCCCTCAAAACGTACAGCTTCATAAGATACACAAGCATGCCAAATATCAAGTCTCTATCTTTACTGGTCTAAAAGTTATGGCCAATGTTAAAGTCGGTGATTTGACCCATATATTTGACCTCTGACCTTTAACAATGACCTTGACATGTCATCCCTCAAAATGTGCGGCTTTATGAGATACATATGCATACCAAATATCAAGTCTCTATCTGTACTGACTCAAAAGTTATGACCAATGTTAAAGTTGCGTTAAAGTTACAGCCAAAAACCAGATAATTTGACCTTTGACCCTGAAGGATGACCTTGACCTTGACATGTCACCCCTCAAAATGTGCAGCTTCATGAGATACACAAGCATGCCAAATATCAAGTCTCTATCTCTACTGGTCAAAAAGTTATGGCCAATGTTAAAGTCGGTGATTTGACCCATATATTTGACCTCTGACCTTGAAGGATGACCTTGACCTTGACATGTCACCCCTCAAAATGTGCGACTATATGAGATACATATGCATACCAAATATCAAGTCTCTCTCTGTACTGGGTGAAAAGTTATGACCAATGTTAAAGTTGCTGACAAACAAACAGACAAACAGACAAACAAACAAACAAACAAACAAACAGACAGGGCAAAAACAATATGCCCCCCAGATTTGATCTGGGGGGCATAAAAAACAAACAAAAACAAACAAAAACATTGAGAACTGTATCAGATGAAAATATCTGCGGATGACAATTACTTAGTGTGTAAAGAGTTCTACAGCTTCTACATTTTGGCATGACTCAAAATGCTAAATGTGCTGCACAAGTAAAGGTACTGATTAGAGTCTGACATTGTAAAAACAGTGTAGACCCAGATCAGCTACCACATTTGATCTGATCAGGACTTTCCAGAAAAGTCTGCTGGGTTCAACACTAAGCTACAACAGCAAGCAGTGCAGACTCTAAAAGCATGCTAATTGATCTGGACTTAGTTTGCAAAGCAACAAGGAACCTGTTTTTCACAGAGCTGCTCAAATGATGTAACAACAGGAGCAATATCAACAGCAATGTCCTAGCATCTTTAACCCATTCCCTCATAGTATTGAAACCATTGTGATAAATAGTGCATTGCTCTATATGGAGAAAATGCTCTATTTATCACAATGGTTTCAAAAAGTGACTATTACAGACGTAGTAAGGCGTATTTATGGAGGTATGGGTTAAAAGCACCAATATTTTGAGAAGCTGACATCAAAATTCCAATGTTACTAGATTTGATGAAAATATCTCTAAACAAGGGAAAAAAATCAGCTTGTCTGAGAAGATACTTCACACTTCTGTTCATTCTCTGAGTCCATGTCAGTGACAACTCGCTCAGGCTATCACTTATTCTGCAGGCACTTTATCATCTTTGTAGAACTTTGTCCATCTGTAAGCAAGCTCTTGTATCATCCAAAGTTCATTGTCTGTCGGCTAAACAGTTCTAGTGTGACACCACTTAGGAATGCTGGTATACTGTCCTGTCTTGAAAGGTACATTTCCACAAGGTCATGTAGCGTGGATGAAAAATCGGTGCCCAGCATCTGTATTTCCCCATCGTCACTTTGCTTGAAAATTCAAACAGACAGAACTGTTACCACAGATACACAATTGTAAACCATAGTAACTCAAAATTTCAACACTCAAATTTCTTTCACATTTACAGTGAGTTTTTGATGCCAATGGTGAGTCTATTGTTGTGTTTTTTGAAACAACATGAATAAAACATCAAGAAATGAAAATTGATGCACACAAGCTTTGCATGTATACCATACATGACCACTTACTGATCCAGCAAAGGACTTTTTACTATCTGCTTTAAAGATACTGAATTACATTTCTTTTAAAGTTGTTTAAGACAGGTTGTATTGTACACATTAAAGGACTTACTTGAAACAAGAGGAAATCATTCTGTGACTCTGCGAACATGCTGGTGAGCCGGTGCTGGTTCTTCATGGGAACATGCAGGTCCAGTTTATACCCAGTCAACTGATAGCACAGCTCTCGGATCTCTTGGCTTGTCTTCTTAAATGCCTCCATCAACCTCTTGTTCTTCAGCTCTGCACTACATAACTGGGCTCTCATCTCTGCACATAGAGAAACATGAAATACAGAACAGTCTTATTTATCTGGATTCCAGAAATATACATTGTACCCAACTATCATACCTCAATAGCAACAAAATACATGTAACTTGTCATCTAACTACCACACATCCATTGCAGTCAAATACAGTTGAATACCGTTAGCTCAAATTTGGTTACTTGGAATTACCGGTTAGCTCGAACCTACTTCATTGGTCCCGACGGTTTCCTTATATATTTCTATATAAATCAGTATAGTTACTTCGTTATTTTTAGCTAGAAATTTTGGTTTGCTCTAAGTAAATGTGCACATTTCTCTTTACTTTTAATAGGGTTACCTCAGCATAACACTTACTGTCTCGCCTGATCGGACTACACAGCAATATGTGTGAAATACCAGTCGCCGAGGCATCAATTGAAGCTGTCTGCTTGTGCCATTTAACATGACGCTTGTGTTGTCTATAATAATCCGCTAATACCCTATGCGCACTATAAGTGGCTGTTTGTTTGTTTTCTTACCTGAGAAAACTTCGGGAGTAGTTTTGGTGTCATTAATGAGTGAATGATGACCAAGCAATTTATTTGCTTTATGAATGACAGTAGCAAGTTTGTCTCCATCATTCTTTATTGATTTAACAAAGAGACGAAATGATGACATCAGAAGCAGACGACTCAGCCGTGCATTCAGATTTGTTTAGTGAAGGACCCATTAACAATTTTCCACCTTCTATTTTTCATTATAGCCATTTTGAAATTTTGAATAAACATAGAACAAGGAAAGGGTTAAAACAAGATTCTATAAGGGTTTACGTATCCATAAATGTACGTGCTCCAGTCTACAGCGCGTTTTTGCGTGTATAAAATACAGTGACACTGTCTAAGATACAAACGGAAGTGTATTCATGGTAGTGAAAATAATTGGTTGTTTCCTTCAGTTTTGCTTGTTGATGATTATTATGCTTGATATGTGATTTATTCTGCTTCATTTGAATATTCCTATTTGTTTTGTGTTCATGTTACCAAGAAATAGCACCCACTAGATCTAATAGAGTAATTACAAGTGTAGGTGCCACGGAGTATATCTTCGTACTACATACGCATTAATTACACGTATTTCAACAAGTTTATGCATGATTACCGATACGTTGAACTTCGGTTACGTCGAACTAATCATTTGGGTCCCTTGAACTTCGAGCTTACGGTATTCGACTGTACCTTGTTATCTAACTACTACTTAACCATGGCAGCCAATTACATTGTTGTCTAACTACCACTTATCCACTGTAGTCAAATACCTTTTTATCCAAATGCAACTCATCCATGGCAGCCACATACCTTGTAATCTAACTACCATTTCTCCAATGCAGCCAAATACCTTGCCATCTAACTACCATGACAGCCAAGTTCCTTGTTATCCATGGCAGTTACATACCTTGTTATCCATTGCAACAAGTACCTTGTTAACCATTTAAGCAAGTACCTTGTTATCTAACTACCACTCATGCACAGCATCCAAAATCCTTGTTGTCTATCTACTACCCATCTATGGCAGCCATATACCTGTTATCCAACAACAACTCATCCATGGCTGCCAAATACATTGCCATCTAACTACCATTCATCCATGGCAGCCAAATACTCAAGAGTGGTCACAACATAGGGTTTGGTTGAGAAATGATGATTTCAATATTTGAGTATGCACATTTATCTGTTGCTCTGATTATTACTATTAAGGTGTAGATTGCCAGTGTCAATTAAAAGATCAAATTCATACCTTAATTTTTATCCAGACTGAATGACCTCCATATCAATAATTGCATGTAGACATGTACTTTGGGGCTGGAAAATGACTTTGACATGCTGAAAAACTAGTCAGTTTGTGAACTTGTCTTAAAAACTTAAATTCATATAGAAGATGGAGGTAAAGTTGGGTCTTTAAAAAACTTCATCACAATGAGAAATTCATGTCAAGCGACTTAGTCTTACTGAGCATGTACCTTATTAACTAACTACAACACACCTACAATAGATAAATACCGTTTCACTTAATTACCACTAACCAAGACTTGCAAAACAAGGGCATGTTGTATTGCTATGCAAGACATGAGTCCCCCACCGGACTGAAAAAAACCTCCACTCTCCCCACCCCACCCACCCATGGTGTGGTTGACCATGGTATATATACATGACCATCTGAATGGTATTAGTACCTACTTTCATACATTGAATCAGTAAATAAAAAGTTATTGTCCCGACAAGAAAATATGAAAAAGGGGAGTAACTCCAAAAATATTGATGCTAGAGTTATTGCCCTTGTGCATGACACTACATCTCATCACGCTTGTTCCATATGAGAAGTTTCAAATCAATTGAACCAGTACATAAAGAGTTACTAACTGGACAAGAAAATATGAAAAGGGGAATAACTCCAACAATATAGATGCTAGAGTTATGGCCCTTGTGCATGACACTATCCCTCATCATGCGTGTTCCATATGTGAAGTTTCAAATCAATTGAACCAGTAGAGAAAGAGTTATTGTCCGGACAAAAAAATATGAAAAAGGGGAATAACTCCAAAAATATTGATGCTATAATTATGGCCCTTGTGCATGACACTACTCCTGATCATGCTTCTTCAATGTGTGAAGTTATAATGAATTTGGCCTAACTTTGTAGGAGATATTGCCCGGACACGAAGTGTGACAGACGGACTGACAAGAAAATATGAAAAAGGGGAATAACTCCAAAAATATTGATGCTAGAGTTATGGCCCTTGTGTATGACACTACCCCTCATCATGATTGTTCCATATGTGAAGTTTCAAATCAATTGAACCAATAGATAAAGAGTTATTGTCCGGACAAAAAAATATGTAAAAGGGGAATAACTCCAAAAATATTGATGCTAGAGTTATGACCCTTGTGCATGACACTAGCCCTCATCATGCTTCTTCAATGTGTGAAGTTATAATTAATTTGGCTTAACTTTGTAGGAGATATGGCCCGGACAAGAAGCGTGACAGACGGACGGACAGACGGACGGACAGACGGACGGACGGACGGACAGACGGACAGACGGAATCGAGCAAACCTATAGTCCCCCAACCGGTAACCGGTGGGGGACTAATAACTATTCCTCCACCTACAACAATCTATCACCAAGTATAGTTGAATACATTTTCATCTAACTTAAACTACCACACACCAAGAGTAGCAAAAGACTTTGTCATCTAATTCAAATAAGAAACTCGTTTGACAATTTCATGCCACCTTTGCGCTATACTATAAACCATAGACAACTAAGCATGTATAGTAGCATCATTCAGGAAAGATTTGTCAAGTAAAAAACCTTTTTTTTCTTTATAGGTTGAAAGAGAGAAATTAATTGCTAGAAATTGTGCTCTCATTGGAAGACAATGCTTGTTGCTGTAAAACTCTGCATTAGAGAAAAAACAACCCTGCTACAACATTCCACTCACCTTCTATATCTTTACTTGAGCCTGGTTCCTGCAGTCTTTTGTCTACAGCCACTGTGAGGTCCTCTATCCTGCCCTCATTCTCCTCAAGAATCTTCACTCGTTGTCTTAGTTTCTCATTCTCCTCTTTCAGCTCCTGCATCTGGTTTCTTTGATTGGATATGGCCATGTCAGCTGGGTTCATCTTGAAATGTAGAACCTTCAGCTTGGTCGGATCATAGTCGCCCTGTAAACAGTGTTATTGGAATGTAAACATAATTACTGGAACATGTTTATTTCACAAACTTTAAACTTGGACATTAAATTCAGCATAAATATCGATGGCAGCTTCATGCAGGGTGAAAGTCATGCAGAAAACTCCTCTAGGAGCTTTCTGCATGATTTTCACCCTATATTAAGCAGCCACCTGCCTCAATTATCTAAATTCTCTCTACTAGAATTCCAATTTAGAGGGGTTTTACTGTAACTGTGACTACTCAACAAAACTGACTGAAAGAGATGACTTTAATGAGTAGTCTTAGTCATTAGTTTGGTGACAAATCTAATGTATGAAATATTCCCCTTATCTATAGCTCCATTATATAGTGAAAACTTAACTCTTTACTCCATGAATATTTATGTAAGAAACAATGACCATATGAATAAAAATTAGATGAAATGTTATAATGGCATATGCACATATTAAGAATATTTGGTTATGACAAAAACTATACAATCAGATCTATATAATTCCATAAGCAAACAGAGCAGACTCCTGATCAGATGGCTCATACAGGAGCTATATGATCCGGGTCTACTCTGTTTACAAAGGTGTATTTATGGAATAAAGGGTTAAAATACTGATTCTTATACTTTATTAACCAAACTGAATGCAGTGATGGTATGCTTGCAGAATGTTGGATAATATTTCGTTCATTAATTACAAAACTGATGTTAAAAAAATCAGAGTCCGACGTTATAACCAATCTGAATCTGAGTTTTCAGCTTGCTCAAAATCTGACCAAACAGATGCTTAAGAATGAACTCAAGACTCGAGCAAAAAATATAATAAATTTTTCCGGTCTTGTTTTTAAACTGGTCTTTTCTTACCTGTAAATGTCTTTGCTCTATCCTGGATTCCAAAGTGTACTTTTCTTCCTCACATTTCTCCAATCTCTTCTCAAGATCAGCAACCTTCTCTCTAAAGTATGAAGAATGTGACAGTGACCATATTTTCACTAACTGTGGTTAATACCCCAATAAGTGCTTGTTTGAACATGTGATATTTCAAATAATCATGGGGTCAACTGTGATAAATAAAAACATCTGACTGAACCTTGTAAAGATATGCCTGGCAGCAGCTCCTCTTCATGATGAAGTTTACCATAAAGCTTCATTGAAATCCAGCATGGACAAGAATACCAAATAGACTGACCATTGGATGGACAAATGGACCAAGACACAGCCACTGCTACATACAACTACCGCTCATTATTTGTTACATCGATAACAAATATGAGAACCATAGTGACATACAATAAAACCCTCTAAACCAGAATTCTGTTAAAGAAGACTTCAGATACTTTAGGTGGGTTGCTGCTTAATACTGGGTGAAAGTCATGCAGAAAGCTCCTTGAGGAGCTTTCTGCATGTCAGACTTTCACCCTGCATTAAGCGGCCACCTATCTTACAGACCCATTAATACCAATTTGAATATCTGGTATAGAGGGTTTTACTGTACATGTCATGGCATAATGATTACCATGATGTCTATTTCAAACCCAAAAAAATATCATGATATATCCCTTTATCTGATAGATGTCTTTGAAAACATCATAGGCCCAGAGCAGATGGCTCCTATAATAGCTGTCTGATCAAGGTCTACTCTGTTTGCTTATGAAATAATACAGGTCTGGTTCTAAAATTCCTCTTATTCATCGTCCATTTTAAAAACTCAGATAATGAATATTTATGAAGTTATGAAATCTTGTAAAAATATTTATGAGGCAGAGGGTTAAATTGCTCATGACCAGTGTATCAAGATAAGTACTATATGATATCTGGGCATATAGATAAACCCTTAGTACTGCATGGAAATATCCAACCAGATACTGGCTAGGTACACACCTGAGGTGTAGTATAGTTTGCTGGTCACTCTGTAGGCTGGTTCCCCCATTGTGGAGACTATGCTCCGTCTCTGCAACCTTCTGCTCAAGCTGCAAATACATAAAAATAATATATAAACAACAGCAATGGAAAACAAGCATATAAATAAACTATAGTGACACCCTTAACTAGAATTTTTCCTGACATTATGAAGTACACATGGCAATGCAGTAATATCAACACTTATAAAGCTAATTAAACATTTACTTAGGAATATTATGTAAGAAACTAGAACTATCACCAAAGGTGATTAACACCCCACCCCCTCACTAGTACATTTGACACAAAGATGGACCGCTAAATTTTCATTTGTTAAATTACGAAAAGGGAGATAATTCATCCATGCACGAATGGACAAATCAAAACATTTATCACAAGTGCACAATTTCAGATGGTGTTCAACAATACAACACAATTTAAAAAGAAATTCTGTTGTGGCATGGCAAAATAAAGCTAAGGACAATATTTCATCTGTTAAAATTACAACAAGAGTACCGCATACGGTACATAATACGCCCACTTGCAAACTTTCTCTGATTCAACATGCCTTATAAGTGTTGACATTTTCTAATCTGTGCTTCAGATCTTGATTTCCATATTAAGGTGATACTATTTTTTAAAAAAATGAAGTGAATATCTTATTAAATAAAAAAGTTACAGCTAATCCTCATTTTTGCAGATTTTTGTAAAGTGCAACGGCCATAACTCTGTAAAGACAAACTGAATGAACCTCAAAATAAACTCAGCTTCAAATTTTGTTGCTTGAAACTTTTGTGTGAAGTTTTATTAATATCTGTCAAATAGTTTTCCCAGAAAACAGCGGACAAACTATTTGCATGTATTTGCATTATTTTTTAAGTAAAAGGGCCATAACTCCAAAACTACAAATCAAATGAACCTCAGAATCAACTCAGCTTCAGATCTTGATGCATTAAACATTTGTGTGAAGTTTCATTAATATCTCTCAAATAGTTTTCCCAGAAAACAGCGGACAAACTATTTGCATATTTTTTAAGGACAAGGGCCATAACATTGAAATGAAAAATCAAATGAACCTCAGAATCAACTCAGTTTCAGATCTTGATGCATTTAACATTTGTGTGAAGTTTCATTAATATCTGTCAAATAGTTTTCCCAGAAAACAGCGGACAAACTATTTGCATGTATTTGTATATTTTTTAAGTAAAAGGGCCATAACTCCGAAACGATACATCAAATGAACCTCAGAATCGACTCAGCTTCAGATCTTGATGCATTAAACATTTGTGTGAAGTTTTATTAATATCTGTCAAATAGTTATCCCAGAAAACAGCGGACAAACTATTTGCATATTTTTTAAGGACAAGGGCCATAACTCTGAAATGAAAAATCAAATGAACCTCAGAATCAACTCAGCTTCAGATCTTGATGCATTTAACATTTGTGTAAAGTTTCATTAATATCTCTCAAATAGTTTTCCCAGAAAACAGCGGACAAACTATTTGCATGTATTTGCATTATTTTTAAGTAAAAGGGCCATAACTCCGAAACGACAAATCAAATGAACCTCAGAATGGACTCAGCTTCAGATCTTGATGCATTAAACATTTATGTGAAGTTTCATTAATATCTCTCAAACAGTTTTCCCAGAAAACAGCGGACAAACTATTTGCAAATTTTTAAGGACAAGGGCCATAACTCTGAAATGAAAAATCAAATGAACCTCAGAATCAACTCAGCTTCAGATCTTGATGCATTTAACATTTGTGTGAAGTTTCATTAATATCTGTCAAATAGTTTTCCCAGAAAACTGCGGACAAACAAAATGTTGACGGACGAACGAACGAACGAACGGACAGGGCCACGACAATATACGACCACCTTTATTAGGTGGGCGTATAAAAAGGGAGATAATTCAAGAAGGAAGTGACAAATCAAAACTGTAATCACAGGTACACAAATGCAGGTGTTTTTTAAAAATACTGTAAAATTAAAAGAAGTTCTGTTGAGGCATGACAGAGTAAAGCTCAGGACTAAATTTCATATATTAAAATTACAAAAGGGGAAATAATTCAATAACGAAATGACGAATCAAAACTGCAATCGCAAGTGAACAACTTCAGATGGTGATCAACAATCCTGCATAATTCAACAAGAGTGCCAGTGGACACAATATACGCCCGTCGGGTTCTTGTTCAACATTAACTGGGGTTAACGTATTTGCTGAACTCAAATTCTAAGCACAATTTTGTGACCAAGTTTCAAGGTTGTAAATAGGCATACTTTAACAAAAAACCTTAACCAAAAATTCTAAATTGAAAAGTGCCATAATTGTGTCTAAAGGCTTGACAGAGTTGCATTGTATTTACTCTTGCCTACAGATGAAGCTTCTGATGGTGAACAAATGTTTCAAGTTTAAAAGCTTTATCTGAAAGGGTTATGTTAATAAGTGGACTTTAACCAAAACCTTAACCAAAAATTCCAAGCTAAAAAGCGTCATAATCATGTCAAAATGTTAGACAGAGTTATGTACTCTTGCCTACAGGTGAAGCTTGTGATGGTGAACAAGTGCTCCAAGTTTAAAAGCTTTATCTCAAAGGGTTATGTAAATAAGTGGACTTTAACCAAAACCGTAACAAAAAATTCTAAGTTAAAAAGGGGTATGATTCGGTCAAAATGCTTGACAGAGTTATTTTTTCTTGCCTACAGGTGAAGGTTGTGACGGTGAACAAGTGTTCCAAGTTTAAAACCTTTATCTCAAAGGGTTATGTAAATAAATGGACTTTAACAAAGCCTTAACCAAAAATTCTAAGTTAAAAAGGGGCATAATTCGGTCAAAATGCTTGACAGAGTTATTTACTCTTGCCTACAGGAGAAGGTTGTGACGGTGAACAAGTGTTCCAAGTTTCAAAGCTTTATCTCAAAGGGTTATGTAAATAAATGGACTTTAACAAAGCCTTAACCAAAAATTCTAAGTTAAAAAGGGGCATAATTCAGTCAAAATGCTTGACAGAGTTATTTACTCTTGCCTACAGGTGAAGGTTGTGACGGTGAACAAGTATTCCAAGTTTCAAAGCTTTATCTCAGTGTTATGTAGACAAGTGGACTTGTTCCACATAAATTGAGGTTAACATTTTTGCTTAACGCAAATGCTAAACGCAAATTCTAAGTCCAATTAAGCGACCTTGACCTTGGATAAACGAGCCGAGACTTGGCAGGCTACTGTAGCATGTCTAGATAAACATTATGATTAAATTTGGGAAGGATCCACCAAGCGGAACATGAGTTAGAGATGTTACAGACAGACAGACCGGTTAAATTTTTTGCTAAACGAAAATTCTAAGTCCAATTGTGTGACCTTGACCTTGGATAAACAAACCGGGACTTGGCAGGCAACTGTAGAATGTCTAGATAAACATTGTGTTAAAATTTGAGAAGGATCCACCAAGCGGAACTTGAGTTAGAGATGTTACAGACGGACAGACAACCAGACAGCGCTATTCCATAATACGTCCCGTTTTTTCAAACGGGCGTATAAAAATGTTTCGTTGAAGGATGGCAGGGTAAAGCTCCGGACAAAATTCCATCTACAGCCGGACGGACAGAGTGATTCCAGTATACCACCCCCACCTCGTTGTGGTCTTGGCATATACTGCAGAATCCGTTCCGTATCAGATCAGACCCTGATCAGTCAGAGCTGGGTCAACTCTGTCTGTAAAGGCATATTTATGGAGTAAAGGATTAAACCTGAGCTGTTTACTGTAAAGAACCATCTCCCATTCTGAGTAATTTAGAACATAATCAGGATCAAAACTGGCACTCATCTAAATTCAGAATATACGTCCATGACAACAATTTGAAGTAGGGGAGATTAAAGATTACTATACACTCTTTGCATGCTAAAACAGTGTTGTCTGCTACAAACTTTGAAACAAAGCGACATTATTTTTCAGTAGTTATGACCAGAGTGTCAGCTTAGATCATGATGAGATGACAATTTACTCTGGATTCCAACTGTTTGCATATGTAGTCATAAATCATTGATCCTAGCATGCAAAGAGTTAACCCTTCCCCCATACAGACAACTTTTTTCGCACCTTTGAATTGGGGTCTGCTCTGTTTGCTCATGCAATAATACAGATCTAATTATGATGTTTGTTACAGCCAAATATTTCATTGTTAATAAATAATTATAAAATTCAATCCATGACAAGATCTAATTGTAATGGAATTCGTTACAGGATGTTCTCCCAATCAAAACATACAACAGGTACAGATGAGCAAAATTAGACAATATCTAATTTTCAACCAATCATAGGCTATCACCGGGTTACCATAGCAACCAAAACACTTTTGAAACACCTGACATGAAGTTCGGGGTACCAATATACCCCTACTTACCAATTTTCATCAAAAATGAATATTTAAATTGCAACCAATTAGATGCCACCACTGCATTACCATGGCCACCAATTCTTTTGAAACACCTACTAAAATACATCTACAAACCAATTTTCAACAAAACTGAAGACTGTCTAACTTTCGTTCAATACTATCTAAATTTCAGAATTAGAATCATAAAAGAAGAAGAAGAAGGAGGAAAAAGGAAGAAAGAGAAGAAGAAGAAACAGAGTAAGGACAATGGCTCCCATTTTATTTGTGGGACAAAAATATTCATACAGTAATGAATTCTTGAATTAGTATTCATGGGGTAAAGGGTTAAGCTTCACCTTTCTGGCATGTTGTTTTGCTGCTAGCAACTCTTTGTTGACCCGCGTCAGTTCAGATTCCAGGTACTCTGTTTGTCTCTTGTAGCCGTTCATGTTGTCCTCAAGAGTCTGGATCCGCTCCTGGGTACCTCCTCCAGTAGCTGTCCCTGGGGACAAGCTCATGGTCACTTCACTTTCATACATCTCTATGGTGTGCTTGTAACCATCCCGCTCCTATAAAGAAATACATCACGAAAGATAATTCAGTATCTTGGTAAATATTGTTCATCGGTTTAACCCTTAGCCTACTGTAAACATTATGTCAGCTAAAATTTAGAACTGTTACAATTTTCACATACTCTGATTCATTAAAGTTCTTTTTACAATTTTTTCAATGTCAGTGTCAAACAGTTTGGATCCTAATGAGATGTTGAGTTACTCCTTGTCTGATCTGGATCCAAGCTGTTTGCAAACGTCAGTCAGGGGCACTAAGCAGGCAAAGGGTTAATATAGAATATATCGTCTTCCATTGTAATGTAGCCACTGGATATTCACTTCTCATGCAAATCATATGATCCTGATCATATCGTAAGGTTTGCGGGAACAAATTAATTAAATACTTATGTCAATCCTTTATGTGCAAGCATTGCCATCTGCTGAACACATTTTCCTCTGCAACAAGTTTTTAGAGTGTCATCTGATTCCACATTATTTGCATAATATTAGACCCATGGTCAAGTTAGGGAAGGGTTTAAATGCAAGTAGTGCTACAGTACAACCTCTCTATAATGGCCACTAACTTACAAAAAGTATTTTGTGTTAAAGGCCAATATGTCATATGCAATAGATTCTTTGAAGTCAAATTCTAGTCAAACCCTACAGGGCTTTTAGACTGATGACAGATTAGGTGGGTGACAGGATTGTCCTACCTTGGTTACCAGCAGCAGTTTCCTCTGGAGCCGTTTGATGAGGTCTGCCTGTTGTTGGTACTTGGCCTTCTCCAGCTTTAGCTGCTGCTGTATGTTGGTTATCTGGTCTTGTAGTGTCTTCACTGTGTTCTCCTTCATGTGCAAACTAGTGTGGAAAAGTACTAAATCCAAATGCCACCTCCAGATGCGTAACTTAAAGACTTTTTTAAAGAATAAATCCTTTATTTATCAATTATCAATTTTGAAGAGGCGATTCTAAAGAGTGGTCACAAGACTGATGAGAAATGTTGATTTTTGTATTCAAATACACCCCCTATCTATATCTTATCGTTTAAGGGACATTTGGCATGAATAGGTAACTGGTCTGCATGAAAAAAGTAAGCAAATACTCATTTTTGTCATGGTACCCGACTATTTTTCCAACACAATGCAAAAATTGATATCTTGTTTAACTCTTTACTTTTTCAATATTCATGTAAGAAATGGACACCATGAATATTTATTAGCTGAATTTTTATAACAAACTTTTCAAAGGAAAATTTTTGCTTAAATATACAAAATCTCCAGATTCAAATCTACATCATGTCACAAGCAAACAGAGCAGACCCTAATCAGACACATCCTACAGAAGCTGTCTGATCTAGGTCAACTGTTTGCAAATGCATGAAAAAGAGTTTATATGAAGGAAAGGGTTAACCTGTTAATTCATATATACCCCTTTTACGCCTCTACAAACAGGGTAGATTCCCAAACAGATGGCTCCTGCATTGCCAGAAATTCCTTGATCATGTACCATTAAAAAGTACTGTCAATGAATATTCATAAAACGACAAAATCTTGCATTATTATTCATGAGATAAATTTGCACTCCATATCAAACCAAAGAGATTCCTTGCTCTATAACTTTTGCTGTAAGTGGAATAAACATATAATTTTTTCAATCAACCCAGCATAGGTTTCTTGTAAACACTGTAGATTCAGACCAGCCGAATCCTAGATGAAGCTACTGATCAAGGTCTATATTCCTTGACACTAATATTTGTAAGTGGCAGTTTCTTATCTAAATCTAATAAACACTGCAGACCCTGATCAGTATGTTGTGGGTACATTTTTACCTTGTTTGTAGCTCTCCCTGTTTGGACAACATAAGGGCCTCTGAGTTCTGTAGCTCCCCAACTCGCTTACTCAGCTCTGATGGTGATCTGTGGTTAAAATGATAGTGCAACTTTAAACATTTCAAAGGATAAGATAAGTAACAATGGAAAACTAGAGGTTTGTTTTTGTCACAAAAACAGATGTCTCCCCCTCCCAACCTCTTTCCAATTCACAAGTGTAATGTCTGTAACTCCAAACTTATCAGGGACTAATTTTTAAGTCATCAGGGGCAATAACTCCAACATTGTCAGGGGGAGACAATTCAAAAGCCCCAGGTACACAAAAGCACATGCTAGTCAACATTCTTGTGAAGTTTGGTGACTCTAGTACTAGTGGTTTCAGAGATACATGTGACACAAAATAAAGTTTCTCTTATTTTAAGTCATAAGGGGCAGTAACTCCAAAATTATCAGGGGGAGACAATTAAAAAACCCAGATGCACAAAACCTCATGCTGGTGAATATTCCTGTGAAGTTTGGTGACTCTAGCCCTACTGGTTTCAGAGATACATGCAGCACAATGTTTCTCTAATTTTAAGTTATCATATCAGGGGCAGTAACTCAAGAATTATCAGGGGGAGACAATTAAAAAAAACCAGGTGCACAACAAATCATGCTAGTCAAGATTCCTGTGAAGTTTGGTGACTCTAGCCCTAGTGGTTTTAAAAATATGCATGACACAAAGTTTCTCTAATTTTAAGTAATCATATCAGGGGCAATAACTCCAAAGTTATCAAGGGGAGACAATTCAAAAATCCCAGGTGCACAACAACTCATGCTGGTCAACATTCCTGTGAAGTTTGGTGACTCTAGCCCCAGTGGTTTCAGAGATATGCACGACACTAAGTAAAGTTTGTCTAATTTTAAGTCATCAGGGGCAGTAACTCCAACAAAGAGCAAAACAAATCATGCTAGTCAACAATCCTGTGAAGTTTGGTGACTCTAGCCCTACTGATTTCAGAGATACGCGCGACACAAAGTTTGTATAAATTTAAGTATACATATCAGGGACAATAACTCAAGAATTATCAGGGGGAGACAATTCAAAAACCATAGGTGCACAACAACTCATGCTGGTGAACATTCCTGTGAAGTTTGGTGACTCTAGTACTAGCTATTTCAGAGATACGCGTGACACAAAGTTTTTCTAATTTTAAGTCATCAGGGGCAATAACTCCGAAGTTATCAGGGGGAGACAATTCAAAAAACCCAGGTGCACAACAACTCATGCTGGTGAACATTCCTGTGAAGTTTGGTGACTCTAGCCCAACTGGTTTCAGAGATACACGCGACACAAGTTTGTGACGGACAGACAGACAGACAGACATATGGACGGACGGACGGACGGACAGACAACTCTGGCAAAAACAATATATCTCCCCATAAATGGGGGAGACATAATAATGAGGTCTTTGAAAGCATGTTACTGCTTCATGCAGAATGGATGTAATATAGAAAGTTTCTGTCAGAGTCTCTGCATTAATTTCACCCTGCATTCAGCTTTACTCCATAGAGATGCCATTTGGTACTTTTGCTGAGTACACCCAGAACAGACGGTTCAAGGAGGAGCTGTCTGATCTGGGTCTGCTCTGTCTGCTAATGAAATAACAAAGATATGTTTCAGTACAGTATTTGCTGTGACAACAATTCCATTGTTCATAATGCCATTATAAAAGTTCAACTGATTAATATGCATAGTCATTTATTTCTGACAGGAATATTCATGGATTAAAGTGTAAATCACATGGTCTGCTTCAAATCTCAAAGTATACTTTACTCCTCAAGGTTCCAAACTGCATGACGTTGGAATTAACAGAAATTAGTTGTCAATTTACCAAAATGTAAAGGTTATGTATATGGTAACAATTTTTTTCTTTCAAATATATATCTTAAAACCATTATCATGAAAATGAAATTATTAAACTAAAATAATCACTGAATGTAGTTACACTTCTCCTGTTGAATATTCACGTAAGAAATCATGACATCATACATATGCATTTTTATAATGGCATATTTACACAGGTTCTTGTTATTGTTAGAAACTAGTCAGATTGGTTATTATTTCATAAGTAATTATATTAAGCAGATCCTAAGAAAGATAGCTCAAAAAGAAGCTGTCTGATCTGGGTCTACTCTGTTTGCAAAGGAGTGAAAAAGCGTTTGTATGAGAGAAAGGGTTAATATCCCCCACACAGGCACTTGTTAGATGGCTCTTTCTGCTTGTTAGAAGGCTCTTTCTGCTGCCAAACATACACAACTGCCACAAATCTTGTTAAGTCTTTCAACAAGAGCTGTCCGCAGACAGCGCACTCCACTTTTTTTAGTGCTGGATAGTGTAGTGGAAGTCTAAGTCAGAAAGGGGAGATAACTATAGCAAAATTAATTTTAGGGTTACCTGCCCTTGTGAAATGGGTCCCCCTTGTAATAGTTAACATGTATACCAAAGTTGAACCAAATATCTTGGACAGTTTCTGAGATATAGACCTGAACATAAAACTTAACAAACAATGAAAAACTTAACCAACAATGAAAAAGTCAAAAAAGGGGCATAACTATGTCAAAATTAATTTTAGGGCTACCTACCCTTGTCAAATGGGTTCCCCTTGTGATAGTAAACATACATACCAAATATGAACCAAATATCTTTGATGGTTTCTGAGAAAAGGGTCCTTAATAAAAAGGTTAACCAACGCCGATGCTGACGAGAGGGTCATGACAATATCTCCACTTTTTGAAAAAGTGGAGCTAAAAATGAATAAAGATATCTTTCATCAATCAATACATGTACTCTTCATCACATCAAACCGACTCTCATGGCTGCATGAATATACCACAATAATCGTAGGTCATCAGATTTCATTTGTTTGGAATCTTGTCTAACTCTTTAAAGGGGAAGTCCCTACTTTTGATGTGTTTCAAACATACCTAAAATGTACAAAACTCATTTGTTTATATGCTGAAAAGTAGTATATCGCAAGAAAACCTATCCAATAAACAATGAAAATAACAAAAAAAAACATGTGTTTTATATCGACAATCCCAATTTTATTCCCGATGTTTCAGTTTTATTCGGGTCGGGTTTTAGTATCTTATCTGTTCGCGTCTCTCCAAGCACTTCCTAGAAAAGCTGTTACGTAAACAATGGAGGGATCGGGTGATCATCGGCAAACTTTAAAATTTAAACGGAAAAGGCAGATAATACTTTGTTGTAGAACAAAAATTAAAGGTATTGATGAAATCAGTTTAATTTGTATCACAGGGGCATTTTTTGATATGTTCAAATTGACAATCTTCATAATAACAATTGAGCATAACAAATACAAAGTTTTATAATATTATTGAAATTAAGTGTTCGTTGTAGGGACTTCCTCTTAATGGTTTCATTCAGAATGTCACTTTTAAATATACGAGAAAAATTACATTTTATTTAAATTAACCTTGCTATCCAGCTTCTATAATACTGCAAATCTTAAACTTTGAATGTACTGTTATGTGCAAAAATTGAGGATCCAGATCAGAGGGCTCCTTGGAACTCTCTCATCAGGACCTGCACTGTTTGGTATTGAAAATGTTGAAGCACATTTAAGTATTTCATACTTATGTACAGTATAGTTAAATTGTTCCATTTTGAATATTCAGCATTCAAATGGCTTAATCTCCTCTGATTTTCTCCACTTAATGAAACTGTACCTTATTTTATGGCCTACTTTATCAGCACACTCCCATCTTTCCAGACGAGCCTTTATATCCTGAAAAACAACAACAAAAACATCATTACTATTAATAGTACAGATCTAATTCTAGCTTAGATGAAAATAAAAAGAAGTGTCTGAATAATCTAGATAGATATTTTCCAAAGGAACAATATTAGATTTAACTAGTATTCTAAACAAAATTAATGAGTTCTTAGCTTTATGAAGTGCATGCAAAATATGCTCCAAGAATATCATTTCTAATTGTGGAAGTTCCAAGATCTTTAAACAAATTGTCCAAACACTTTTTCTTCCATTTCTTTTCAAAACTTATAAGGGTGTCAAAGTCTGGATTTTATTCAGATGTCAAGTTACTAAGCTTCCTATCAGTATCTAAACTGTCTGCATAGGTTGTTATGAATATGGCTGAAGAGACCTAATAGTTAGCTTTTCTCTTCATATAAACACGGTAAACACCTTTTCTTGCATTTGCAAACAGTGTAGACCCAGATCAGACAGCTCCTATAGGAGCCGTCTTATCAGGGTCTGCTCTGTTTGCATACAACTTAATATAGATCTGATTCTACAATTTCTGCCTGAGCAAAAATATCGTGTGTTCATATGCCATTGTCAAAATATATCTAACTAATATTCATGATGTCATTGAAAGGGTTAACAGGTTTCAGCCCATACAACATATTATCTGAACCTGACTGCATGAAATGAACTATGGGAGCGTTCCTCATGCTTTCATAGGGGCACTAGCTACCATCTGCCTTCAAGATTCAAATTTAACTTATTTTAACCCTTTCCCTCATATAAACACTTTGCCACAGAGTAGACCCAGATCAGATGGCTCATATAGGAGCCATCTGATCAAGGTCTGCTATGTTTGCTTCAATTATAATATAGATGATTCTACAGTTTCTTCCTGAACCCAAAATGTCCTGTGTTAATCCTTTCCCTGTTACAAAATAGTTATAAAGAAATATGGAAGGTGGAACATTGTAGACATTTTAGAAAGTAAAGAAACAGATCTATCAACTTCTATTAGCAAACAGAGTAGACCCTGATCAGATGGCTCCTCTAGGAGCCATCTGATCTGGGTCTACTCTGTTTGCAAATGCGTGAAAACACGTTTATATGAGGGAAAGGGTTAATATGCCATTATAAAAGTTAATCTAATAAATATTCATGTCTTCATTATTTACACAAATTTTCAACAGGTAAAGGGTTATGTGACTAAAGTAGCGTGTATAACTGTACACAATCTGAGCCTATCAAGGGTCAGCTGATGTAGGTGAAGGTTATCACCACTGACCTCATTCTCAACGATAGCCTTGTTGTACTCAGCGATCTTTTCCTCCATTCTCTCTAGTTTCTTCTTCATGGAGTCTGCCTGTTCCTTCAACAGTAGGTTGTTCTCTTGGATGTCTCTGAAAAAATGTTCCTTATCCATTCAACACAAAGGACATTACTGAAGTTACTGTCTTACCCAGCCTCTGCATGATTTCCAAACCGGCCAAATGTCATAATTTTTGGAAAATGATAGAAACTATTGGACAAGTATAGTTTATCCTAAGCTGCTTTGTAACTGAGCTGGATCCACACTGTTAGCTACCTCTGCTTATCATGACCAACAAGGCAATGGTTTACAAAACCTGTATCCAGTATCTGTATTCAGAATCAAATATGTAATACATTTAACCATAATACTATTACTACAATAAAACATCTCAACTATGACTATCCCACAGAACTCATCTGAATAAGTTTCAGGAGGTGGCAGCTTAATGGAGGAAATAAATCCTACTGGAGCTTTCTGCATAACTATCATTCTGCATTAACACGTTACTCTATGAATATTCATGAAAGAAATGATAACATAAAAAATATTAATTAGATCAGTTTTTAAAATGACCTTATTATTAATTCATGGAATTTCTGCCAAAAGAAATCAATATATTGAATGAACAAACAGAGCAGACCCTGATCAGACAGCTCCAACAGGAGCTGTCTGATCTGGATCTACTCTTTTTGCAAAGGCATAGATAGACCTATTTATGGAGTAAAGGGTTAAGCAGCCACCCGCTACTCTTGACATCCATGTTCATGTCATTTAGTGGTTGCTACAGAGTGGTTCTACTGTGTTTTGAACAACCAGCTCAACTGATGGCAGTTGGTCTATGATACCTGAGGTACTGGTTCTCATCCTTAAATTTCCTGTTCTCTCTCTCCATCTCCTGGAAAGTGTTCAGCTGGGACTTAAGGCCACGGGCTATCACATGGTCCTCTTCCATCCGTGATATCTTCAACTCAAACTCCTGAGATGAGAGAAAAATAACAATCAGTTGTATCAGCAGTAAATGTTAACAATGTTTGTGGTATATTGCTGATATTTTCTACTAGATGAAAAAAGGTTGTCAATATATCAATTTTCATCACTAGATACCATAGCTACCTATCACCGAAGGTGATTCATTACCTCACTAATAGGGGTGAAACGATTAAAAAAAATTCGATTCGATTTCGATTTTTTACAACACGATTCGATTATTTTCGATTCGATTCGATTTAAGATTGTAATAAAAAGAATGCACTATGTAGAATAAATACTGTGTATTAACAGCTCTGAAAACAGAATGCTTGGACATATACAGGTGGAAAAATCATAATAGCCTAGTCACAGATATATCTGACTTTAACAGTCAAACCTTTCTGCAGTTTGTTTTTGGAAGTTCTTTTTTATAACTGGTCACTAAAACCAAGTAAAATGGTAACACTAACATAATCAGTCTTGGCTAATTGTCTAATTGACTAAACTGCCTAACTCTGTAGAACATGTAGGTTTTTCTGAAAAAAGAATTTGAGCACTTGGAGGAGATGTCATGTCTCTCTTCAACTGATACAGATAACTATCAGTTGAAGAGAGATATGACATCTCCCTGTCTCTGAGCAAAAAGCACTAGACATTGCTGCGAGTATAGTTTTAGCCAGTTATCAATGCACAGTTTCATAAATTTTAAGCATACACAAATTTGCGACCAAGTTTACTGGAAGAAGACGAAACGTAAATGCAATACTGTGTTTCCGTTAATACGATATGACAGATTCGTCGTATTTCCTGTGTTGCAGAGAATATTTGTAAAATAATCTTACATGTTGGTTTATTTGTGTTGTTGCTCTCGCGAAATCTGAAATCTCCACATTTGGAGCGATAGTTTTTTGGGGTAGCACGTAGATTGACAGCTTCAGCATCCGACATTTTGAGAGAACACAAAGACGCTTGAATAAAGCGCCCAGACGATCAGATTAAGTGCAATGATTGCAACGTGTTATTTGATTGGCTAAAATAGTTGACCTTCATCCAATCGATTTGAGTCTATCAGAATTCGATGAGTATGTTTGTTTTGACAGCTCTAATGCGGGAAAACAAGTATTTCGACTTTTCACAGCGAATTTTCACAGGTTAGTTTCATTTCGCTACCAATCATTAAGAAGCTAGCCTTTTATAATAAAAATCGAATCGAAAATGAGATCTGCTGAACCGAATTGAACCGAACCGAATTGAGGGAAAAAGATCGCGGTTCAATTCACATCGCGATTAATCGTTTCACCCTTACTCACTAAAACCTTTGCAGAGCTACAGAGTGCGTACCCAAATACTAAAGTTGCCATTTCTCCACCAAACCCTTTACTGTGACCACTCTTTAGAATTGTCTCTTCGAGACGATTTAAAGAGTGGTCACAGTATAGGGTTTGGTGGAGAAATAAAGGAGGTTTTAATGTGTGCATCTTATCTGGAGCTGTACACATCTTATCTGGTGCTCTGCCTTTGTCAAGTAAATCTGAGTTATTCCCCTTAACCCTTTGAATGTAGGCAATGAGTTAACTGGAACATGCAACCAGTGCAGATCTATACCAGAGGGATCCTGTTAACACCTTCTGCATTTTTGGCATTCAAAATTCACTGAAAAATTAAATCCATGCATACTAAATGGATTTTAACCCTTTCCTCCATAAATACTTAAACTAGAGGGCACTGATAACACTGTATTGCTAACCTGGCCAATAGGTCAGGAGCTCTATTACATATGTAACTAGAACTATCACTAAAGGTGATGGAATACCCCCGCACAGGTTGTGCTATGGAAAGACAGACAGACCAGCCAACAAACCGACTCCTATATACCCCCTCTCAAACATCTTTTGCGGGGGGTATAAATTTACCAAAATTTAAGAGGCTGTGTCTAAAAATAGCCTATGGAGTAATGGGTTAAAATACTAAATGATCAATCCTTCTATTATTCTGCTTTAGATCACATTATGGAGAGGAGTTCACATCCAAACTATGCATAAGATATTTACAATGGACATACCTTAACTTTTTGCTCTTCCTGTGTTGCCTTCAGTTTAATTTCTTCATAATCTTTCATCTGGTTTGTAATATCCGATGACCTCCTGTAATGCGAGTAAGTGGACTATTGCTTTTGGGACTAAATTACATTTTACTGTAGACAGACAAGTATTTGTGATGATATCCATTTAGGGTGATGATACTATTATTTTGGGACTAAATTACATAATACTGTAGACAAGAGAAGTATATGTGATGACAGATCTATTCAGGGTGATAATATCATTTTTTCCACCTTACATGTGGGTTGTTTTTTTTGCCATTTCTGTACATATAAGAAATAATATTCAACCTCTTTATTGATATTAAAAATACAACAGAACCTGTCCTAAATGACCATTCTTTTATTGAAAATTGCATGTGGTTGCTTAATGCAGGGCAAAAGTAATGCAGAAAGCTACTGTATGTCAAAACAATCGGTTGTTATTCGGTTTAAAAAAAGTTTGAAGAAATCTGGTAACAATAATTAATATCTTTTCTCTGCCAAATTCTTTCTTGTAGATAAACATTAGAATCACTACTCCAGGGTGATTCTAATAAGTACTAACATCATAGGATTTGGCTGATAAATAAAAGATATGGTACATGTCTCTTAACTTTGTACTTAACCCTTGACCTCTAAAATATATACAGTAGAAAATGGTTGCTTAACCCTTTCCCTGTTCCGTAGTTAGGCCAAATTTCAATACCTACTGAATATTCATTTACAAAAATAGTTACAAAGAAATATGGAAGGTGGAATATTGTAGACATTTTAGAAAGTAAAGAAACAGATCTATCGAATTTTATTAGCAAACAGAGCAGACCCTGATCAGACGGCTCCTCTAGGAGCTGTCTGATCTGGGTCTACTCTGTTTGCAAATGTGTGAAAACACGTTTATATGAGGGAAAGGGTTAATGCAGGACAAAAGTAATGCAGAAAGCTATAGACCTGTATTAAGCTACCACCTGCCTTACAGACCCATAATTACACCTCTTTTTAATGGCCACTTACTGTATGTAAGAAATGAATGAAATCACAAATATTAGTAATGAATTATGGCGAATGAACACAGGAATATTTGGCCTTGGCAGATACTGTAGAACCAGATCTAACAAGATCTGTTTGTGAAACACTATGCCCTTGATATGACCTATGACAGTGATGTATGACCTTGATCTTAATAAGTCATCCCTAATAATGTTTGCCTCCATAAGTTGCACATGCATGCCAAGTTTGAAGTATGTATGTGCAATAGGGACAAAACTATCGCAAACATTAAAGCTGGGCCAAACTGACAAATAAACCAACCAATGAACAGACAGAGCACCTCTAAAAAATGTTCGCCTCCATAAATTGCACATGGATGCCAAGTTTGTATTATGTATGTGAAAGTGTGACAAAATTATCGCAAATGTTTTAAGTTGGGACAAAGAAATCAACCAACATACTGTTTGTCATGCCAACACTCTACCGACTGAGCTACCATGCCACACAGTTAAGCCAATCAACTTACTTAACCACAATCTCTACCCGGCTTCATTTGTAACAAAATCAATCAGTTGGAAAATTATAATTGCATGTGCATGTCTTCTTTACGATAATACACCGAGTCAAGTTTCATTGGATCCAGTCAGCGGTTACTGAGAAACTGCACAGAATAAAAGTCAACAAACAGACCAACACAAAACTTTTAAACAAAGGGGCATAACTTTGTAAGAAAATCAATCAGCTGAACAATTATAACTGCATGCACATGTCCTCGTTATGATAATGCACCATGTCAAGTTTCATCGGATTCCAGTCAGCGGTTACTGAGAAACTGTATGGAATTAAAGTCAACAAACAGACCAACACAAAACTTTTAACTAAAGGGGCTTAACTTTGTAAGAAAATCAATCAGCTGGAAAACTATAATTGGATGCGCATGTTCTCTCTATGATAAAGCATCACGTCAAGTTTCATTGAATTCCAGTCAGCAGTTGCTGAGAAACCACACAGAAAACAAGATGTGTTTGTGAAACATTATGTCCCCTCGATATGATATTTGACCCTAAAGGATGACCTTGATCTTGACATGTCACCCCTCAAACTGTGCAGCTTCATGGGGTACACATGCATACCACATATCAAGTCTACATCTCTACTGGTTCAAAAGTTATGGCCAATGTTAAAGTTGGTCACCTTTGACCATGAAGGATGACCTTGACCTTGACATGTCACCCCTCAAACTGTGCAGCCAAATGAGAAACACATGTATACCAACTATCAAGTCTGTATCTCTACTGGTTCAAAAGTTATGGCCAATGTTAAAGTCGGTGACCTTTGACCCTGAAAGATGACCTTGACCTTGAAATGTCACCCCCAAACTGTACAGCTTCATGAGATACACATGCATATCAAATGTCAAGTCTGCATCTACAGGTTCAAAAGTTATGGCCAATGTTAAAGTTGGTGACCTTTGACCCTAAAAGATGACATTTACCTTGACATGTTGCCCCTCAAAATGTGCAGCTTCATAAGATACACATGTATACCAAATATCAAGACTCTATCTCTATTGGTTCAAAAGTTATGGCCAATTTGAAGTTGGTGACCTTTGACCCTGAAGGATGACCTTGACATTTCACCCCTCAAACTGTGCAGCTTCATGAGATACACAAGCATGCCACATATCAAGTCTCTATCTGCACTGGTTCAAAAGTTATGGCCAATGTTAAAGTCAGTGATTTGACCCATATGTTTGAACTCTAACCTTTTAGGATGACCTTGACCTTGACATGTCACCCCTCAAAATGTGCGGCTTTATGAGATACATATGCATGCCAAATATCATGTCTCTATTTGTACTTGCTCAAAAGTTATGACCAATGCTAAAGTCAGTGATTTGACCCGTGTGTTTGACCACTGACCTTTAAAGATGACCTTAACCGTGACATGTCACCCCTCAAAATGTGCGGCTTTATGAGATACATATGCATGCCAAATATCAAGTCACTAGCTGTACTGGGTCAAAAGTTATGACCAATGTTAAAGTTACAGACAAAGAAACAGACAATTTGACCTTTGACCCTGAAGGATGACCTTGACCTTGACATTTCACCCCTCAAAATGTGCAGCTTCATGAGATACACAAGCATGCCAAATAAAGTCGGTGATTTGACCCATATATTTGACCTCTGACCTTGAAGGATGACCTTGACATGTCATCCCTCAAAATGTGCGGCTTTATGAGATACATATGCATGCCAAATATCAAGTCTCTATCTGTACTGGCTCAAAAGTTATGATCAATGTTAAAGTCAGTTAAAGTTACAGACAAAAAAACAGACAATTTGACCTTTGACCCTGAAGGATGACCTTGACCTTGACATGTCACCCCTCAAAATGTGCGGCTTCATGAGATACACAAGCATGCCAAATATCAAGTCTCTATCTCTACTGGTCCAAAAGTTATGGCCAATGTTAAAGTCGGTGATTTGACCCATATATTTGACCTCTGACCTTGAAGGATGACCTTGACCTTGACATGTCACCCCTCAAAATGTGCGGCTTTATGAGATACATATGTATACCAAATATCAAGTCTCTATCTGTACTGGCTCAAAAGTTATGACCAATGTTAAAGTTGCTGACAAACAAACAGACAGATAGGGCAAAAACAATATGCCCCCCCCCCCCCCCCCCCCCCCAGATCTGATCTGGGGGGCATAAAAAAATCAACAGACTAACAGACCAAAATTCAAAGGGGCATAACTCTGTAAGAAAATAGATACAACTAGAACTACCACTAAAGGTGATGAATACCCCCACTAGCACATTTGACACAGAGATGGGGGTTATAGAAATAACTCACTACAACATCTGCTACAGTTTAGAAAAAAACTTCTGACAACCTGAAATTCAAAATGCTGTAATTCCGTTAAAAATCAATGTAGTAAATCAAAATTCAAACTTGATCTGTAACTCATTATTATAAAGCTACATACCAAATATCACATCAATATCTGCAAGGGTTTAGAAAAAAAACTGTGGAAACATGAATTTCCGGGAAATTTCTAAGTAAAATCAATGTATTTCCGTGAAAAATCAATGAAGCGTAACGAAATTCAAACTTGATTTGTAACTCATTATAATAAAGCCACATACCACATATCACTGAAAAATAACAAAGGGCAATAACTCCAAAAATACTGAAGACAGAGTTACAAACCTTGTGCACTGCACTTGTCGTCAATGTGATCTATCTATATATAAAGTTTGAAGTCATTAGCTTTTATACTTTGGAAGTTATGATCCGGACAAGGCGGACGAACTGACAAACGGACAGACATGGTGACTCCAGTATACCCCCCAAAACTTGGTTTGTGGGGGTATAATAAAATGTAAAACTATTATTGGATGCGCATCTCCTCTTCATGGTTAAGTATCATGTCAGGTTTTGTAGGATTCCAGTCACCAGTCGCTGAGAAATTGTGTGGAATAAAAGTCAACAGACAGACAAACACAAATCCTCTAAACAAAGGGGCATAACTTTATAAGAAAATCAATCAGTTGAAAAATTATAATTGGATGCACATGTCCATTTTATAATAAAGCATCAGGTCAAGTTTCATTGAATTCCAGTCAGTGGCTACTGAGAAACCGTGCAGAATAAAAGTCAACCGACAGACCAACACAAAACTTTTAAACAAAGGGGCATAACTTTGTTAGAAAATAGATAAACTGTAAAACTATAATTGGATAAAGCATCATGTCAAGTTTCATTGGATTCCAGTCAGCGGTTGCATAGAAAGTCAAAAGTCAACAGACAAACCTAGACTGCCAAGCTTGGCAATTTAAAATATTTTCTTAGACTTAGCCGCAATAACCATCCAAATAGTTTGACACTGATAGAAAAATTTACTGAATACATGTATGTATACATTTTAGGGAATATCTTTAATAGTTAGGATTAAATGATACAAAGAATATTTCAATCGTGATAAGATGCTATAATCATCAATGTAATAAATGAACTTATTACTTGAGTTGTAGTTTGAGTTGTGCTTTGGTTTCTTCCAGCTCACACTGACAGATCTTCAGCTCCGTATCATTTCTCATCTGTTCACTTCTTAGCTCTGTCAGCTTCTCCCAACTGTTCTCCTTCTCCTGTAAAACATTCAACAGTTTAGCACTGTATTCCTTCATGAACTAATCCAAATATGAATTTTGAAAGAAACAGAGGTCATTTTGACAGGTGTCTCTGCAAGAATTATTTTCCAAATGTGTTAATTGGAAAATGGTTTGTTGAGCAAACAGTGCAGAACCGGAGGGTTCCTTCAAGAGCTCTCTGATCTGGGTCTACAATATTTGCCCATGTCCCTTTCTGAGCCACTAGGCATACATGGTTTAACAGTTATCCTTTCTCCATTCTAATATATTTAGTCAAAATTTCAATACCTACTGAATATTCATGGACAAAATATTTATAATGAAATATGGAAGGTGGAACATAGTAGCCATTTTAACAAGAGTACCGCATACGGTACATAATACGCCCACTTGCAAACTTTTCCTGATTCAACATGCCTTATAAGTGTTGATATTTTCTAATCTGTGCTTCAGAACTTGATTTCCATATTAAGGTGATACTATTTTTAAAAAAAATGAAGTGAATATCTTATTAAATAAAAAAGTTAAATAAAAAATATCCTCATATTTGCAGATTTTTGAAAAGTGCAACGGCCATAACTCTGTAAAGACAAACTGAATGAACCTCAAAATAAACTCAGCTTCAGATTTTGTTGCTTAAACATTTCTTTTAAGTTTCATTTATATCATTTTAATAGTTTTCCCAGAAAACAAGAGGCAAACTAAAAGCTGACTGACAAACAAAGCAACGAACACACAAAGTTCAAGGACCATAACTTTAGAATAAAATGACTTTAATACCAAAACCCTGCAATATATGTGAAAATTCATATAAAGGTTTAACCATATAAAAAAAATTGAAGTAAATATCATTTCAAATGAAAAAGTTATGGCCATCCTCATATATATTTGCATAGATTTGCATTATTTCTTTTAAGTGCAAGGGCCATAACTCCGAAACGGCAAATCAAATGAACCTCAGAATTGACTTAGCTTCAGGTCTTGATGCATTAAACATGTGTGTGAAGTTTCATTAATATCTCTCAAATAGTTTTCCCAGAAAACAGCAGACAAACTATATGCATATCTTTGCATTATTTTTTAAGTAAAAGGGCCATAACTCTGAAACGAAAAATCAAATGAACCTCAGAATCGACTCAGCTTCAGATCTTGATGCATTAAACATTTGTGTGAAGTTTCATTAATATCTCTCAAATAGTTTTCCCAGAAAACAGCGGACAAACTATTTGCATATATTTGCATTATTTTTTAAGTAAAAGGGCCATAACTCTGAAACTAAAAATCAAATGAACCTCAGAATCATCAACTTAGCTTCAGATCTTGATGCATTAAACATTTGTGTGAAGTTTCATTAATATCTCTCAAATAGTTTTCCCAGAAAACAGCGGACAAACTATATGCATATATTTGCATTATTTTTTAAGTAAAAGGGCCATAACTCTGAAACTAAAAATCAAATGAACCTCAGAATCAACTCAGCTTCAGATCTTGATGCATTAAACATTTGTGTGAAGTTTCATTAATATCTCTCAAATTGTTTTCCCAGAAAACAGTGGACAAACTATTTGCATTTTTTAAGGACAAGGGCCATAACTCTGAAACTAAAAATCAAATGAACCTCAGAATCAAGTCAGCTTCAGATCTTGATACATTAAACATTTGTGTGAAGTTTCATTAATATCTGTCAAACAGTTTTCCGAGAAAACTGCGGACAAACAAAATGTTGACGGACGAACGAACGAACGGACGGACAGGGCCACGCCAATATACGACCACCTTTATTAGGTGGGCGTATAAAAACTAAAGAAACAGGTCTATCAAATTCTATTAGCAAACAGAGCAGAATTCAGTTCATGAATATTAATTATAGAGTTTAAATTCTATAATTAATATTCATGGAGGACAGAGTTTAAAGGTTTATATTTCCTCCATACCTGCTGTAAATCATCCGAGAGCTGGAGTTTCTCTTTCTGCAGTGCCAGTATCTCCTCCTCGTATTTCCGCCTCTGCTGCTCTGCCTCCTTCTGACAATCAGCTAGACTTTCCTGACTCTGACTCTCCTTATCTGTCACAAACTTCAGCTTGGACCACAGGTCAGCCATCTTCTGATTCTCTTGCTGCAAACAAGGCAAACGCTATTTATCATTTCAACAAAAACTCATGCACACTTTTTGTGGTTTACTTCAATGCTTAGATGACATCGTTTTTGCTATTCTTAAGTGTCAAAGCGTTAAGTCTAGATCCTGGCAAGCAACTATGTTACTCCGTCTTATCTGGATCCAAACTGTTTGTAAAAGTAACCACAAACTCATAGCAATAAACTGTCTAAAGGAGGTAACTCATTCTCTCCTAGGCTATTTTTAGACCCAACTTTTTTGGATTAATCTACTGAAAAGGAGTATTGACTATAGAAAAGGAAAGTTCCTATGGAGCAAATGCTCTATTTATCACAATGGTTTCACAATGTGAATTTTATAGAGGCGCAAAAATGCATCACTAGGGGGTAATGTGTTAATAGATGAAACTAGAGCTATCACTGAATGTGATCCATTACTCCATAGATTGCCTTTTAACGCTGTTTCAAACTGAATATACCAAGATCAGCCTGTTCCTACAGGAGCTGTCTGATCAGGGTCTGCTGTGTTTGCTTCTGAAACAATATAGATCTGATTCTACAGTTAAGTTTTTGCCAGGGCCAAATATTCCCTTTTCATATGATACTGTAAAATTTCAGCGTGAAGTCATAATTTCTTACATGAATGTTAATGAAATATAAACATTTAATACCCTCCCACCACCATTTTTGTCACAGGTAACCGATATAGATGTATGCTTAAATTGTCTATACACTGATATTAGGACCTTTACCCATTCCCTCATAGGCTATTTCTAATTCCAACCTCTTTGAATAAATCTACTGAAAAAGTGCATTTATTGGAAAAAGATTTTTTTAGAATTGTGCAGTTTTGAAAACGTGATAAATAGAGCATTTGTGGAGGAAATGCTCTATTTATCACAATTTGCTTCAAAAAGTGACTTTTACAAAGTCAAAGTGTCAATATGATGGGATGCTTACTTACAAAAAATAGTACCTTAACAATTTACTCCATAGATAAGCTTTTTGACACCTTTGTACATTTACTGTGCACATACATGATATCAAAACCCCATTAACCCTTTCCCCCAAACAGACGACATTTGACACCTTTGCAAAAAGTAGACCCAGATCAGACAGCTCCAGTAAGAGCATCTCTTTAACCCTTTACCCAATAGCCTGTTTCTAGTTTTGAAGACATATGACCACTTAAAGCAGGTTGAAAGTAAAGCAGAATTCGCCTTAAGGCGCATTCTGCTTTACTTTCAGCATGCTTTAAGCTACCACCTACTAGGATATAGAAAATATTTATTATGCAATATGTTCATGACTGTATGAATTTGAACTATTTTCTTCAGCGGAGGAATAAATCAAACACGCTAAAAGCCGCTTCTATCAGGTAAAGGGTTAAAGTCTGCTATGATTGCTTATGGAATTATCAAGAACTGATTCTATAATGTTTACTAAATGTTTTTGTTCAAGTGCCATTATACATGGAGTAAAGGGATAACCAATAAAACTAACCACATGTTACAAGTCCAAAAGGCAAATTTGTTCCTTTCAAAATGTTACAAACTGAAAAAGTGTATAGTTGTGACGAAGTTGTCATGTAATCATAACTAAAGTCAAAGATGCACTGCTTCAAACAAAATCAAACACGTATTGTTAACTAGAATTGTTTTGATACAAAACTGATGTCTCCCCAAGCACATGGACAAAATTTTCCAAAGTCCCATAACTCTGCAGAAAATCATTGAACCGGAAAAGGAATAAACTATGCACAACTAGGCATGGTGCTGATAAATAGTATCAAGTTTCATGAAAATCCAACCAAAGAAAAAAAAATCAAAGTCCCATAACTCCATAACTTGATGCTAATCAATCCAATGAAATTTAATGAATATCCAATTAAAGGTTTTGGAGAAATCCTGCGGACTAAATTTCCATGTAAAACTTTTAAAGTTCCATAACTCTGCCGAAAATCGGCGGCAATAACTCCAATATTATTGAAGCCAGATTTATGCTCTTTCCATGTATGAAGTTTCAATCAAATGGCATTAGCCATGTAGGAGTTATTGTCCGGACATGAAAGAGTTAATAATTGACCTTGAATTGTGACCATGACCTTGAATTGGGACCTTGATCTTTGACCCACATGCCTGAATCCTGCTTGTTTGCACATCAGGTTGTTAAGGAAAACATTTGTGCCACAGCATTTTGGAATCCTTCCAAGGATTATACAGATGTGGAGCACACAAAAATTAAGGCTAAAAACATTTGACCTTGAATTATGACCTTGACCTTTGAATAATGTGCCTGAATCCTGCTGTCTGCACATCGGCTTGATGTAGAACATTTGTGCCACAGCATTTTGAAATCCTTCCAAGGGTTTAAGAGATATGGAGCGGACACGAAGGGTGTGGCTAAAACAATTTGACCTTGAATTAAGACCTTGACCTTTGACCCACGTGCCTGAATCAAATGCTCTGTACATGGTCTTTCAGCCTGCTTTAAGCTACCACCTACTAGGATATAGAAAATATTTATTATGCAATATGTTCATGACTGTATGAATTTGAACTATTTTCTTCAGCGGAGGAATAAATCAAACACGCTAAAAGCCGCTTCTATCAGGTAAAGGGTTAAAGTCTGCTATGATTGCTTATGGAATTATCAAGAACTGATTCTATAATGTTTACTAAATGTTTTTGTTCAAGTGCCATTATACATGGAGTAAAGGGATAACCAATAAAACTAACCACATGTTACAAGTCCAAAAGGCAAATTTGTTCCTTTCAAAATGTTACAAACTGAAAAAGTGTATAGTTGTGACGAAGTTGTCATGTAATCATAACTAAAGTCAAAGATGCACTGCTTCAAACAAAATCAAACACGTATTGTTAACTAGAATTGTTTTGATACAAAACTGATGTCTCCCCAAGCACATGGACAAAATTTTCCAAAGTCCCATAACTCTGCAGAAAATCATTGAACCGGAAAAGGAATAAACTATGCACAACTAGGCATGGTGCTGATAAATAGTATCAAGTTTCATGAAAATCCAACCAAAGAAAAAACAAGAGAGTCGTCACGGGTGACAAATGCCCCCAAAGTGTTTGACACCGAAATGCATTTTGGCGGAAAAACAATGCAGGTGTAACATGAAATTTTGATGCTGTTAAAAATGACACAGGAGTCAGTTCTTAACATTAGAAACAGAACCTTTGGATTATGATAGCTAAGAAAAGAGCCAAGCGTCAAAACTTAGTTAAAAAGGACCCTAAGTCATTCTCAACGTTAAAAAGGACCCTGGGTTGATTGTCAACGTTTAAGGTATAGGAGATATGCTCTGGACAAGCTTTTTGTATCTGGTAAGATATAGAAGATATGCTCCGGACTGTAAAATTGAGGTCAAAGGTCAAGGTCAAGGTCAGTGATCTGAAAATGGTACACGACTCTCCGCCATCCCAAGATGAACTCACAAATCAAATTTGGAATCCGTAGCTGGTAAGGTATAGGAAAAATGCTCCGGACAAGCTTTGTGTAAAATCTAGGTCAAAGGTCAAGGTCACAGTGACCTGAAAATGGTACGCGACACACCGTCATCCCAAGATAAACTCACACATTAAATTTGGAATCCGTAGCTGGTAAGGTATAGGAGATATTCTCTGGACAACCTTTTTTGTAACATTGAGGTCGAAGGTCAAGGTCAAGGTCACAGTGACCTGAAAATGGTACGCGACACTCCGCCATCTGAAGGTGATCTCACACACCAAATTTGGAATCCGTATCTGGTAAGGTATAAGAGATATGCTCTGGACAAGCTTTTTGTAAAATCGGTCAAGGTCAAGGTCAAGGTTAAGGTCATAGTGACCTGGAAATGGTACATGACACTCCGCCATCCCAAGATGAACTCACACACCAAATTTGGAATCTGTAGCTGGTAAGGTAAAGGAGATATGCTCCGGACAAGCTTTTTGTAAAATCGGTCAAAGGTCATGGTCAAGGTCACAGTGATCTGAAAATGGTACGAGACACTCCTCCATCCCAAGATGAACTCACACACCAAATTTGGAATCCTTAGCTGGTAAGGAATAGGAGATATACTCCGGACAAGCTTTTTGTAGCTGGTAAGATATAAGCGGTTTTTAAAATCGAGGTCAAAGGTCAAGGTCAAGGTGACCTGGAAATGGTACGCGACACTCCGCCATCCCAAGATGAACTCACACAGCAAATTTGGAATCTGTAGCTGGTAAGGTAAAGGAGATATGCTCCGGACAAGCTTTTTGTAAAATCGGTCAAAGGTCATGGTCAAGGTCACAGTGATCTGAAAATGGTACGCAACACTCCTCCATCCCAAGATGAACTCACACACCAAATTTGGAATCCTTAGCTGGTAAGGTATAGGAGATATACTCCGGACAAGCTTTTTGTAGCTGGTAAGGCATAAGCTTTTTTTAAAATCAAGGTCAAAGGTCATGGTCAAGGTCACAGTGACCTGAAAATGGTACGCGACACTCCGCCATCCCAAGATGAACTCACACAGCAAATTTGGAATCTGTAGCTGGTAAGGTAAAGGAGATATGCTCCGGACAAGCTTTTTGTAAAATCAAGGTCAAAGGTCAAGGTCAAGGTCACAGTGACATGAAAATGGTACGCGACACTCCCCCATCCCAAGATGAACTCACACACCAAATTTGGTATCCGTAGCTGATGTGACAAAGGAAATATACTCCGGACAAAATGTACACACACCCACCCACCCACCCACACACCCACCCACCCACACACCCACCCACCCACACACCCACACACACACACACCCACACACGCACGGTGCGATCACTATATGCCGCCAAAGCCTAGCTTTGGGGGCATAAAAATCAAAGTCCCATAACTCCATAACTTGATGCTAATCAATCCAATGAAATTTAATGAATATCCAATTAAAGGTTTTGGAGAAATCCTGCGGACTAAATTTCCATGTAAAACTTTTAAAGTTCCATAACTCTGCCGAAAATCGGCGGCAATAACTCCAATATTATTGAAGCCAGATTTATGCTCTTTCCATGTATGAAGTTTCAATCAAATGGCATTAGCCATGTAGGAGTTATTGTCCGGACATGAAAGAGTTAATAATTGACCTTGAATTGTGACCATGACCTTGAATTGGGACCTTGATCTTTGACCCACATGCCTGAATCCTGCTTGTTTGCACATCAGGTTGTTAAGGAAAACATTTGTGCCACAGCATTTTGGAATCCTTCCAAGGATTATACAGATGTGGAGCACACAAAAATTAAGGCTAAAAACATTTGACCTTGAATTATGACCTTGACCTTTGAATAATGTGCCTGAATCCTGCTGTCTGCACATCGGCTTGATGTAGAACATTTGTGCCACAGCATTTTGAAATCCTTCCAAGGGTTTAAGAGATATGGAGCGGACACGAAGGGTGTGGCTAAAACAATTTGACCTTGAATTAAGACCTTGACCTTTGACCCACGTGCCTGAATCAAATGCTCTGTACATGGTCTTTCAGCCTGCTTTAAGCTACCACCTACTAGGATATAGAAAATATTTATTATGCAATATGTTCATGACTGTATGAATTTGAACTATTTTCTTCAGCGGAGGAATAAATCAAACACGCTAAAAGCCGCTTCTATCAGGTAAAGGGTTAAAGTCTGCTATGATTGCTTATGGAATTATCAAGAACTGATTCTATAATGTTTACTAAATGTTTTTGTTCAAGTGCCATTATACATGGAGTAAAGGGATAACCAATAAAACTAACCACATGTTACAAGTCCAAAAGGCAAATTTGTTCCTTTCAAAATGTTACAAACTGAAAAAGTGTATAGTTGTGACGAAGTTGTCATGTAATCATAACTAAAGTCAAAGATGCACTGCTTCAAACAAAATCAAACACGTATTGTTAACTAGAATTGTTTTGATACAAAACTGATGTCTCCCCAAGCACATGGACAAAATTTTCCAAAGTCCCATAACTCTGCAGAAAATCATTGAACCGGAAAAGGAATAAACTATGCACAACTAGGCATGGTGCTGATAAATAGTATCAAGTTTCATGAAAATCCAACCAAAGAAAAAAAAATCAAAGTCCCATAACTCCATAACTTGATGCTAATCAATCCAATGAAATTTAATGAATATCCAATTAAAGGTTTTGGAGAAATCCTGCGGACTAAATTTCCATGTAAAACTTTTAAAGTTCCATAACTCTGCCGAAAATCGGCGGCAATAACTCCAATATTATTGAAGCCAGATTTATGCTCTTTCCATGTATGAAGTTTCAATCAAATGGCATTAGCCATGTAGGAGTTATTGTCCGGACATGAAAGAGTTAATAATTGACCTTGAATTGTGACCATGACCTTGAATTGGGACCTTGATCTTTGACCCACATGCCTGAATCCTGCTTGTTTGCACATCAGGTTGTTAAGGAAAACATTTGTGCCACAGCATTTTGGAATCCTTCCAAGGATTATACAGATGTGGAGCACACAAAAATTAAGGCTAAAAACATTTGACCTTGAATTATGACCTTGACCTTTGAATAATGTGCCTGAATCCTGCTGTCTGCACATCGGCTTGATGTAGAACATTTGTGCCACAGCATTTTGAAATCCTTCCAAGGGTTTAAGAGATATGGAGCGGACACGAAGGGTGTGGCTAAAACAATTTGACCTTGAATTAAGACCTTGACCTTTGACCCACGTGCCTGAATCAAATGCTCTGTACATGGTCTTGTTGAGTCGAACATTTTTGGCAAAGCATTCTGAAATCCTTCCATATTTGTGAGAGATATGGAGCTGACACGAATGTGACAGACAGACAGACAGACAGACAACTGGACCAAAAACGGTATGTCTCCCCATTATAAACGGGGGAGACATAATAATTACTGAAAAATGACTGAATACTAATCTGGACAAAATCTAAGAAAAACAAGATGTGTTTATGAAATACTATGCCCCGGATATGACCCTTGTTCTTGATGTATAACCTTGACCTTAATAAGTCACCCCTAAAAATGTTTGCCTCCATAAGTGGCTCATCAGTGCCAAATTTGAAGTATTATGTGCAATGGCCACAAAATTATTGCCAACATTAAAGTTGGGGATAACCCAACCAACCAACAATTGTGAAAGACGAATCAACAGGTTGCACAAAAACAATAAGCCCCGAATCAGATCAGATCTAAGGGGGCATAAAAATACAACAAAACAAACAACAAAATACTTTAACAGGTCAAGAGGTCATACCAATAATGTACACATGCACAGGATCACATGATGCCAAATGATTGTTGAAAATTGAAAAAAAAAATGATGAAAAGGACTGATGTAGTTCTAGGTTGGCACTAGAAATATGAAGTCTCTATCTGTACTGACTCAAAAGTTATGACCAATGTTAAAGTTGGTGACAAACAAACAAACAAACAAATAGAGAGGGCAAAAACAATAACCCCCCCCCCCCCCCCCCTCAGATCTGATCAGGGCATAAAAAGTAGTAGCCAAATACAATGAGAATCCATAGAAAATACCTCATTTTCAAATATTTTGATAATCATAAGAACTCACCTCCTGCTCACTCCTCAGTTTCTCCATATCTCTCTCATGGTCTAGTTGAGCTCTTTTCCTTGCTGTCTCCAGACTTGCTATCTTTGTCTCTAAGCTTGTTAGTTGGCCTTTTGTGACTAAATAGTCAGCTTCCTTCAGCTTTAGTACTTTCTCCTTTTCTATTTAAATAATCAAAAACACCTGTATTGTTCACAGAAATAATGATTACTATTTGTTCAGAAATTGTCAATCACTGCATAACAAAATGTATGACTGAAATTGTGTGCATGAAATACTGATGTCCCCACTACCACATGTGTCAAAGAATGTCATATAGAATGCAATACCTTAATTTGACTAAGACAGGGACCAGGGTCCATGCTTATAAAGCTTTTAGTTGAGTCTGAGTTTCGTTCTCAAGCTTTTGATTGGTCAGATTTGAGTTCTCAAGCTTTTGATTGGTCAGATTTGAGCCAGAGGCTCAAATCTGACCAATCAAATGCTTGAGAACGTTCTCAGACTCAACTTAAAGTTTTATAAGCATGGACCCTGAACTCTAGATGAAACTTAACTTCTCTTCTCAATAAACATTTCATTTGATGACTCTAGGTCTATTAGTAATGGGGCAGTACATGCCACAAGTTTTTTGGGACATATAGACAAGGGCAAATCTATATACCCAAAAGACAATAGTTTTTATTGTCCGATCCACCTTCAACAACTTGAGGACAAATTATGTAATTACCTTTGCTAACAGTTTGGTTCCAGATGAGACTAACTCAGCAAGTGATCAACATCTAAACTCTTTGACACTGATATTGTTAATAATTTAAAGAAGGCTGATCTCTATAAAAATTGATGTAACAGTAAACCACTTAAGGATCATGTCAATGCAGTTCCGTCATATTCCATAGAGCAGTATGATGTTGTTTAACCCTTTCTCTGTTCTATGTTTATTCCAAATTTTAATACCTGCTGAATATTCATGGACAAAATAGTTATAATGAAATATGCAAGGTGGAATATTGTAGCCATTTTAGAACTAAAGAAACAGGTCTATCAAATTCCATAAGCAAACAGAGCAGACCCTGATCAGACGGCTCCTCTAGGAGCCGTCTGATCTGGGTCTACTCTGTTTGCAAATGCGTGAAAACACTTTATATGAGGGAAAGGGTTAAAGAAATTGTTCCTTAACCAATTTGCTCATATTCATGCCTCTGTAATTTTCACTTTTTGAAAGTATTGTGATAGAGCATTTACTACATAGGAATCTATAGAACCAGATCTATACTATACCATAAACAAACAGAGCTAGCAGACCCTAAACAGATGGCTCCAATAGGATCTGGATTAGAAACATCTAAGAAATAGGATTTTTTGTATTTAGAACACTCCCATTATCTGAAGATCTGATTGTTATGGATCTAACCCCCCCCCCCCCCCCCCCCCCCACACACACACACACACACACACACATTCCCCAACATTACAAAACTCATTATAGTTGACCTACCTAACAGAGTCCGTATGGATACTGCACCAGTGTCTGGAGAGCTTGACAGGTTCCTTGTGATACTGGCTCTATCCACATTGAAAGCTGAGATTCTTGAATCATTCTGGCCTTGCAGAAACTGATCAAAGTCCCTCTTCATGCGAATTACACTTGTGTTGTCATCCATGAATGCCATTGTGGTGCTGTAAACTCTAAATAAAAGTCTCAGTGAAAATATTTTATATCTAAAAGACTACATAAATATTTCACTTTGCTCTGTATGTATAAGCCTTTTACAGGCACAAAGGACAAATTTTTTTTGAAATTGTCACTCATCCTGCGATAGGCAAAGAAGACAGACAAGAAAACTCATTTGCCTTGCAATATAGACAAAGAAGGGCAAAACAAATACAGGGCAAGTGGAGGAGTGGAATCTTTGTCCCCTGCAGGTACAAGTGTAACATAGTGAAAAAGTTTTGACTCAACTGGGACTTGAACCCAAGGCCTTTGCCTTACCATGCCAACACTCTACCAACTGAGCTATCAAGCCACAAAGTCTAAAGCATATCAACCATTTCACCACAATCTCTACCCAGCTACACAAGTAAAAACAGAGGATCCTGACTCTTGTCTGAAAAAAGAAGTCCATGATTAAAGTGGAAGTCTCTACTTGTAACATGTTTTAACCCTTTACTCCATAAATATGCCTTTCTACGCCTTAGCAAACAAGAGAAGACCCAGATCAGATGGCTCCTGTAGGAGCAATCTGATCAGAGTCTGCTCTGTTTGCTTATGAAGTAATATAGATGATTCTGTAGTTTTTGCCATATCCAGAAATTACTGTGTTCATGTGACATTATAAACATGATTCCAATTAATATTCATAATGTCATTTCTGACATGAATATTCATGGAGTAAAGGGTTAAAAATGCCTGAAGATTATATAAATTGTTTGTTTTAATGCTGAAAAGAAGTATATCACAAGAAAACCAATTGAATAAAAGCCGAAGAAGACAAAACTTTCGTGTGTTTGATATCGAAGACCGAATGTTAATCACCAATTTATTCAGGTTTTAGTTTTGTTTAACTGTTCGACATAAACTGTTCCAATAATATTTTGTTGTAAAAAAAGATAATAATAATAATATATGTATCATTGAAAACAGTTTATTTTGTATCACAGGGACATTTTTCATGTTCAAATTGGCAATCTTCTAGTCTAAGATGTATACTATTTCAAAGACACATACCTAAAAACAATGTGACCAACACAGCTACATGCATACACAATGTTTTCTTTGTAATATCTATGCATACAGAGGTAAATTAATATGGCAAGTACGCCAAGTTGGCACCTTGTACATTGCAGGCATACTATTACATAATGCACAATATTACATATGAACTGCAGCTTTAGGATTCAAAAGATTTTGCTTAAGTCCTATTGATGGGTGATATCCTACCCATTCGTGCATTTGGTGAAATCACCCAATATTCTCAACATAGAATGTACTTCTGTCACCCCTTTTAGTCAACAACCTCTATGAATTTAGTTCATTAATATGTGGACCATTCTGCAGACCCTTTTATGGGCCTTTACAGGGCTATCTATCAAAATATTAAATTGGGTATTACCTTAAGCCATTTCGGAAAGAGTAATTGTATCTGCAATAGGTCAGTGATTAATTTTAAATTGCTCTGTTACATCATTTATTTCAAATTAATTATTGTGTTATGTATTTTTGTAGGGCTGAATTTAGTTCTGAAAAAAAAAATCCTGCCACTTCTAGCAAGTAAAATGAACAATTTTGATGAGGTTTATATAAAAATTGATTATTCAAGATAAATAAATGAAGGTTTTCCACTGGATCATACATTTATTGAAATTTATTCCACCACTAGTTTTTGCTGGGGAGTGCCCGGTGGGGGTTCCCCTCCCGGCTGTCATTTTTTTAAATTGTGTGCTTTCAAAGACATGATTTAAAGTATACCTGGGGCATAAATATTGTGTAAAATTCTATCTTATTTTGCTCGAAAAAAAAAGAGAATTCACCATTTTTCTTAATTTTATGTTCTAAATTTTACATAATTTTACCAGCAATTGATACATGTATGTCACATATGGCCTTTACACTACCCTCAAATGATAGCAACCTAGTCTCAAACATTAACGAGTTTTTTTATAATGACATGTTAACACAGAAATCTTTGGTTCTTGCTGAAACTGTAGAATCAGATCTATATTATTCTTTTAGCAAACAGAGGAGACACTGATCAAATTCCTATAGGAGCTGTCTGATCTAGGTCTACTCTGTTTGAAAATGTGTATTTATGAAGGAAAGGGTTAATGCATACAGCTCAAAGGTTTTAAGCTTTTAAAGACTCCCATGCTAATTCACTAAAAAGTTGATGTATCCCTTCCCCTGTTCTGTGTTTATTACAAATTTCAATACCTACTGAATATTCATAGACAAAATATTTTTTTCATAAAATAACTGCCATAAACCTGTTTTTAGAGTAGACATAATGCCGGAATTATTCAATGTCTTTGAGACGTTTTTATCCAAGTAAACACCAGTTTTAGAGCGTCTTATGATTGTGATTATTTTGTAATTAGAAACTTAAACTGTAAAAAGTTGCAACGTCCACTGAGGCTCAAATCACGTGACTTTGTGACACTCTTCCTTTTCCTTATATAAATGTATTTTCACACACTTGCAAACAGAGAAGACCCAGATCAGACGGCTCCTATAGGTGCTGTCTGCTCAGGGTCTGCCCTGTTTGCTAATGGAATTTGATAGATGTTTCTTTACTTTCTAAAATGGCTACACCTTTCATATTTCTTTTATCACTATTTTGTCTATGAATATTCAGTTGGTATTGAAATTTGGAATAAACATAGAACAGAGAAAGAGTTAAAGCATTCGATGTAGGCGGGGGCTATCACTCGGAATACTCTAAGAATTGGTTTGCTTGGTGATTTACACACAATGTATGGCAAGTCGCCACTTGTGATGGTGAAAGAAAGTTTGGCAAGGTAGATAAACCCTTATTGAGATAATGTGCAACCTGTCGCTGTCTATAGATTTATAAACAGCTGACTATACTGACATGTGACTGCCTTAGACAATAAGGCCAATAAAACACACACAGAGCTAAATTTGGGATTAACCAGCGGTCATTTAAGGTACATATTTATGTAATTATGGGCCACAAAAAAATGTCTGCTTGATTTGATTTTTTTCTTCATTTGTGAAAGATGCAGAGATGCTGCCAGGATTTCAATTTGGTGAGGGAAATCCCCCATCAAATAAAAAAAAGTGGGGGACCTACTGGGGAGGGGGGGGGGGGGGGGCGTTAACAGGCAGTAGTTATTACTAGTTAATGCATCCATTTACATTTGTAAGTAAACATATTAGATCTAGTTTTCTTACTTTCAACACACAAAGACACATGTCTATTAATTCTCAAATATCCCTTATACATGATGGGCATTTTCTCCAACTTTGATCCAAGCCATTGGATTTTCGAATATCTAAAAGATTTGAATAGAGCTAGATTCTTTTGCTGTGGGAATATTTTCAATTGCAATATAGGAAGCTGTTCTCATAGCACTTATCAATGCCTTGGTCCTTTCATCTAATTCTGACACCAAGTTTGAAACTTTTAACAACTTACTTTCAAAGACAATGTTATGTGATCGGCATATTCAGTCTGTCTTATTAGAGTTGATGTGTTGTAGTTAACACATCCATTTGCACAAGTGAACATTTTGGTTTTCTTTCGTTCAACACACAAAGTAAAAAGTATATTTCAAAACTTTGTTCGCCGATGATTTGAGACAAGATAGCTGATATTTTGTGGTCCTTCCATTTTTTTCGGATTGGACGTTTTCTTAGGATCATCATCGTGTTCGTTTTTCGAATCCGAAATAGCTGGAGGCTTTTTAATTTTCTGCTTGCATCTCCAAGGTTTCCATAGATGAACTCACCACGGGGCAAAAGAACTCACTTATTTCTCTTTTATTGCTAGACATTTTTTCTGTCGTCTGCAGCATGCACAAAATGTCCGGAAAGTAAACCGGAAATGGTGTACATAGGCGTTTCCCCGCATCATTCGTTATTTAAATATAGATTTTTCAAAATGCGGGAACCAGTGTCAATTGTCAATTACAGGTATCCCTCTAGGGAGTTATTGATCAAATGCGAGACCGCTAAAAATAGGATTTGGGGTATTCCAACTTCAGTGCTATTTGCGATGCCGATACAGACCTTTCTGTTTGGATTCATTTGCACGCACTGGATAATATTTTTTGCGGGACAATCATTTTGACTGCGGGATAATGCCCTCACCATTTTGAGAAAAATGGGGAACCAAGGCAAAGATAAGCGGGATCCCGCACATCCCGCGCTCCGACAGCATCTCTGAAGATGCGAACGACAGTGGAAACCCTGGAAATGTTTTAAAATATACCGTAAAACAAAATTAAGACTTGGATCACAGAACTGTCATGTGCATAAATTCTTTAAAATCACCAGGAATACAGCATAACCATTGCCTTCATTTAACTGAAAATAAGCATTCATCTATATATATATCTGTATATATACGTCGTAGAATGCTATAAAGGCTTTTACTTAAAAATTTACACAACGGGAAATATTCTGCCTCAATTGCATTAAATGGCATTTATCATATGACTATATAGGAAGAGGTATTCAGCCATTTGCAAACAGTACAGAAAAAAATGCAAACTTGGGGATTTTGGCCAGGGTCGCAATAATAAAGAGCTTGTAACTTTAAGCACTGAAAACAGTGCAGCATCAGATATCCCACTTGAATATCGTGACCGATTTCGTAAACACTGTTTACAATTGTGGCACTTCTCAACAACCCTTTTTGCCCCACTTCTCAACCACCCCTTTCCCCCAATGCTGAGAGTTTGGGCATTTTGAATGAACGAAAAGTTTTGTGACTGGTCCACCCGTGCGTATTTACAATATATGCATTGAATTTTCCCAAATATACAGACGTATACATACATTCTACCTTTAACTTAACAATTGTATAGTTGAGGAACGTTGTCACTATCGAAATACGTAAAATAATTGAGAGAAAATGTTTACTTTCTTCAACTCATTCGCTATGTTTTCCCTCTCCTGTCGGCTTGATATTGACTGGTGCCCCAATGTCTGTCATTGTATTAGAACTGTCCGAAAAAAGGTCGATAACCGGTCAGGGAATTATTTGCGCACCTGATTCTAAGTTATTGTCCTGTCTTTGTTAGAGAACATGTTCTATTGCTCTGCAAACCAATAATTATTTATTGTAGGGATAGGTTTATAACACATGGATAGTTTTTGCCGACACTTAGCTAGATATATCTTAAGACAATGGCTTCACCTGTCTCGAATACAGCGACCACACGCAAGATAGATAATTGTGGGTCTTAAAGCTTAATGCAGGACGAAAGTTTTTCAGAAAGTTCATAAACAGCTTTTTGCATTACTATCGTCTTGCTTTAAGCGACCACCTGCTTTTATAGAAACCACTTTCTACTCTTTAAGTGCTCGCTTTAGATGGATTTTACTATACATGTTTATCATATTTATAAAACAAATTTCAAACCTTTATATCCAATAGCTGGAGCTTATTTTGTTTTTTCATTGTTTTGTTCCGTTATTCATATAGGCTAATCATAATACCATCTGTATACATGTATAGATTCGAGTATTTAACATTAAATTTTATGGGAGAAACAACTTGAAAAAGAAGCTATTTGCAATCAGAGACATATACATACATGTCTCTGTTGCAATCTAAATAGATATATTATTTTCGCATAACTAACTGCGTGCCCAGATAACTTAACCCGTTGCTGCATGAATATAGGCCTACATGTAGCAATTATTCCAACAATAATATTAATTAATTTTTATAATGGCACATGAAAACAGAAATACAGTAACCTCCTCAAAACCGAACGTTCAATTTAGCATAATTTTCAGTCTTGGAGACAGGTGGTAGCTTAATGTAGGTTGAAAGTCATACAGAAAGCTCCACTCGGAGCTTTCTGCACTACTTTCGTCCTGCATTAAGCAGTCACTTGCCTAAAAAACATCTATTCTTTTTCTCTACTGTAATTCCGGTTTAGAGGGGGTTTACTGTATATCAATTTGGCAATGGTAGACACTGTGGCGTCAAATCTATATTATTTCATAAACAGAATAGACCCTGATCAGACGGTTCCTACAGGAGGCGTGAAAAAGTATATCTATCATCTAACCATCACGATATTTTTACACCATTGAAACATTGTATGACTTACATGATTACGAAATTAAATGTCATCAAAATTTACGCAAATGGTCACTACTTCTTTATGTATCGCCAAATTTAATTCGCGGCAATATAGAACTGAAGGGTTATAATGTCAGTTTTTTGGGCAGATTTTCCAGACATGCAGTTGTGTGATCTGACACTCTTTATCCTTTAAGATAACATTGTATCGAACTCCTACCCCCCCCCCACACACACACACACACACACCACACACACAAAAACTAACAACAACGTTATTAGCTCTCTTCAGAAACATTTTCCTGGTCTCCTCCAATACAATATAATCTCAAATGACAATATGACAATTCGTATCAGATGCTTTATATCTGTCACCTGAAAATAATCATGGACTGTAATACTAAAAGTTGATTTCTCTTTTATTTCGTATCAAAATGCAGTCAGAGTGTCAACCTTTTTTATCCTGATCAGACACCAAGTTACTCAGCGTCTCTTCCGGGTCCAAACTGCATGCATAGGATGTATACCCTTTTACCCGAGAAAACTGCATGTTACGCCTTTTCAAACAGAGATGGCTGCTATTAGCGAATCTGTGATTGCCTTTTTTCGGTAACTCGGAGTCTCACCAGAATAGGACACACGCATCTCATCAGTAGCCACACTGTCTGCCACTCTGTTCATCTTTTTTTTTTTTAAAAAAACAAATGAATTGAAGAAACGTCCAAACCTTGAATGTGGGGACCATGTATCAAATGGAAAAAGTGCCTGGCAGCGAGGGATTTAACCATTTCCTTCATATAAACGCGTTTTTACGCATTTGCAAATTCATAAATTATAATAGATCTGACTCGACTCTTCAGTTTTTACCAATAACAAAAGATCCTGTATACAGATGCCATTATAAAACACCAGCTAATAAATATTCATGACATCATTATTTCTTACATGAATATCGAGCAGGGAAAGGGTTCAATCAATATTCATTTGGTAAAACCTTACCCCTTAGCCTGCTGAACAGATGAGGCCACACTCTGATCTGCTACAAGGTTAACCCTGTCCCTGTTCTATGTTTATTCAAAATTTCAATACCTACTGAATATTCATGGTCAAAATAGTTATAATGAAATATCAAAGGTGGAACATTGTAACCATTTTAGAAAGCAAAGAAACAGATCTATCAAATTCTATTAGCAAACAGAGCAGACCCTGATCAGACGGCTCCTCTAGGAGCCGTCTGATCTGGGTCTACTCTGTTTGCAAATGCGTGAAAACACGTTTATATGAGGGAAAGGGTTAAGGCCTACTTACACTCGACCCGTTAAAACTATTGAGAACTATCGAATGAGTGTCAAACAGCTTGGACCCTGGTGAGACGCTGAGTAACTTTGCGACTCATCTGGATCCAAGGTATTTGCAAATGCCAATCAGCTCGCACCTAGCAGGCGAAGGGTTATTGCGGTCTAGTCCATACGGATAAGTTTTGATTGGTTATTATAATATTCGATCTGATGCACGTGTCATACGATGTTGTTGGAATCCATATACATATACTGCACATCACAGGGGTCGTCAAAAATTTCCAAGTTTCCTAAGGATATGACAAAGCTGAAGAGTGCGCGCTGCCATGCACGAGTTGTTCAAACTGAATTCAGCCCTGCATTCAGTCAACAGTAAACGTTACAGTAATGTGCAACAGTAACTGTTCGCTAAGTTTAAGACCGAAATGTTGCGATTACTGCGGTTATCACAACGTTTCGGTCTTAAATAAGCGAACTGTTTGTTCCATAAAACTAACAGTTACTGAACTCATCCCAGATAACGCGAGATAAGACAGGTAGGTCTTGTGAGGTCATTGTACAACAAAGGATGACGCCATCAAATACAACTGATACGGTTGAGATACAACTTATATTGCCACTGTGTATATTGTCACTAATTGATATAATATTGCCGTCTGCTTCAGAATATTAGTTCGTTTTATGTGTTTTGGGCTGTTTTTACCTACCTATTCATACCTTTGTAAACAGAGCAGACCCTCTATAGGAGCCGTCTGATCAGAGTCTACTCTGTTTGCTTATGAAATGATATGGATCTTATCCTAAAGTTTATGTCATGGTCAATAGTAGGAGGTTAGTAACTGTTCTTTAAATTGCTGGCGGCTCATCAACTGAATACGGTAAAACCCCTCTAAACCGGAATTCTAGTAGAGAAGAATTTAGATACTTATATGCAGGTGACTGTTTAATGCAGGGTGAAAGCTCTGCATAGCTTTCACCCTGCACCATTAAGCTGCAATCTTTCCAAGACAGACATGTATGTTAAATTTAACGTTCGGTTTACAGAGGTTTTACTGTATATCAGAACCAGCCTCTACCCGAGATCGAACCCTCGACCTCCTCCCGGTCGCGAAACGGACGCCATAGTCCCAGGCAGGGATACGCTAATGTAAGACTATGGAGGACGATCAACGCCAAAATTGCATCATGCTTTGTGGCATTTCAGTTTGCTTCATTGTAATTGCATCATGCATTGTGGCATTTCCGTTTGCTTCATGATAAATGCATCCTGTATTGTGATGTTGAACAGTTTGCTAAACGATTATTGCATGTCAAGATGGGAGTCCTTCTTTCATTGAAGTTTCTTCAATGACACATGACCCAATGCGGTAAGCCCATAGCAACAAGCATAAAGCCGAACGACGAACGCCGAAGGCATAATGCACTTCAGCCGAACTCGCCATATAGGTGGCGCTGCATGTAAAACCAGATAATCAAACTACTGAAAGTACTGAGGATGGATTCAACGTAGATCGAATTAAATGTTTGGTTTGGTTTTTAAATGTTGTTTTGAGCGAAAAAAAGAACATTATTCGGACGTGTGTGTATGGGGGGGGGGGGGGTTAATTATTTAAAAAAGATGTTGCCTTTGGTGCAATTTTATTTGTTGCTTTTTTATGTCCGTCTGATCAGGGTCTGTCTTGTTTGCTGATGGTCTGTCAAAGATATCATTCTGCATAGTTTGCCCTGATAAAATTCACGTGTCCATATGCTATTTCATTGTCATTATTTTTCACATGAATATTCATTGAGTAAAGGGTCAACTGTGTAGTACCCTGATCGCCGATGTGTGATAGACCACGCGTGGATCAATGAACGGACCGTCTGATCAGGATCTGCTCTGATTGCTAATGGAATTTCATTCATCTGTTTATTTAGAATTTCTGAATGACTTCAATGTTCCACCTTCCATATTTTCATTATAATTTTGGTCCATAAATATTCTGTATAGGTATTGGAATCAGGACTAAATATAGAACAGGGAAAGGGCTAAGATTACATGTATAAATATAAACATGTCTAATATATCATAAAATAGCATATTTTTATTAGAATTATATTGGGTTTGAGAAATACATTACATTACATTATTTTCATTTTGTGTACAATATACTTATAATATGTTTACTAACCCTTTCTCTCATGTTAACATCTTTTCACACATTTGCAAACACAGCAGACCCAGATCAGATGGCTCCTATAGCAGCTGTCTGATCAGGGTCCGCTCCGTTCGTCAATAGAATTTGAAAGATGTTTCTTTACTTTCTAAAATGGCTACACTGTCCCACCTTCCATATTTCATTATAACTATTTTGTCCATGAATATTTAGTAGGTATTTAAATTTTGAATAAACATAGAACAGGGGAAGGGTTGAAAATAAATTAAGATATGAATAATAATAACTCATGAAGGTGTAATGAAAATATCTGAAATTTTGAACATTGAATACTTTATTTAACGAGGGTAGCTAAATTAGTCATAATGACTAATCTACATTGAGGCCCTCAAAACAAGCATTTTATACAAAATACAAAACAGTAAAACACAGATCTATATACACAAGAAATAAATATTCAGAAGTTCAGTAATGTTGCGTCTGGATAATTAATAAATGTTGTCTGCTTCAATTTGTAGATTTATTCTTTATGGACACGCATTTGGATCCTGATAAAACTCCGAGTAAAATGGCGTCTAATCTGGATCCAATCTGTTATCATAGATTTGATTTGCCACTAGCATCAAAATAGTTAATATAAAGCTATAATATATAAAGTATTGCACATAAAAAAATGAAATGCATAAATGACATCTGACCCCGATTCAGGTGGATGAATGCACGCGCTATTAAAATCACATATTTGTGACGTCATTTACTCACGCTGTAATTATTATAAATACGAGAAAATATTTTTGCTCAATACTAGTTAATCTAAAATGATATCTGCTTCAAATTTTTAAAAATGCAAATAGAGAGTAAACTAATTGAACCTGATGAGACTTTGAGTTATTAACGATATAGATTAATATATTCTTTCTGAAATTCAACCAATTTGCCCAGGGAGAGGGTATACATACTTTTGTGCATGCCCTTATTTAGATTTACATTGTTATATGTTTAAATTTCATTTACATTTTCTTAAATTTTCTTCACTTGAGGTCCTCTACAAAAGTTACATAAATTATGCCCCTTGTGTCAAAATTGGTTCACCCCAGGACCGGCTAGTTTTCTATAGAAACACATAGTGAAAACTTTGAAAATCTTATCCTCTGATTGTCTGGTGAGCGATGTCAGGGCCTTTCAGACCCTCTTGTTATTATTATTATTCTCCCAGCAGTAAATAACCCCCCCCCCACACACACACACACACACACACACACACACTCTCTCTCTAATGTAATGGATCAGTAACCCTTCTATTTTTTGTGTGTTTTTTGAAATCCTTCTATTTCTATGTCTTCATAGCGTTTTCCTTCTTTACCTATGTATTCGGCAAATCACTTCAGCATTTTAGTCCGAGCTGACTAGAGTACGACAAAGACCGGGGCGAAGATGGAACAACGAACCACGCATCAAGCATCAAGCACCAAGCACCAAGCGCTAAGCAAATAGCACAAAGAATATGCTCCAAAGAAGTTTAAACAATGAAACACATTATTTGACGTTATTATAATCAATAAACAAGTTTACAGAAGGTCAAATGTCGGATCGAGGAAGAAACTTCAAAGAAAGAAGAAAGCACATCGTGACATGCAATAATCATTTAGCATAATGCATTTAACATGAAGCAAATTGAAATGCCACAAAGCATGATGCAATTTTGGCGTTGATCGTCCTCCATATAAGACCATAGCACGTAAAGTTTACTGTGTAAATGTATTTTTTTAATAAAAATATAATTCATCCAAACTTTCGAGCTTCTGATACAAATATGACAAAAAATCTTAATTTTATCATCTGTTAACAACGACGTGCACCCACAACTTTAATAATAATTTAATCAAGGTCCAAAGGAAAGGTTTATATCAATTCATCATACAGTAAAACCTCTCCAGCAACGACCACTCAAATGGTGTATATGTCGTGTTTGTGTGTGTGTGTGTGTGCGCGTGTGTGCATGCATGCGCGCCCATGCATGTATATGTATGTGTGTGTGCGCGTGCGTGCGTGTGTGTGTATGTGCTGCGCGCGCCTGTATGAGCATGTATGTTTACATGTATGTGGTGGGGGTGGGGGTGGGGGTTAGATGGTTTGTGGGGGATGGGGTGGTGGGGTTGAGGTGAGGTTTCAGACAGATGATAACTCAATGCAAAACAAAAATAATACAGAAAGAAGTTTCATTGAGAGATTTTATTCTGTAGACAGTCGCTGTATATGGGTTAGTTTGCTTTATCAACTACTTATACATCGCTCTCTAGTATGAGTTCATATATATATATTTATTGAAAATGTGTGCACCTACACGATTCTTAAGTATGCGTCCATACATATTTATTGAAAATTTGTGTACATGTTTGTAGAGTTGGAAGGCACACATTTTTGTGCTATTTTTGCATGACCTTCATATCTCTGTGCTCTATTCACACGGCCTTCACTAAAGGTATGGTTTAGTGCAACAATGTCTCTGTGCCCTTTTTACATGGCCTTCACTAAAGGTATGGTTTAGTGCTACACTGTTTCTGTGCTCATTTTACGTGACCTTCATTAAAGGTATGGATTAGTGCAACAATGTCTCTGTGCTCTTTTTACATGACTTTCATTAAAGGTATGGTTTAGTGCCACAGTGTCTCTGTGGTCTTTTTACATGACCTTCATTAAAGGTATGGTTTAGTGCAACAATGTCTCTGTGGTCTTTTTACATGACCTTCATTAAAGGTATGGTTTAGTGCAACAATGTCTCTGTGTTCTTTTTACATGGCCTTCACTAAAGTTATGGTTTAGTGCTACACTGTTTCTGTGCTCATTTTACGTGACCTTCATTAAAGGTATGGATTAGTGCAACAATGTCTCTGTGGTCTTTTTACATGACCTTCAATAAAGGTATGGATTAGTGCAACAGTGTCTCTGTGCTCTTTTTACATGGTCTTCATTAAAGGTATGGTTTAGTACAACAATGTCTCTGTGCTCTTTTTACATGGCCTTCACTAAAGGTATGGTTTAGTGTCATACTGTGTCTGTGCTCTTTTTACATGGCCTTCACTAAAGGTATGGTTTAGTGCTACACTGTTTCTGTGCTCATTTTACGTGACCTTCATTAAAGGTATGGTTTAGTGCAACAATGTCTCTGTGCTCATTTTACATGGCCTTCACTAAAGGTATGGTTTAGTGCCATACTGTCTCTGTGCTCTTTTTACATGGCCTTCACTAAAGGTATGGTTTAGTGCTACATTGTTTCTGTGCTCTTTTTACATGACCTTCATTAAAGGTATGGATTAGTGCAACAATGTCTCTGTGCTCTTTTTACATGACTTTCATTAAAGGTATGGTTTAGTGCCACAGTGTCTCTGTGCTCTTTTTACATGACCTTCACTAAAGGTATGGTTTAGTGCAACAATGTCTCTGTGGTCTTTTTACATGACCTTCATTAATGGTATGGTTTAGTGCCCCACTGTTTCGATTGCTCAGCTGACTTGAAAAGTACAGTAAAACCTCTCTATAACGACCACTAAATTGAATTAATTAGTTGGTATTTTGGGCAGGTGGTTGCTTAAAGCAAGGTGAAAGTAAAACAGAACGGTCCTATAGGAGCGTTCTGTTTTACTTTCACATTGCTTTAAGTATCCACCAGCCTTTAACACAAATACTTGATGTAATTTAGTGGTCATTATAGAGAGGTTTTACTGTATTAAGGTTCTCCGAATTCGTTTGACTCTTTTATCTATGAATACACCTTTCTACGCATTTGCAAACAGAATAGACCCAGATCAGACTGATCATATAGGAGCCGTCTGACCAGGGTCTGCTCTGTTTGCTTATGGGTACTGGATACTGATAAGATACTGACAAAGTTACTCATAGTCTGATCTGGATCCAAGCTGTTGCAATTGCGAGTCTTGTCGCTGATAGCGGCATAAGGGTTAAGACTTTGAGACAGACAAGTAAACCCACACATTTGAGTCGCCCAACAAGAACATACCATACAAACAATGTAAAACCAGACCAGCTTCCGTGTCACAGAGGCGGTATTTGATTATGATGTACACTGTTCAAGCTCGTCCAGATAATATGCAGTAACTAATTATAAACACTGACATACTCTAATCAAACAGTTAGGTACACCGCTTGCGAAATTCTGCGAACTATTTCTGGTGGCGAGACACATGTACTTTATATGATAGACACCTTCTGTCTGAAGTACAGTAGAACCTATCAGAACCCATCCAAAAGTGGTCTAATGATGGGTCTATAAGGCAGGTGGTAGCTTAACCCATTACCTCATAGGCTATTTTTAGATACAACCTTGTTGAATAAATCAACTGAAAGGAGAAATAACCACAGAGGAAAGGATTTTTTTGGAATTTTGTAGTTTGAAACCATTGTGATAAATAGAGCATTTGCTCCTATAGGAGCAAATGCTCTATTTATCACATTGGTTTCACAAAGTGTCCTTACAGAGTCTTCAAAAGTCGTCAATATGAGGGAATGGGTTAATACAGGTCAAAAGTAATACAGAAACCTCCCATACTTTTGTCCTGTATTATGCAGTCAACTGCTTGTTAAGATTCCTCTGTCCAATTAATGTAATGGCGTTTAAGACAGGGCTTGCTGTACCAGGCATACACACAGACACGTACATGAACCTAAGTTTCAGTGTAGTGTAGATTAGATAACAAGCGAAGAGAGCAATCTAACCTTTTGAACGCTCCGCAATGTCTTTCCCCTATATTCATATAAGAATTTTCTTTCATTTAATTTTCACGCAATGATCAGAAAGTCAGACAGTTTGGGCCCTGACCGGATACCGATCTACCCGGTAACGTATTAGGACAAAAACCGGCTTTAGCCCTTACAGTGCGGGGCACGAGTCATTAATGTCCTTTTAAAACAGTGTAAGCTCAGTGTCTGCACTGTTTGTCATGGTCCACTTTTCTTTAAAAAAAAAACCACACTAAATATTCACCATATGCTTGGCCTGCTTGAAATTTGAAGAAGTCCATATATAAAGTTTCAGCGTTGTAAGGGGTTAAAAACGTTATTACAAATTCGCCTTTCAGCATATGCAAGATTAACGCTTATCGCCGTCGAACTTTCGTTTTATTTGAAACACTATCAACTGCTTTAAACTCTAAGATTTTATTTCGAATAATTATCATTGTGATTTTTACTGTTTCATGTAATGAAAAACTGAATCTTACAACATCAAGATTTCCTGAGCGTATTATCTGGAAGTAAGCTGGTGGTAAGGAACAGTCAATTATTAACCCCTGTGTTAAGTCTGAACACTAGACGTAATCTTCGATTATCAACATCAGGTCAAAAGTCCGGAGGAACGAGGGACACACACACACAATCGTGTGATAAAATCATGGATGTACTGTCATAACTATTTCAAAGTGTTTGAATGTGATAATTTCCCGATTTAGATCTGAAAACTAATAGGTTTTAACACTACTCTAGAAAATGGGGGTAAGTAATCCATTTTTACCGTTCGATGCATTTATAACATATTTCGCCTGGCTTGAATATAACTCCTCGTAGGTCCGTCCGTATGTATGCCCCCGTCTGACAGAAACTGATATACATCGAATGTACGTAAGTTATTGTAAATATATTCTCTGTCTCTGTTATTCTGTCTCTAGTATTCTGTCTCTATTTTTCTGTCTTTATGTCGCTATCTCTATCTTTCTGTCTATGTTTCTATCCATATATATGTGTGTACTTCCCTTTTTCTGTCTTTCTTTATACAGAACGAGAAAAGAACACAGAAAGAGACAGAGAGGGATAGACAGATAGAAACAGACAGCCTGTCTGTCTGTCACCATGTCCCTCGTTTGTCGTTCTGTCGTTCTGTCAGCTTGTCTATCTGTATATCCGTATGTCTATGTCTATATGTCTGTTGGTCAAGTTCCTGTTCGTACTTTGTTATTATGAACACCACTGTAACAAATGGTGAGATGATGTTTCCTCAACATAACTTGATAGAAAATTTCGTTCTATCTCCGTGATGCCTTTGATATACCGGAACACAGATGTCCTAACCCTTTACTCCATAAATACACAGTTAACGTATTTGCAACAGAATAGACCCAGACCAGATGGCATCTATAGGAGCCGTCTGGTCAGGGTCTGCTCTGTTTGCTTATGGCATAATATTGGTCTGATTTAACAGTTTCTGCCATAGTCAAAAATGTGTGCCACTATTAAAAATAATCTAAATAATATTCATGATGTCAATATTTTTATATGAATGTTCATGGTTAATATACAGATAGAAACGCAGATAAATACTGTACTGACTTCTTGATACTATGATTTCTAATACATGTATGCCTCAGAACAGAAAACTCTAATTGATTTGACATCTCTACAGTAAACAAGAAAAGCTAGCTGAAATTACTTCTCTACAATTATACTTTAAAAGTTTAAATTTACATCAAACACAGAAAATGCATATGAACTTTTGGAAGTATACTTTTGATATACAATAAATCAAAGTCAGCTGATCTGACTACAAATGAGATGCACCAACAAAGAAAAGTCAGATGAACTGACTTCTGGATAGTATACATTTAATATACAGCAACAAAACAAAGTAACCTGGTGTGACTTCTGGACAGTAATACTTTTATTATATATTGACTAAACGAAGCTAGCTGCTCTGGCTTATGGAAAGTACAATTTTCGTACTGGTATACATCGACAAAACAAAGCTGTCTAATTTGACTTCTCGGCTGTATAGCTTTGATATTCATCAGACACAGAAGAAAGGCTAGCTGAAATGATTCCCGACATGATACTTTTGAACTGCAACACAGAAAAAATAGTTGGACGGATATCTCAATAGCTTACAACTGCACAGAAAAGCTACATGAAATGGTTTCTAGATACAATGATAAACAACTGCACTGAAAAAGCTACACGAAATGGCTTCTAGATGTCATACTTCTATTAAACAACTGCACAGAATGACTTCTAGATAGTATACATCTGATAAACAACTGCAATGGAAAGGTACTTGGAATGATTTCTAGATAGTATACTTCTGATATACAACAACACAGAAAATCTACGTGAAGTGGCTTCTAGATAGTGTACTTCTGACATTCAACAACACAGAAAAAACTACCTGACGTGACTTCTAGATAGTATACATTGATATACAACAACACAGAAAACTACATGAAATGGCTTCTAGATAGTATACTTCTGATATACAACAACACAGAAAACTACATGAAATGACTTCTAGATAGTATACTTCTGATATACAACAACACAGAAAACTACATGAAATGGCTTCTAGATAGTATACATTGATATACAACAACACAGAAAACTACATGAAATGGCTTCTAGATAGTATACTTCTGATATACAACAACACAGAAAACTACATGAAATTGCTTCTAGATAGTATACTTCTGATATACAACAACACAGAAAACTACATCAAATGGCTTCTAGATAGTATACATTGATATACAACAACACAGAAAACTACATGAAATGGCTTCTAGATAGTATACTTCTGATATACAACAACACAGAAAACTACATGAAATTGCTTCTAGATAGTATACTTCTGATATACAGCAGCGTAAGAAAAGCTTCACGGAATAGCTTTTAGTTAGTATACAACGCTGGAATGGTCTATGCATGCAATCTGTTAATATGTAACAGTGTCCTTTTTTCAACCCGGAATTGTCTACTAGCATTTGCATTAACTGTTTTTTGAGTTTCATGTTTTGAATTATTAAAAGTACCTTTAACATATGCCCACGATCCCATATATGGGATATATGCAAACAGTGTAGCATATTGCGGGGTCTGATCTGAGTCTACACTGTTTGCTGATAGGAATTTCAATATGAAACAAAACGAAAATGAAAATATAGACCAGATACCCCTTAGATATAAAATGGACTTATCCCATATATAAGCATGGAAGAATCCACTGGGCGCAAATGGGTTAACATAGCATCAAATATCCAGTAATGTATGCAAGTTTCACTCTCTGAATGCGGGAAAACAGGTGTACTGGCATTTGCAAACACTGTAGAGGAGCCATCTGATCAAGATCTGCATTGTGTGTTATTCAAAATCCTCTTGTAAATATAAGCCGTTCATACTGAATTGACTCTATAAATTAGAACCTGTCCTAAGCGGCCATTCATTTATTGAACACAGGCGTCATAGAAACGGGTGGTTGCTTAATGCAGGGCAAAAGTAATACAGAAAGCTCCTTTAGGATCTATCTGCATTACTTTTTATCTGCATTAAGCTATCACCTGTCTTACTGACCCGTAATTAGACATCTTTTTGACGACCGCTTAACCCTTCGCTCGCTATTCACGTCAATATACCTACCTGTAAATAGTGAAGACCCAGATGAGACAGCTCCTGCAGGAGCTGTCTCATCAGGGTCTGCACTATTTACAAGTTGATTGTGCAACCAGTGCACTCCACAGCAGTGATTGCATAGCGAAACACTTGTACACAATGAAGATATAGGTAAATATACAACAGGGCGTGAGTAAAGAAGGAGAAATGTATTTTGAAATTCAGCAAGAGAAGGGTCAAGACATGCTGGACTGTAGTTGACCAGTGGTGAGTCATTGAATTTGAATATTCAAAGGGTTAGATATATCTATGACATTGAATGTTTCAAGTCACCAGATATATACATGTCTATCTTACATTTAGGTGTACTGTTGAAACTTGTACAATACCACTTTAGAAATAAAACTTAGTCAACAGCACTTAGATACACCTAAAGAGATAACTCAGATCATCTCAGATTTATAAAAGAGTCATTCAATATATTCTGACACTCATGACTTTTCATATTATGACCTAAGCTTTATCACGGAACCCAGTTTAACTAAGCGAGTTATGCACGCACAATGCACATGCAAAATGTCAACTCAATCTGATTAATGTAGTACCTTGGATTCTTATATAAAATAAAACATTTATAAAGCCTGCAGTTCAAGCAAGTAAGTTTTCATTAAAGAAAGGATTTAATTTTTAATATGTGATATGTTTTTCGATGGATAAGTAATCTAAATGAAACAAGTGATTGGTCTCCAAGACACCACCCGCCCAGTAAGTACACATACTAAGTACAGTAAATTCCCTCTAAACTGAAATTCTAGTAGAGAAGAATTTAGATACCTTTAGACAGGTCGCTGCTTAATGCTGGGTGACAGTCATGCAGAAAGCTTATAAAGGAGCTTTCTGCACGACTTTCACCCTGCATTAACTGAACTTTTCACTGGCCCCATTCGTTGATTTCTTTGAGAATCTATTGAGCGAGTGTCAAACAGCTTGGATCCTGATGAGTCAATCGGCGTTGTGACTAAAACAAATACCACGAGCTTTGACAAACGACATGTTTGATTTTAGCACTTTGACAAAAACGATATGTGAGATTCCGTTCATATCATGAAACAGTAAAACCCGTCAACATCAGAAAAATGCTTAAAATCACTGTTCCATACGAAAGACCAAGTGTTTCATTTATATCAGAAGTTCTACTGAGTGTCTTAGTAATGCCATATATATGGTTATCACATCAAAACAGGGTTTCACCTATTTTTTAAATTCTGAAGGGAGGTGATCCCCCGAGAGCAAAAATTGCAACACAAAAAGAGAAAATTGCAGACTCGGTTTTATTGAGTCTGTTCATGAGCAGTAATTGAAAGTGCAACACTGCTCACGCCCCCTAGCACCGGCTTAAGCGGTATTCAATTTTCAAAACAAGAAGTACTGAAATTCATGATCTCGAAGGATCAGAAGGTATAACAACACTGAGAATGAAGTACGGGGCGACGTTTTACATCCGCCACACAAGCACTTAACACCTGCTGTTGTGAAGATTATAAATTCTGAAGGGAGGTGATAGTTCGTTTTCACAGCGGTTACTAATATAAAGATTAGATCACATATTAGGTATTGTTTCTACTTCAAACGGAACTATGAATAAAATAAATATGCTTCTGCAATCCATTGCATACGTTGACCATTAATATTCTCTGTTTAATATTCATGTAAGAGTTAATGATGTCATGAATATTTATTAGGTTGAAATTCTATAACAACATATACATGTATAAACGTGACATTTGGTGATGGTAGAAGCTGTAGAGCCAGATCTATCATAATTTCATGAACGAACAGAGCAGACCCTCATCAGGTGCAGAGACGCGAAAAAATGCTTTTGTATGAGGGAAACGGTTAAAAGTACAAACGAGCATATAACAATTTGTGGTCTGAATTCTGGCATTGAGTACGGTGTGTGATTTGGATAATAAGGCTTATTCAAAGTTGTCAAAGAAGACCTGCACAAGTAGCATACAGCACGATATGTGCCTTTGTCATATAAGAATAGCACTCGGACCATGTATTTAATGTACAGTGTGATTGATGAGCAAATCAACCATTTCCCTCGTGAATATTTATAATAACCCTTTCCTTCATATACAAGCTTTTCAAATATTTGAAAAACAGAGTAGACTAAGGGATCCGTCTGATCAGGGTCTGCTCTGTTTGCTAACGAAATTGAACGATCTGTTTCTTTACTTTCTATGGCTATAATGCTTCACGTTCCATATTTTATTTTAACTACTTTGTTCATGAATATATTCAGTAGGTATTGAAATTGGAATAAACATAACATACGGAACTGATTAAAGAATAATGACGTCCAATGATGGATATTATCATATGAATGCATGTACATGTACTTTCTTTTTTACCACGACTGTAACAATAGAACCATATACATTTATAAATGCTGTTTCATAAGCAAATATAGGAACCGTCTGATCTGGGTCTCCTCTGTTTGGAAAGGGTACAAGGGCGTATGTTAACAGCTGGTGTATATGTATGTCGTGTTTACACACACACATGATTAAAGATAACACGTACAGTTTATATATAAGTACAATATATATCACGTGTCACATATCGTCTATGCAAATATCCGTGTGCATTGTTTACGGTCAAATGATAAAGATAAAATATAGCTTCATATGATGTAATGCTTATATATACAACCAGTGCTGATCTCAAGTTTTAACAAAGTTTGGAAATGAACCATATTGTGTTTTACATATAATCCCCGTGATCGCTACTGACGTCTATTTTGACTCACATGAGGTCACAATTTTATCTTTACACAATTACCATTTATCTCAACCTACCCTTAATTACTTATACATTCGGACACCCGCTACAGCGGTTTTTAAAGCTGCATAGTGCATGTTGACATACTTTTGGTAAGTTAAACTTTAAATTAGACTGACATAGTTGCAAATGGTGTCCACCCAGATCGAACAGTTCATTCCGGAGCCGTTTGATCTGGGCCTGCACTGTTTGCCTACGTCTATCCGAATATGCAGGGTAATCACGGTAATTAGTTATAAGTCACGTCAATACATACTACCCACAATGGAAATCCTCATGATCTGGCACCTGGAAGCAGCAATGTACTGATGTAATATCTATATGTTATTCAAAATACTCCACATTCGTAGAGCATTTCAACTTCATCTGTTTTGTGCAAAAATATAAAAACTCTTTTAATTTAATAACGCGTCTAAACTTTATTTGATAGAGACGCCTGTGACGTAAATGAACGTATTTAGCATATTCCCTCATAGGCTATTTTTAGATCCAACATCGTCGAATGCAGTATGTACTAGAGAAAAAGGAAACTAGGAAAAAGAAATGCTCTATTTATCACAATGGTTTCAAGAAATGACCTTTACAGAGGCGTCAGAATGCGTCAATATGAGGGAATGGGTTAAGGGTTAAAGACGTTATTTATATAGAGTAGAGCAGTTTTAAGCCACCATTGTATGAAAAACATGGCTTGCTTAATGCTGGACTAAAGTAACACAGCAAGCTCCTGTGCAATCTTTCTGCATACTTTTCGTCATGCATGAAGCTACTGTCCAGAATTATACCTCTTTTTAGTGGTCTCTTAAGAGAGCGATTTTACTGTATTTGCATACAGAGAAATACAGTAAAACCTCTCTATAACGGCCACTAAATTACATCACATATTTTGTGTTAAAGGCAGGTTGATGCTTAAAGCAATGTGAATTATTTTACTTCCACCTTGCTTTAAGCAGTCACCTGCGCTAGATACCAACAATTTAGTGGCCGTTATAGAGAGGTTTTACTGTATTAATGATATAAGCCATGTCTTCTCTCGAAGCTTCTCGAACTGATAAATGTCTCAAACATTGGTCATACTTTAACCCTTTACTCCATAGAGAGAGGCGTCTTTTTGGCGCCTTTGCCAACAGAGTAGATCCAGATCCGACGGTTCCTGCTCATTTTGCTTATAGAATATCTTAGATCAGGTTCTATACTATTCGGCTCAGTTATGTATTCATTTGTTTTATATAACGATATATTCTAACACACCTCGCGCACACATCTACATAAACAAAGAAGGGACGTATCTATGTTTGAATTCTCAATAAAACACCGCACGAGCTGTAACGGCGTAACGTGACGTAATATGGCTTCTAAAATTCGTACGACAAGAAACGTAGTGCCGTTGTGGCGGTGCAAATTATAGTTAAATTGAAGTGTTAGAATCGAAATAATAAATTTATACCAGTGTTTTATCGTGCAATCGAACACGGGTGGTCGTTGAGATGCTTATAATTAAATCACTCGGCCTATCGGCCTCGTAATTTAATTACTACGCATCTCAACTCCTACCAGTGTTCGATTGCACGATAAAACACTGGTATGAATTTATTATTTCTTAATTCTAACACACCTCGCGCACACATCTGCATAAACAAAGAAGGGACGTATCTATGTTTGAATTCTCAATAAAACACCGCACGCGCTGTAACAGCTTAACGTGACGTAATATGGCTTCGAAAATTCGTACGACAAGAAACGTAGTGCCGTTGTGGCGGTGCAAATTATAGTTAAATTGAAGTGTTAGAATCGAAATAATAAATTTATACCAGTGTTTTATCGTGCAATCGAACACGGGTAGTCGTTGAGATGCTTATAATTAAATCCCTCGGCCCTTAGCCTGATCAGTAGAGTAGAAATTGTGTTTAGACAAATAACACACACTCATTTAAGATTGAGAAAACTGTGGATAGTTCTCATTATGCAGAACACTCTTAAAGCTTTTTTCCATACCTATGCCCTGCATTAAGCTACCAGATATCAATATAGAGCATATCTGTTGTGAATTTCAGCTTCAGCGATTGCACGATAAAACACTGGTATGAATTTATTATTTCTTAAATATAAATGAATGCTCATAACTGGTGGAGTGTGCCATGAATATTCTCAGAGTAAAGGGTTAACAAATATCATGCTAGACTAAATGTGTATTGGAATGATATTTTCCATTAACAAATGGCCTTAATAATTACAGCAATGGAATTGTCAACAACATTTTGAACTTGAGTTTCAGGCAAAGTTAATGATGAGAAACTTGCAAACCAGGTAATACCAGTATATTTACAGACGGAAACTACAGATATGGTTCTTAAGATATTGTAAACGAATACAGTGAAACCTCTCTATAACGGCCACTGAATTGTGTTAATTAGTTGGTATTTAGGGCAGGTGGGTGCTTAAAGCAAAGTGAAAGTAAAACAGAACGCTCCAGAAGCGTTCTGTTTTACTTTCACCTTGCTTTAAGCAGCCACCTGCCTTTAACACAAACTATTTGATGTGATTTAGTGGCCGTTATAGAGAGGTTTTACTGTAAGTCTGGTAATGTGTATGATGTTTTAGTGTATAATTGAGGAACATTTGTTTAACCCTTTACTCCATGAATATTCATGTAACAAATAATTACATCATGAATACTAATTAGGTTAATTATTATATCAGTACTTGAACGCAAGAGTTTTGGCTATGGCAGTGATTGTAGAACCATATCTATATTATATGATAATCAAACAGAGCAGACCCTGCTTATAAAACTTTTAGTTGAGTCTGAGAACGTTCTCAAGCATTTGATTGGTCAGATTTGAGCCTTTGGCTCAAATCTGACCAATCAAAAGCTTGAGAACTCAAATCTGACCAATCAAAAGCCTGAGAACGAAACTCAGACTCAACTAAAAGCTTTATAAGCATGGACCTGATCAGACGGCTTTTACAAGAGCTGTCTGATCTGGGTCACTACTCAGGTTTAAAAGGCTTAGGAAGGCGTATTTATGGAGTAAAGGGTAATTATTTCATGTATCATTAACCACCATTTCTTACATTTTGTCTGGCCCAAATGTTATAAAGCGTTTTGCTTGAGTCTGAGATCATTTTCAAGCATCTTCTTGGTCAAATTCTGAGCTTGCTCTGAAATCTAACCAATCAGATACTTAAGAATGATCTCAGACTCAGACGTTTTATAACATTGGACCCGGTCATGAAATGGCCAAGTTATGATAATGTACAGTAAAACCTCTCTAATACGACAGTAAAAAAGAATTATAAATGTCAGTCTTATCCCAGGTAATAACTTAATCCTGGACAAAAGTTATGCAGGAATATCCCATAGGAGCTTTCTGCTTTACTTTCGTGCGGCATTAAATTGCCACCAGTTCTTAAAGACACCCATGTTTATTCATTAACTATTCGCTTTAGTGAGGTTATACAGTTTATTTTAAACTTTCTTTTACCATTTTTTCAGACAATGTCAGTCCCAGTTGTACTTCTGCTCACCTCTCTCGGTCTGGTCACAGTGGAATGTATGTACTGTACCCATTACAACACATCATCGAGTTCAAACGGTAAGATGTTTACCTCTTACCCCTTATACCCCCATATAACAAATCATCAAGTCCACACAGTAAGATGCTTACCACTACCTCTTATATCCCATACAGCACATCATCAAGTCCACACAGTAAGATGTTTACCTCTTACCCATTATACCCCATACAGCACATCATCAAGTCCACACAGTAAGATGTTTACCACTACCCCTTATCACAGGTGCTAGGCGTGTGGCCATTTCACAAATACTGCTTGTAAATACCTTCAAATATGTTTAGACATCATAACTTGACATTATAGAAAAATGAAAAAAAAAATAAAAAATTTTTTTTTTTCGTATAGTATATTACTATATATATAGTAATATATTATACGAAAAAAAAAAAAATCATTTTTTTTTTCATTTTTTTATAATGTCAAGTTATGATGTCTAAACGTATTTGAAGGTATTTATAAGCAGTATTTGTGAAATGGCCACACGCCTAGCACCTGTGCCCCTTATAGCCCATACAGCACATCATCAAGTCCACACAGTAAGATGTTTACCACTACCCCTTATACCCCATACAGCACATCATCAAGTCCACACAGTAAGATGTTTACCCCTTATACCCCATACAGCACATCATCAAGTCAACACAGTAAGATGTTTACCACTTATAGCCCATACAGCACATCATCAAGTCCACACAGTAAAATGTTTACCCCTTATACCCCATACAGCACATCATCAAGTCCACACAGTAAAATGTTTACCCCTTATACCCCATACAGCACATCATCAAGTCCACACAGTAAGATGTTTACCCCTTATACCCCATACAGCACATCATCAAGTCCACACAGTAAGATGTTTACCCCTTATACCCCATACAGCACATCATCAAGTCCACACAGTAAGATGTTTACCCCTTATACCCCATACAGCACATCATCAAGTCAACACAGTAAAATGTTTACCCCTTATACCCCATACAGCACATCATCAAGTCCACACAGTAAAATGTTTACCCCTTATACCCCATACAGCACATCATCAAGTCCACACAGTAAGATGTTTACCCCTTATACCCCATACAGCACATCATCAAGTCCACACAGTAAGATGTTTACCCCTTATACCCCATACAGCACATCATCAAGTCAACACAGTAAGATGTTTACCCCTTATACCCCATACAGCACATCATCAAGCCCAAAACGTAAGGTGTTTACCACTTACCCAGGGGATTTCTGCACGACTTTCAAACTGCATTAAGTAGCCTCATATCTAAACGTATCTAAATTCTTCTCTACTATAGTCTAAGAATTCCGATTTAGAGGGGTTTTACTGTATTAATTATTGCAAGTTGCTATCACACGGTAACCGGTGTTTGTAATTATGTAATATTGAATGATTTTTTAAAAAAAATTTACTCCATAAATACGCTTTTCTGCGCCTTTGCAAACAGAGTAAAACCAGATCAGACGGCTCCTACAAAATATTTGCTTCCTGAAAAATGTAAACACTGTATAACCCAAAAATAAACAGACAATATTTGCAGGCAACACTTTACTGAGTATGCTCAAGGATAAAGCTTTGTCCTCTTTCAGACCCGCCATTACCGACACTGCCCGATCAGTACCAGACGACAATTGAGGCCAACATCTTAGACAGGAGCATGTCAGTCACGGCGCATGAATACTTTGACAGCCCTGGGGACCGGGCTACTTTACAGATATTTGGCAACAATACTCTTCATTCACTGGTGTTTGATTATGCGAATGATCAGTTGTTTTATGTTTCAGGTAAATGATACTGTTAATCATTCACACTATTTCACAACTTGCCAACCACAGTAAAACCTCTCTATAATGGCCACTATTAGTTGGTAATTAGTTGGTATTTAGTGCAGGTGGCTGCTTACAGCAAGGTGAAAGTAAAACTGTTTTACTTTCACCTTGCTTTAAGCAGTCACCTGCCTTAACACAAAATTCTTAATGTAATTTAGTGGCCGTTATAGAGAGGTTTTACTGCACATGATTTTTAAGTCTCCCATGTTTAATAAATAAATGGTCACTTTTATTAAGTTTTACTATATACGTTTTCTTTAGATGTATGAAAGAGATCTGTCATGAAACAGAATATTATTATTAATGATAGTACATGTATATAGTCTCACACTTGTATCTACTTAGTCGGTGACAACTGGATACATTAGCTGTTATGACTGACGGTGACACCTGGTTACATTAGCTGTTATGACTGATGGTGACAATTGGATCTAGCTGACAGTGACAATCGTATACATTAGCTGTTATGGCTGACATTGGCAATTGGATACATTAGCTGTTATGACTGACATTGACAATTGGATACATTAGCTGTTACTGACAGTGACAATTGGATACATTAGCTGTTACTGACAGTGACAATTGGATACATTAGCTGTTATTACTGACAGTGACAATTGGATACATTAGCTGTTATGACTGACGGTTGCAGTTGAATTCATTAGCTGTTATGACTGACAGTGACAATTGGGATACATTACATTAGCTGTTATGACTGACTAACAACAAACAACACGGTCATCTTTTGTTCTGTCACATTCACAGGTAGCAGTATCAAACTGATTTTGTGATTGATATTTATATTTTGTCCTGTCACACTCACAGTTGACAGTATCAAACTGATTTTGTGATTGATATTTATATTTTTCCTGTCACACTCACAGTTGACAGTATCAAACTGATTTTGTGATTGATATTTATCTTTTGTCCTGTTACATTCACAGGGTACAGTATAAAACTAATTTTGTGAGTTATGTTTATCTTTTGTCCTGTGAAATTCACAGGTGACATTATTAAACCGATTTTGTGATTGATATTTATCAAGAAAATCATATTGAATTCTTCTGAACTACGCAGATCCATTACGTATGACATTGAAAAACCCGGTCGATTTTGCTATACAAACCACAAGGTTTATTCCCCCACTCTCAATAGTGGAGATGGAGTTTTTGCTCACTAGCACTAGGTCGAAAATGACTATAGTATCTAATCATAACTCATATTATATGTATATGATAGGAATTATGTATAGAACTATAGTCTTCGATCTTGTGCCAGTGATTTTGCTCAACATCATAGCCATTTTCAATTACAGTAAAGCCTCTGTATAACGGCCACTAAATTGTGTTGATTAGTTGGGTTTTAGGGCAGATGGCTGCTTAAAGCAAGGTGAAAGTAGAACGAGAAAGTAGAAAAGTTTTACTTTCGCCTTGCTTTAAGTGAAAGTAAAACAGAACGCTCCTATAGGAGCGTTCTGTTTTACTTTCGCCTTGCTTTAAACAGCCACCTGCCTTTAACACAGACTACTTGATGTAATTTAGTGGTTGTCATAGAGAGGTTTGACTGTAATCAAATTTCTTATTGATTCTTAACCTGCTGGATAATTAAACTGGCTCCTCTTTTCCTGAAAATTACTTCAGTGAAAAAAATGATTATTATTACGGAAATTGCAGTCTCTTATCAAATGACTTCCCTAGGAGCCCTTTGATATGGGTCTGAAGAGTTTGCAAATGTCTTCTGTACAGTAAAACCTCTCTATAACGGGCACTCAATAGTGTTAATTAGTTGGTAGTAATGGCAGGTGGTTGCTTAAAGCAAGGTGAAAGTAAAACAGAACGCTCCTATAGGAGCGTTCTGTTTTACTTCCACCTTGCTTTAATCAGCCACCTGCCTTTAACACAAAATACTTGATGTAATTTAGTGGTCGTTATAGAGAGGTTTTACTGTTATCAAATTTCTTATCAATTCTTCACCTGTTGAATAATTAAACTGGCTCCTCCTTTCCGGAAAATTAATTCAGTGAAGAAAATGATTATTATTACGGAAATTGCAGTCTCTTATCAAATGACTTCCATAGGAATCCTTTGATCTGGGTCTGCAGAGTTTGCAAATGTCTTCTGTACAGTAAAACCTCTCTATAACGGACACTCAATTGAGTTAATTAGTTGGTAGTAATGGCAGGTGGTTGCTTAAAGCAAGGTGAAAGTAAAACAGAACGCTCCTATAGGAGCGTTCTGTTTTACTTCCACCTTGCTTTAAGCAGCTACCTGCATTTAACACAACATACTTGATGTAATTTAGTGGCCGTTATAGAAATGTTTTACTGTACTAGGTTTCTGCACATTAATGGTTAAAAGAAAATGACATTTAGGCTCGCACTGGTCTGTATTGTTTAATGTGTCCCTGGATCTTCAGCCTGTATTACGTTAGGCAACAGAGTGCATTGTGCGTTTTTTCGAAGCTGATTTTCCCTATATATGTGTATGATTTCCTTAAGAACGGACAATGGATCTTAGTTATTACAGAATCTGAAACCGTTGTTCATAACATCGATTTGCGGAATATCATGTGGAACAAGACTTCAAATAGGTTGGACACTAAAATCTGCCAAACACAAGTCAGGTACATGCGAGACAATTGCTCCCACACAAGGAAGTCAGAGATATGTTATCAATATGTGGATATAATAACATCTCTCTAAACCGGACATTAAATTTGGCATAAATATCGGTCTTGGAGACAGATGGCAGCTTAATTAAAGCAGTGTGAACGTCATGCAGAAAACTCCTCTCTGACTTTCACCCTGCATTAAGTAGCCACCTGCCAAAAAAGTCTACATTCTTCTCTACTAAAATTCCGGTTTAGAGAGGTTTTATTTAATGTAGTTTTAATGCAAAACTGAATGATGCAATTTAGTTTTTCCCTTTTCAACAGACAACCAGTGTACAATATCCAATTTGTCAACTGATAACAATAACATATTGTTTGGCGATGTCACCGTCAAAGGTCTTCCGCACGTATTCACGTCAGGAGGGGCACTACATTTTGCCAAAAGCTTTGGAGAGGTATCGCTTGTTTTCAGTATTTGCACTCTGTTAACTCTTTTGGCGCCAAATTTAAAAGTGTCGTCTGCAATAATAATTTCATATTAAATATAATTCTAAACTAAATAATAAAGGTATATTAGTAAAATATTTGTTTTTAAAAACCTGTATGCTTGGGCTAAAATAATACAGAAAACAGTGTAGTCCCAGGTCAGATGCCGCCTTGAAAAGGCGGCATCTGACCTGGGACTGCACCGTTTTCAATGGTGCCAACAGGCGACAATGACGCCGAAAGAGTTAAGGGTCTTGAATGTGACATGAAAATAAATCAAAAGTACCCTTGTTGTACAGTGTAAGTTATATTTAAAGACATTTCAGGATTAATTGGCATCTCCTTTTTATATGTTTTGGTCATGAAATAAATATATAAATCAGAATTCAGTAAAAATTGTACACATAATCTTATTATATTATCTTCTTTTTAACACCAACCAAACATTCGGATTTCGTAAGTTCTTCAAATATATAAAACTATTACCAAAATTATATACAGTAATATCCCTCTAAACAGGACATTCAATTTTGTATAAATACCGGTATCGATCTTTGAGCTTTCTGCATGACTCTCATCCTGCGTTAAGCACCCACCTGCCTAAAAGTATGTAAATTGTTCTATTCAAGAATTCCGGTTTAGAGGGTTTTACTGTAACGTATAAACTATTTGATTAACTGGTCCAACGCTGACTTTTCAAATGGACTATTCTAAAACAGGACAAGCTTACCGTGAAAATGAAAGTATTTGTTATTAAGAAACGTGTAACATGACAAACACCCATACCCTCATGAGAGGGCTTCTTTAGGAGCTCTCTCATCTTGGTATACACTGTTTGTAAATCTCATTAGTGACCCGTGTCCTCCACTGAACCGGATAAAGCTAATATTTTGTAACTTGTAATCATGAATTAATTTGTTATCATTCATTATCATTCTAATGGATTCTTACACTGTTGATGAAAGTAACATGTCATTGTTGTCTACGTTTTGATCATTGAATGCATTTATCTGTTACTTTCTCTTTACTGTAAACATTTTTTCATGAATTGTGTCGTAGGCTATTGTTTGCTGTATCATTTCGTGATTCTTCTTCAAATATAATATTAACCCATTTGCGCCCAGTGGATTCTTCCATGTTTATAAATTGGATTAGTCCATTTTTTTATCTAATGGGTGCCTGGCCTAAATTTTCAATTTCTTTTGTTTTATATTGAAATTCCTATCAGCAAACATTGTAGAAAGATAAGACGCCGCATTATGCGGCGTCTGATCAGAGTCTACACTGTTTGCCTACGTCCCATGTATGGAATCGTGGGAGCAAATGGGTTAACAACAGTAAAACCACACCTTTTCGAACACTCAACAACGTATCATTATCGATCGTTAAGACAACTGACAGCTTAATGCAGGGTGAAAGTCGTGCAGCTAGAGGAGCTTTCTGCACTACTTCCACTCTGCATTAAGCAGTTACCTGCCTAAAAGGGTCTAAATTATTCTATACCGAATTTTCGAATTATCGAGGTTTTATTGTTTATGACATTTATAATACCAAAAACACATTGTTGCATTTTATGGTAAGACAGTTCTCATGACATATCAATTTTGCAGAAATACATGGGCAACAATGAGACAGTGAGGGGTATAAAATGTGACAAGTGGAGGGCGTGTCTCTATTGGCCTCAGCTCGCCTCAAACTTCACGCTCGACTATTACTTCACAGGTGAAACATTTCTTACGAAAGACAACCTGTCTTGCAGAACCAATGTATACTACAGTTAAACCTCTCTATAACGGCCACTTAATTGTGTTAAATAGTTGGTATTAAGGGCATGTGGGTGCTTAAAGCAAGGTGAAAGTAAAGCAGAACGCTCCTATAGAAGCGTTCTGTTTTACTTTCACCTTGCTTTAAGTAGCCACCTGCTTTTAACACAAAATACTTGATGTAATTTAGTGGCCGTTATAGAGAGGTTTTACTTTACTTTAGGTTTTTGTCACAATGGTTTCAAAATTACACAATTCGAAAAGTCCCTTTTTCTAGTAAATGCTCTTTTTCAGTAGATTTATTAAAAAAAGAGATTTGGTCTAAAATAACCTATGACGGAATGGATTAACATGGTGATATTATGAAGCCATTCAAACGTATACATTAGTTAGCCAATCGAATATCTAATACAGTTGAACTTCGATATCTCGAACTCGGATACCTCGAACTTCAGGATAACTCGAACAAAAGGTTCAGTCCTTCCAAAACTTACAATACAGAATTGTTCTAAATGTATCGCTACAGATATCTAGAAACACACATAACATATTAATACAGGTATAAAGTAATGCTGAAAGCTCCTATAGGAGCTTTCAGTATTACTTTAGATCTGTATTAAGCTGTGACCTTGAGAAGTTGTTCAGATTAAAAATTGGATGACTCGAACTACTGTTATCTCGAACTAATTTGTATGGTCCTTTGAAGTTCGAGTTATCGAAGTTCAACTGTATCACCAGCTTGTTTAGTTTGAAATAAACTAGTACGAATAATTGTGTCATCAGCTTGTTTAGTTTGAAATAAACTAGTACGAATAATTGTGTCACCAGCTTGTTTAGTTTGAAATAAACTAGTACGAATAATTGTCTCATCGGATATCTTATCTCGAGAACTACAAAAACAATCATTTAATGGACATGTTCTACTAGATTCTAAACATTTGAAAAACAATAATGCCGTTCAAATGAATGCATGTAATAAGGAATCATTCAGTACAAAAATATAATCAACAAATTTCATTTTACATGGGTTTGGAGAATTTTATGGATAAATGAATTACATTGAAATCCTTGTTGCATTCATGATCGAAACATAGTAAAACATACAGACATGTATTCTGTATGAAAAGAATGAACGCAAATGCCTGATTCTGCAACAAAATCAGATTTCCTGAAAATGTAATCTGACATGATTTTCCCATTCAGCGAGAGACTGGCTTGATCCTATCTCCTCACCTGCAATACCTGTTCGTGCGCATGCCTTTGGTGTTCAGATACAAAAAGATGGTACTTTGAGGAACTTTTCCCACTTCTACGACTATGTTGATTTTAAGGACTCCATTACTGTTGACCTTTCCATATTCGAGGTACGTTTTTCACATTTTCTAATCGTTTCACGTTTTGTTTTAACATGTTCACAATTATTTAACCCTTTCAACGCATAATTTTCAAATGGACTATTCCAAAATCGAGATCAAGCTCACAGTGATATATTCCGGAATTTCTCAAACAGTGCAGACCCTGATGAGAGGGATCCTCATGGAGCCCTCTCATCTTGGTCTGAACTGTTTGCAAAATACTTTAGTGACTCGTTTCCAGCACTGAAAGGGTTAATGCCTAATGATTATTCTTCCTTGGCAATTTTCGTATAGCATCTTAATAAAAAAAATAAAGAAAACACAAACAGCGTAGCCCCAGGAAATGTCATTAGGGAGCCAGCTATTAAGGGTCAAACCTTTTCTGGCACACACATCGTTTACCAAGCTACCAGAACTACCAATGATTATAAAATATTCACTGACAGTACGTTTGTGGCTATTTAACTTACAGGCTATATATAATTACTCGATCATTCATGAATGGCGTAAAGTGAACAACGTATAGAGACTCCATTTGTTTTATTCTTGTGAGTTGTTTTGGTTTGTTTGGTTGGTTTGGGGGATGGGTTTGTCACTACATGTATATCGGTCTAGATTCGAGTTATAACACTCTCTTTACCATACCAGTGGGTTCAGCATTGTGATATATTTGCTTGTTGTTTTTGTCTTTAAATGAAACCTTGATATATATGCAATGCCGTATAGTTCTAATCAATGAAGTTGCTTCTTTTAGACACCCAAAGGTGTTGTCTGTCTGGGCAGGAAGTTAACCAAGAAAGTGCCGAAATTGCCGAACTTCTACCATTACAGACAGGAAATAGTGACTGCAGGAAGCGGTACAATATTCCAGGCAGATGTAAGCAGAGACACTAACAGGAATATGTTATATATACAGTGAAACCCCTCTAAACCGGATGCTAATTTTAGTATAAATGTCGGTCTTGGAGACAGATGGCATCTTAACGCAGGGTGAAAGTCATGCAGAAAGCTCCCAGAGGAGCTTTCTGCATGACTTTCACCCTGCATTAAGCAGCCACCTGTCTAAAAAATTCTAAATTTTTCTCTACTAGAATATTGGTTTAGAGAGGGTTGTACTTGTTTACTTGTTGTAAACCCTTCATTGTTTTTACCCACTAAACCCTTTGAATGCGGATCACCCATGCACTGGTATTTGCAAACAGTGTAGACCCCCAAGAGGACATGTGTAAATATCTACAGTAAACGATCGCTTATCAAAATATAGACTATACAGAAGAATTTTGACTATCGTAGGCAAGTGGTTGCAGAGTGAAAGTCATAAGGAGAGCTCACCGGTTAGCGTTCTGTAGGATTATCACACTGCATTAACCTTTCGCTTGCTCTTCGCGTCAATATACCTACATGTAAATAGTGAAGACCCAGATGAGACAGCTCCTGCAGGAGCTGTCTCATCAGGGTCTGCACTATTTACAAATTGATTGTGCAACTAGTGCACTCCACAGCAGTGATTGCACAGCGAAATACTTGTACACAGTGAAAATATACGTAATTATACCACAGGGCATGATTAAAGAAGGGGAAATGTATTTTAAAATTCAGCAAGAGAAGGGTTAAGCTGCAACCTGTCTGAAAGACCGTCATTGGTACTTATACACCTGTTTGCTTGAGCGATTTAAAAAAAAAGTAAAGTGCCTAGTTATTTAGTCTACTTTCAGTCCGAATGACCGCTCAGCCGACTGTACATTTACAGTAGTAGAGAAGCTTTATTGTATATATGTATACTGAAACAGAGAGTAAATCTGAGTTATTTATACATTTTGTTTATTTGATGATAAACTCTTTCAAATGTGTCACAACTGTTAACCCTGATCATATGTCGTTGTTTTCTGTATTTCAGGTTTGGTATGATAAAGAATACAGGTATATACGGTATGATTACAGGACAACCCAGGAGAGGTCACCACTGTTTACATTAAATCCCATCACGGAAATACACGATTACAACTTCGGTAAGCGTCGGGGATGCCGGATAATTTGTTTCCATCCTATTCTTTCATAAATATAGATTGGTTCCAAAATCAATAGAAATGAATTTTACAACTTAATATCCAAAGCAACAAACAAACAACAGCAATGTTGGAACAACGGATCAGAGAGGAAGACGTTTTATGTGTTTTACTAAACACTTCGCCTGCTAAACACAATATAACTGTCATTTGAAAACAGTTTGGATCCAGATTATCTCATCAGGATCCAAACTGGTTGCTATTCGGCCAATATTTCTCCGATGTTTAAATTGATAGTAAGTAGAAAGATGTAGCAGCTCAGAGTTTGAGAAGCCATAAGTTTTGTTTTTCTGTTCAGCAGGCAACTTAACCCTTTCCTCCATAAACACGCCTCTCTACGCCTCTGTAAAAGTCACTTTATGAAACCATTGTGATAAACAGAACATTTGCTCCATAGGAGCAAATGCTCTATTTATCACAATGGTTTCAAACTACAAAATTCTAAAACAAATCCCTTTTCTCTAGTTCATGCTCCTTTTCGGTAGATTTATTCAGAGATTGGATCTAAAAGTAGTCTATGAGGTAATGGGTTAACTATTAACCCTTTGAATGCGGGGCACACAGGCACTATCCTGATGGAGCACTCTGGTCAGGGTCTGCACTGTGTGTCATTCTCAAGCAAGTTTAAGCATTTCATACTGAATTAACTCCACAGTTAAATACTGATGAGCTATTCCATTCTGAAAAAAAATCAGCTTTAAAAGTGTAACAGACATTCATGAACAGATACTTTGGAATATTAGAAACCAATGTATAGGCATTGACACTTCGCTTCAGACGCAAACGCTGTTTGCGGTGCATCGGCTTTGGGATTCGGTCTTCAGTAATTCTTGTACAGATGCATTGTAGTGTAAACCCTGACCTGTCGATTCTATTCGCAAGTTTTCTTCTTTCAATATAAGGATTTTACAAAAATATTTTTTATATGTTCAGGTGTGAGTTACACTTTAGACCAGGTGTCTGGGGATTGTATTTCCCAGTCCATCAGCAACAGCTCATTTGATGTAGGCGAGAACACGACTGCTTATACGAATGGCTCCAAGCTCTATGAGATACATATGAAGGACCCTATGCAACTATTCTACTTAGACGGGACATATGCATACACGGGACAGGTGCGCATGTACAGTAATGCGCATGTACAGTAAAGCCCCTCTAAACCGGGCGTTAAATTTAGTATAAACATTGGTCTTTGAGACAGGTGGCAGCTTAATGCAGAGTGAACATCATGCAGAAAGCAGCCATCTTCCTAAAAGTATCTAAATTCTTCTCTACAAGAATTCCGGTTTAGAAAAGTTTTACTGTATTGTACATGAGCTATTCTGTAAATCAAGAATTTTGTGAATAAACTGACTGGTCTTTATAAGCCGATGGCTACTTAATGCATGGCGGCCGTACTGCAGAGAGTTCCTTGTTCCTTTAGGAACTTAATTACTTTCGTAGAATGAGGTTATCTGCAATCATACGGACGGACAATTATAGGTTTTTGAAAGGGCCATTTAGAAAGGTTTACAGCAACTGTGGCAACTTATAGAGACATACATGTAATATTTTACATATATTTCAACCTGAACCGTCCGCCTCACTAACTAATTTGTCTTGTCCTCGTATCCGTCAACGAAACTCTGGACACGTCTGAAACAAATCTTGAAAACGAAAAACAGACATTTAATATTACTCTGTGTGGTTATGGTATGTATCCATATTTATCATATACCTGTGTTGTCAGTTTCTGCAGTAAAATACGATTGTATTCGATCATGCAATACAACATCAGAGATAATTTTCCGTATTGTACCAGCGTGCAATACAAGATCCGTAGTTGTAACTCAATGCGCCATTCATCAATGGACTATGTCTCTATAAATGGAGTTAGAATATTGATGTTATTTTGTGTTCTTTTATTAAAACAGGTATATAATAAATGGAATATTACACGATGTGACGATATGAAGTGTTGTATCACATTCGTGGTTGTTTGTCCGTGGTATTCTCACGCGCTGCTTCATATCATCACTTCGTGTAATATTCCCTATTTATATCCACAGAGAACTACCCGTGGTTTGTTGTGTGACGTGTTTACCTCGGCCAGAGATGACTACCCTATAGCTGGGATTGGCAGAATGTTTGCTACTTTTGATTATTATTTCTTAGCAGTAAGTTCAACTAATAATACAGCAAAAACGCGATTTTTCGAACTTTTAGTTAAGGAGAACTGATATCCGTTTAGGTAGTTGGTTGCTTAATGCAGGGTGAAATTCATGCAAAAAACTCCTATAGGAGGTTTTTGCATGACTTTCATCGTGTAATAAGCTTTCCATCTTACAGACAGATAATGCTACAGTAAAACCTCTCTATAACGGCCACTAAATGACATCAAGTATTTGTGTTAAAGGCAGGTGGCTGCTTAAAGCAAGGTGAAAGTAAAACAGAACGCTCCTATAGGAGCGTTCTGTTTTACTTTCACCTTACTTTAAGCAGCCACCTGCCCTAAATACCAACTAATTACCACAATTTAGTGGCCGTTATAGAGAGGTTTTACTGTATTTGTTTTAGTGTTCGAACTATCAAGGGGTTACTGTACTTACTTAGAATACTTTTCTCTTTTTATGTGAACGTAACACAAACTAACTTTACCTTTAAACATTGTCTACCACATGCCGATGGTCAGATTTGTTTTCGACAATATAAGTAGAATATGCTCTTACGTATAGTCTATTACAAATGTAGATTCTGAATTTACACAGCGACATTGAACTCGTATTTATACTGTACCCGTGATGCCGACGGGAATACTTTTTACGTTGTACCCATAATGCCGACGAGAGCAGTCTTTCACCACTGATGCCTGCGAGAGCAATTTGGACGCTTGATGTCGGCGAGAGATAGTTTTCAATCATGAAGCCTGCTAGAGCACTTTAATACACGAGCCCGGTCAGAGCGCCTCTTAGCAATGATGTCAACGACAGCAGATTGCAGATATTTTCTATTGTATTTGAATTGGACAGATTATGTATTAAATGATTTCTTTAATAACTGTATTTATATGTTACTTTCTAAGAATATATAATGCAATTAGATCACAAATAAAATGTTGTCAAGTCAAAGGCAAACGACACACTTTATGTTTACAAATCCTATCCAACATGCGATTGGATATAAAATTTAGATATCATATTTATGCCCTGTACTTAAATTGTAGGATGGAATCAAGGAATACCCAGATGATGGTTCCACGACCCCTGAGGATATACCGATATTCCTAGAAGTTAATGTTCCTAGTGTAAGTAATTACAAACTCTTAGTACAGTTGAAACTTATAATAACAAATAGTGAATAAAGTACAAAGGTAAAGTACCTAGTTATAGTCTACTTTCAGTCCGAATGACCGCTCAGCCGACTGTACAAAAGACCGGTGGTGACTTCAAACTTCAGACTTCAGACTTCAAACTTCATACTTCACACCTCACACCTCACACCTCACATTTCAAACTTCAAACTTAACACTTCACACTTTAAACTTAACATTTCAAACTTCACGCTTCAAATTTCACACCTCACACTTCAACAAACTTCACACTTCAAACTTTAGGGTTCACAGTTACTATATAAACACGAATGACAACATGAGATTTTCCCGCGTTTTTTGTAAAGGCGAGCGTGTTTGGGGAAGTTCTTTTTATTGTTTTTTAATGCTTGGCATCTAGATGCAATATGTTTGAATGTAACTGAGGACTCAACACACACAAACACACAATTCATCAAATTTTATGTTTGGTTTTATGCAAATGTTAGATAAATCAAAATTTGTGTATTACTATTAGTGCTATTCTTCTATAACCCATTAATCCCTAGCGCGGAGTAGACACATAATTTACAAACAAAGTACCTATGTTGAGTACACTTATCCTATGCAAATAGTGAAAACCTTGATCAGAACTCTCATAAAGGAGCCCTCTGATCAGGGTTTAGACTATTTGAAACACACCAGAATGTACATATTTTGGGACATTAGTCCTTTGTTACGCTGTTAATAGTTGTCGATCATATGCTATCTGCACACATTGACTAGCCGATGACGTCAAACCATATTGTAGAGAAATTGTGATGTTTGAAGCTTGAAGTGTGAAGTTTGAAGTGTGAAGTGTGAAGTTTGAAGTGTGAAGTTTGAAATTTGAAGTCCGAAGTTTGAAGTGTAAAGTTTGAAGTGTAAAGTTTGAAGTGTTAAGTTTGAAGTCTGATTGTTAAATAAGATTGTAATAGTACATATTCATGAAGTTGAAGTCTGAAGTGTGTATAATGAAATGTCACCACCGGTCTTTCGTAATAAAGTATTGTGAAACTTCTGTATAATGGCTACACAATAGATAATTCTGGATTTTAAAGACTCGTGGTAACTTAATGCAGGGCGAGCGATGTGCAGACCGATCTTACAGGATTCGTTCGGCATTAAATACCCGTTTACTCTTCGAATATTTATGTAAGAATTAATGACATCATGAATATTAATTAGCTGTGATATTTATAATGGCATGTGAACGCACATATTTCTAGTCTTGGTAGAAACTGCCATTACCTCATAGGCTATTTTTGAATACAACCATTTTGAATGAATCTGCCGAAAAGGAGCATTAACTGGAGAAAAGGAAACTGTTAGAATTTTGTAGTTTGAAACCATTGTGATAAATAGAGCATTTGCTCCTATAGGAGCAAATGCTATATTTATCACAATGGTTTCACAAAGTGACTTTTACAGAGCTTTCAAAAGTCGTCAATATGAGGGAATGGGTTAATCAGATCTATATTACTTCATAAGCAAACAGAGCAGAGCCTAATCAGAAGGCTCCTACAGAAGCCGTCTGAACTGGATCTTCTAGGTTTGCAAAGACGTTAAAGGGGGAATTATTGGAGTAAGGGTTAGAAGACACCAATATTTGTTCATTAAATCTGCTCTATTGTTCGCTATCTTTCAATAAAGTAGTATTGAAACATGTAATCAGAGGCTCTGTTGTTCGCTATCTTTCAATAAAGACGTATTGAAACACATTATTAGCTACTCTGCGTCTCAACAAGATGGAAACAATGTGGCACCCTAGTCGTGCCTTTGATAACAATAGAAATGGAAGATCTTTCAACATGTAACTCGGAAGTAGTCGAGAAGTTTTAAAAGTGTTATATTAATTAGTTGAAGTCTAGGAGTTAACGCTTCCAATCCGGAACATGTAGGCACTGTCATTTGCAAACAGTGTAGATGCAGTTTAGAGGGCTCGTAGAGGATCCCTGTAATCAGGGTATACACTGTTTGTCAATCAACATTATTTAACACATGTAAGCCTTTCACATTGAATGCGCTCTATTGTTAAACACTTATGGGCTACTCCACTCTAATAGTTGAAAGGGTTAACACAAAACTGATTTAACCCTTCTCTTATCCCACCTTCACCCTGCATTAACCCTTCTCTTGCTGAATTTTAAAATACATTTCTCCTTCTTTACCCATGTCCTGTTGTATAATTACATATATCTTCACTGTGTACGAGTATTTCGCTGTGCAATCACTGCTGTGGGGTGCACTGGTTGCATGCACAATCAACTTCTTAAACAGTGCAGACCCTGATGAGACAGCTCCAGCAGGAGCTGTCTCATCTGGGTCTTCACTATTTACAGGTAGGTATATTGACGTGAATAGCAAGCGAAGGGTTAAAATTGCCTGCATTGGAATATTTGCTTCAGTGGACATGCTTGTCTGGATAAAACCCTGCTAGACTATTGCCGTTTTCATGAATAATTTCAGTGATGAAAATACGATATACTTTACAGTTATTACACAGCCCCCGAAGACTAGTTTGTTGATATATGTGTGTTTCAGCTCCAGTACAGTGTACAGTACAACTTCTTGGATTTTGACGAGGAGCATCCAGACCTTTCTATCTTTGATGTTTCCAGGTGTTTCTCTGACACTGCCAAGCTGCAGTTTCAGGTCCGTTTTGAAGGTAAAAACACAGTATTTGAAAGAGCTAATTTATATCTACCCCAATTTAATTTTTGGTGTATTTCCCTTGTAAGGTATATAACGTCGTCATTCATTAACATTGTCTCCACTGATCCATGACTATATGATATTCATCATAGGAGTGTTGAAATGTTTGAATCCCGACTTCCACTTGCCTTTCTTGATGTTTAACAATTACAGTAGAAACTGCCTTAATCGACCTTATATTAATCAGACTAAATAGCGGATTTAGAGGGGGCGGAGCCGGCGTGCGCCCCCTAAAATTGCCCAAACAAACGTTTTTTAGTAATATTTTATATCTAGATCTACTAAAAATCAATAAAACAATGATTTAATCTGAGTTTTTTTTATTTCCCTCATCCAATTACGCTCTTTTTCAACATGTATTACAAACACACTATTTAGTTATATCATCAAACATAAAAATCTACGCCTCCCTCCAAAACAATTTCTACGCCCCCACTAATCTGAAATCCTGGACCCGCACCTGTTAATTGGGTATAGGAATCTTAAAAAGTTGGTGGTTGCTTAATGCAGGGCAAAAGTAATGCAGAAAGCTCATATATGAGCTTTCTGCATTACTTTTGACCTGCATTAAGCTACCACCTGCTTTACAGACCCTTAATTATTTTATTTCTATGCAATCATTTATTGCACGAATTGCGATACTGTGGTCATCTTCAACATTTCCACAAAAGTTTCGTTATTATCTTTTAAAACATATGCTTAACATTAGAACAAAGAATACGAATGACCCTTACTATGTGAAACCAAGTGAACAAGACATTCGCAAACAACGTAGAGCCAGATCAAAGAGTCTGGGGAACCCTTTGATCAGGGTCTGTACTGTTTGTCATAAAAGTATTTTCGAGACGATTCCAAAGAATGGTCACAACATACGGTTTGATGGAGGAATAAAGAAGTTTGTGTTCTTGTTTACTACACTTGTCAGGCAAATACGTAACGGGCACATCGGCGGAACTTAGCGAATCAGCACAAAGGGTGTTCAGGACTATCATGAAAGTGTCAGCATTACGTGTCCAGGACGTCAGAGTGGACTATGACAACTCTCAACTTTACATCTCCGCAACACTCTTGGATCGATCGCCTTTCACCGGTAACTATTCACTGAAATTGTCTTGCATTATCATATTAACAACCAACGATATCGTTTATTGCAATGTTTCAGCAGTTTGGGCAAAGAACGAATTTAACTGACCTAATGGCTGTGCAGTAGAAGTGTACGATGTTTAAACTCAGTGGCATCATCTGACTACTACTGATTAACGAACACTAATCGGCCAACAAACCATGGCATGCCTCTTCACAGTACAGTAAAACCTCTCTATAACGGCCACTAAATTGCATCAAGTATTTTGTGTTAAAGGCAGGTGGCTGCTTAAAGCAAGGTGAAAGTAAAACAGAACGCTCCTATAGGAGCGTTCTGTTTTACTTTCACCTTGCTTTAAGCAGCCACCTGTCCTAAATACCAACTAATTAACACAATTTAGTGGTCGTTATAGAGAGGTTTTACTGTATCACCACCTGAACGTAGCCTATAAGAGATGGGTATTGCATTTAGCCTAAATATTTTAACCAGTAGATATAGAGGTATTACCGTGTGAAACAGCGTTATTTTAAGGCTTCATATAATGTGTTTTCTTTCAGCACAATTTACCAAACTGCCCGGAAAAGAGATTGAGAAGATGGACGACCGTGTGTACCCAATTTCTATGGCCAACAATGTATCTAGCTGCGCCAAACTGTGCGTGGAGAATCCAGGCTTCACGTGTAACAGCTTTGACTTCTGCACCCTGGACCCCCAGAACATATGCCATCTCAGCAAGGCTCACATCGGTCATGGCAAGGCCAACCTTATCAACAGCTCATGTGACCACTTTTCAAGTATGTTCAAAATTGGCGAACCCAGAATATACGCTCGTACATACATGTATTGGTATTCAGATTCATATGTCTGATAAGCCGTTCATGAACCCATTTACAGCAAAATCCCTATAAACCGGACGTTCAATTTAGTATAGATATCAGACTTGGAGGTAGTTAGAAGCTTAATGCAGGGCGAAGTCATGCAGAAAGCTCCTAGAGGACCTTTCTGCATAACTGTCACCATACATTCAGCAGCCACCTACCTAGAAGTATCTAAATTATTATCTGCTAGAATATCGGTGAAGAGGGGCTTTACTGTACATGTATTTTGATTTTATATGTATAAATTATGTAATAACGTACTGAGATGCGCCAAGCCATGTTGTGCAAACAGCTGTTCAAAATGTTTCTTTCTTTAGATACTATCTAAGTTAATAAGAGACGTGGTAGTATCGCAAGACAGACAACAGCGGCATTGGCCTAGACAGGAGATGCCTCAAAGTAAACACATGTTTACAAAATAATCTATCAGTACACTTACTTGATTAAAAAATGTTTGTCCCAACAAAAGTACTCTGTCCGGAAAAACATCTTGCTATAATTAGTAACAGTTAAATGTTTGGAAAATAAATATGCGATACTTTATGAAGATAATGGTATCTGCTTGATCGGGTTTTATTTATTGCTACTCTCTCTAGTTCTATCTTCCTTTTTTGTAAAATGGGTTTAAAAGCGTGGGAAATCATTTACGTATTAACCCTTCGCTTGCTATTGGCGTCAATATACCTACCTGTAAATAGTGAAGACCCAGATGAGACAGCTCCTGCTGGAGCTGTCTCATCAGGGTCTGTACTATTTACAAGTTGATTGTGCAACCAGTGCACTCCACAGTAGTGGTTGTACAGCGAAATACTTGTACACAGTGAAGATATATGTAATTATACAACAGGGCATGGGTAAAGAAGGAGACAGGTATTTTAAAATTCAGCAAGAGAAGGGTTAAAAACGTGGGAACTCATTCACGTATTAACTAATTATATAATTTCTCAGACCCATGTTACTGTAATCAGTTGAATAAAACTTCCCTAAGTGCAATTACTTTGAATTGGTTTTTGCAGGGACTGTCAACGGTCCAGCAACCCAGGAACTCTCAATTTCCGAGGCCTACTCAAACCTGAGACTGCAAATATACAATGGCGGAGTGGAACTGGATGCCTTCGTCACTGGCGAAGTTCAACCGGTAGGGTTAAGTAATAAGCAGACTGGAAATGACCCACTTACGCATGAATACGATAATGACTATAACTCTTGAGTGCATAGCAAAACAACAGCCCATGTTCGCATTTGTTTGAATTTGTTCCATTAACGGAACGCCTTTGGGATCACCCTCCTCTTTTAACTAGGTGGACGTCGCGATATGACTGGGATACTGTAAACATTACAGACTTAACCCTTACAGTGCTGAATTTCCAAATGGACTATTCCAAACTTCAAACAGATCAAGCTTACGGTGAATATTTAGAGAGCTTTCTAAAGAAAAGTGTAACATGTCAAACAGTACAGACCCTGATGAGAGGGCTCCTCTAGGAGCCGTCTCATCTGCGTCTAGACTGTTTGCAAAGGACATTGGTGACTCGTGTCCCGCACTGTAAGGGTTAAATGGCATCCTCTCAGAAACTGGTGTATAAAACCCCATCCACCGGTTTTATTATCAATGTATGCTTTACAAGTGATACATTATTACTGGTAATTACTGCAAATGCAATACACATCTGACATAGATAATCTGCTAGTTACTTGATCACATGACACCAGCCAGATAAGCTAAGTTGTAGAAATTCTTACTTGTCTTCCAGTAGTGTTAGTTATTAGCACTGGTCCTATTTATTATGCCTCTCTGGCATATCCCGAAATTTCATGATACGATACATTACAGAGTTCCAGATAAGATGCGTAAATTCATTTTCAGTAATAATATATTCTGAAAGTGGGTGATTCTTAAAAAGCAAAAGTAGCAATGACAAAAGAGAAAATTGTAGACTCGGTTTTATTGAGTCTGTTAATGAGTAGTAATTAAAAGTGCTCACACTGTGCTAACCCCCCCCCCCCCCCCCCCTAGCACCGGCTTAAGCGGTTTCAATTTTCAAAACTAATAACATCAAAACTAATGATCCCGAATGACCAGAAAACGTAACAACATTGAGAATAAAGAACGGGCGACTTTTACGGCTGCCACACAAGTACTTAACACCTGCTGTTGTGAAGTATTTTTATTTCTCCACTCGAAGAGACTTTTCTAAAAGTGGTCACAGTATAGGGTGAGAGACGATTCTAAAGAGTGGTCACAGTATAGGGTTTGGTGGAGAAATGATGAATTTAGTATTTGTGTACGCACCGTTACCTGTAGCTCTGCATACAATGTATTGAAAATCGTCTTCTCCATGAATATTCTTGCAAGAAATTAAAGACATCATGAATATTAACTTGAATAATGTTTATACTAGTACATCGACACAGGAATCATGGAGGAACCTGTAGAATTATATTAACATTATATCATTAGCAAACAGAGCGGACCCTGACCAGACGGCTCCACCTGCCCTAATACTCCCAAGTTAGACGCATTTGAATTGTCGCTATAGTGAGGTGTATACATTTAAAGGTATTGTCAACTATATGTTCTTTTATCTTGTTTTCAGAGAAAATATGTCGCAGTCGATATACGAGTGACGTTTGGTAAGACTCTTTACAATTGAATTTTCGAATTTGACTATTTAGCTAAAACATGGTATAAAATAAAAAAAAGAATACTTTAAGATCATGTAATAAAAGCAGAAAATACGTTTGTAATATTCAAAATAGAATGCTAGCATGCCTGTTTCAAAGGGAACCGGTTTGTTTAAAGTAGCAATTAAAGCTTATCTGGATCTCCTCTTTTTGCAAATGCGTGAAAATGCGTTTGTATGAATGAAAGTTTTAAAAGCATGTAGCTGCTTATTGCAGATCAAAACTATTACAGAAAGTTCATTTTCGAACATTTACTGACAATTAGACTTGCTTTGAATAGTCGGTTAACTCGCTTTAGAAAAGTTATACTGTATACATGTACTAAAGTCTTTTCATTTTTTATACCCTAGGCTATTTGAATCCGAAGCCTGTACCATCGCTTACTGGTCAGTTTTCTTACCATGAAGAAATCACCATACCAAATTTGAAAGCAACGTTTAATTCCCACGTAAGTACTTGAATGATGTAGAACAGGCAGAGATAGTGCAATATCTTGTGATACATGTAACAAAAAAACAACAACAATCAGCACTGGAATAGTATCTTAAGGACATTTGCGGGTATTTATTTATTTCACTAGTGAAAAAGAATCGCAATATGTGATTCCTTTGCGCTAAATATCATTATACATAACAATCACATGAGAAGTTGTATTAAGGTAGATTTTGGACGATGTTGTTATAAACGACATCTTGCATTGATGTTCATGATTATTTGAAATATTGAACTTATCATAATCATTTACTTAAAACAGTTTAAATTCATCTAGTTTCTTATTGTCAAGCTTAATTTACTCGTTCAAAAATGATAAATACAAACGATGATGCCACGCAAGATACTTTTTCTACGGATATATTCAGATATATGTTGCATAATATTATGCAATGTACTGGGATGCTTTAATTAAGTTGGGGAATGCTGGACCCATATTTATCAATATGCTTAAGTATAATTTCTCTGTTTAGCAAGTTAAATTTTTACTTAAGCGCATCCTTAAATTTGAAGGTATATTAAAGTGGTTTTAAACATGTTAAGTATCTGCGTCAAGTTACATAACCTACTGAGACGACTTAACCCTTCGCTTGCTATTCACGTCAATATACATTCTTGTAGATAGTGAATACCCAGATGAGACAGCTCCTCCAGGAGCTGTCTCATCAGGGTCTGCAATATTTACAAGTTGATTGTGCAACCAGTGTACTCCACAGCAGTGATTGCACAGCGAAATACTTGTACACAATGAAGATATATGTAATTATACAACAGGACATGGGTAAAGAAGGAAAAATGTATTTTAAAATTCAGCAAGAGAAGGGTTAATACATGTAGTTAATGGCGATTTTAGTATTTTCTGTTTTAGACACTTCTGTTTCGGTAAATTCCATTTATGTTTGCATAGAATTCTAAAGGACGGAACAAATATTAAGTTTTATCATTTGGTAAAGGCAGCAATTTCGGCATTTGAACTATTTGACTAAAATTTCTAAACAGGTGATATTCTTTGTTCAAACTAAGTTTACATAACTTCAAACATTGCCATTTGCTAAATCGGCAATGAATCTTCATTCTAAATGATTTTTTGCATCCATCGCTTGAAATCCACTAACAAACAAAATGAACAATATTCATGAAATGAAACGAAACTAACGGCGAACGTGGTTAACGTGCCCGACTACAATGCCAGGGGTCCCGATTCGTTTTCCCACCGAACCAAATCCTTCGGATGAGACTTTATAAACTGAGGTCCGTTGTGTCTGTGCTTTACACTGGACATCTAAAAGAACCAGAGAAACTCAATATGGATACTAATTGTAGAGCACCGCACCCGGGTTTCCCTGTACCCCTCTCTCTCTCTCTCTCTCTTTCTCTCTCTCTCTCTAAATAATCCGAAAGTCTCTCTCTCTCTCTCTCTCTCTCTCTCTCTCTCTCTCTCTCTCTCTCTCTCTCTCTCTAAATAATCCGAAAGTATATTGCAATAAAACTCCAACTTATACTAAACGGCAAGGCTTTGTGCTAATGGCTTGTGTTACTGCTTCCAAACTGTAGATCTACTATGACTCAGACTACCAGCTGGTTCGATATGACATGGTGAACACCCAACCTACCCCACCACTGTTTTCTGTAGACCCACTATCCACCATTCACGACTACAAGTCAGGTAAGCTAAAATTTAACTCGATAAATATTCATATCTGAAATAATGACATCATGAGTATTAAAGAGCTGTATTTTAATGGAATATTAACACATCATTATCAACAAAGGACGTTTTTATCATGGCAGCAGAAACTGCAGAATCATATCTATTTTTTCTCATGAGCAAACAGATCAGACCCAGATCAGACGGCTCCTATATGAGTCGTCTGATCTGGGTCTACTCTGTTTACAAAGGCGCAATGCGGTTTTATGAGGGACAGTGTTAAATCTTAAATACTGACAATTAGACTTCTGTTTTATAGAGTTTTTACTGTTCTTTTTGTTCGCAGGACTTGCATACACCCTTGATAAAGCAGAGGGTAACTGCACTATAGCGCCAATCAAAAACAACTCATTTGATGTACAGTTTGCAAACAACCCGGGCTTCGTTGTCAAGATGAAAAGCCCTCTCGACATCTTTTACCTAAATGGAACATACAAATACGCCGGTCAGGTAATACACATGCTTAGACTTATATGGAGTTATATTTTGACTTATATGGAGTTATATTTTGTACAACTTATGTGCACATACGTAATTGTTATGAGGGATACGGCGCACCTTATTTATATATCAGTGGAATGTGTGGGGCGTAACGTCCGTGCTTCTGCTTGGTTAATGTCATTAGAAATCATAGTCATGGTTAAATTAACCTTTATACGGCTAACCTCGAAATGACTCGCATTTGCAGAAAGCTTGAATCCAGAAGAGACGCCGAGTAAATCAGTGTCTTATGAGGAACCAAGCAGTTTGACATGTGGTCAATAGATTATCAAAAGCTTGTGTCATGACAACTAGCCAATATTTTCTCAAAAGCTTAACCGAATCGGAAGTAGTCAACATTGAACATTTCCAATTTTGAGCAGAAATTATTTCTGTCAAAGTGGGATAAGAGTTAATGTTCCAACATCATAAAGTTCTTATACAATAAAATATGCTGAAATTTCAGTCAGGATAGGTGCACAGTTGTCACAACATGTCGCTCATATCAATGAAGAATGTTAATTCTTAATAGAGTAGAATCTCTCTAAACCAGACATTAATTTTAGTATATATAGCAGTCTAGAAGACAGGCGGTGGCTTAATGCAGGGTGAAAGTCATGCAAAAAGCTAATTCTGCCTGACGTTTGCCTGCATTAAGCATCCACCTTCCTTATGCAAATAGTTAACATATTCATATTTTAAATCTCATAGTTTTCCATGTAATTCAAGTACTAGTATATATTTACTATTGCAAAATCGGTCATGAACTCACATAGAATCTAAACTAATTTAGTCATTGCATGAATAAATGGGCGCTTTTTTGTCATAAAGTAAAACCTTTCTTAATTCAGAGGACCATTCGAGGAATGCTGTGCGATGTGTTCGAAGATCACCGAACTGATTTTAAATTCGGGATGAACCCCATGCCATCTGAGTCAGTGTTTCAGTTCTACTTTATGTCAGTAAGTACAGTGTATTTGTGTAAGAAATATTGACATCATTAATATTAACCCTTTCACCGCCGAAGTCGCATAAATGCACCACGACAATAGTGCAGTCCCAGATCAGACGTCGCCTTTTCAAGGCGGCGTCTGATCAGAGACTTCACTATTTGTCTCAATCTCTATTTCTATATATGTGCTTTATTCCTTTGAAATTTGCATTTATTTATCTCATTTCCTTATTTTACTGAATGATTTAACAAACTTGGAATGCACACGACAATTTTAATGATGGTATATGAACACAGAAATGTTTAGCCATAACAGATATGTATACTTCCATAGGAAAACAGAGCAGGCCCTTATCATACGGCTCTTACAGGAGTCTTCTGACCTGAGTCTACTCTGTTTGTAAAGGTGCTAAAATGCGTATATGTTATAACCTGTCATGTGTTATATATAAGGAATACAATTTCTAGCAATTTATTAATCGATAAAAGCAGGACAGGAGTAAACGTTTATTCTTGATCACTTTGAACGATAAAAAAATGCTCTTATAATATGTGCACACTAATGTATTTGATACATTTTTTTCACCGATTAGGAAGACTGGAATGAAATGTCAGAGGACAACGGAGCCCCCGTAAATTCCCAGCCAATCGCCCTGGTCATTAGCTCTGCAGCTGTGAGTTTAAAAACGAAATATATGTTAAATGTGTTTTATTTGTTAACCCTTTCCCTGTTCTGTGTTCATTTCAAATTTCTATACCTATTGAATATTCATGGACAAAATAATTATATAGAAATATGGAAAGTGCAACATTGTAGCCATTTTAGAAAGTAAAGACGCAGATTTTTGAAATTCTATTAGCAAACAGAGTAGACCCTGATCAGACGGCTTCTCTAGGAGCCGTCTGATCTGGGTCTACTCTGATTGCAAATGCGTGAAAACACGTTTATATGAGGGAAAGGGTTAAACTGCCATTTCAAGTGTCTAATTAGTTAGTGCTCGACCCATCCCAACGTATTTATTGGTGCTGTGTTTATAAGACTAAAATAAGATCTGCAACAGACTAATACAATAGTAGGAAAAGCAAAAATGAGTTGTCTTTACAGCTTGTGGTCAATATAAAGTTAATACCTACTGACACCGGTGGTATGGTTTACTATAGCTGTCATCGCTCAATATTGACTATTGAGTATGTAGTTCTACTATATCCCACGTATGCATCAAGATTTAAGTGAACTTTTTGACAAAAACATAATTGTAACTTGGAGGAATATTTCAGCAAGACATATTGTATGCTAATATGCAGCTGAGAAATATCAGAGAAGCAAACAGTGCAAATCCCGTTAAAACTCTGGCCTGGGGCTGTACTGTTTGCCTATCTAAGGACTTCTAGATGTAAATGGGTTAACGTTACCGACCAACACTGGTGTTCTTAATTCAGCTTTAAAAAATCCATTTCCTCATAGGCTATTTTTAGATCCAACATCTTTGAATAAATCTACTAAAAAGGAGCATTTACTTGACAAAGGGAAATGTTTTAGAACTGTGTTGTTTTGAAGCCACTGTGATAAATAGAGCATTTGCTACTATTGATGCCAAATGCTAAATTTATTACAATGGTTTTAAAATGTGACATTTACAGGAGCGTCAAAAAGTGTCAATATGGGGGAATCCGGTTAACAGTTGTAAATTTTAACACGTTAACAGCTCGTACTTATAGTAACTTACTTGTAGCAATATGAAGGACCATGCGGTTTTGTTCCAAAACTGGCTTTTAATTGCAGGGTGAGTTCACAATGACCTACAACTTCTATGACTTCAGTGAGCAGCATCCCGACTTGTCAAATTTCGACATCAGACCTTGCTATGCAGGAAAGCAACAGAAGCACTTCTTGATTAAATTTCAAGGTAGGTGAACAATGGAAGTAAACTCTCCTTAACCCTTTCCTTCATATACACGCATTTTCACCCATCTGCAAACCGAGTAGAACTATAGATCAGAAGGCCCCTATAGGCGCCGTCTGATCAGGGTCTGCTCTGTTTGCTAATGGAATTTGAAAGATCTGTTTCTTTACTTTCTAAAATGGCTGCAATGTTCCACCTTCCATATTTCATTACACGTATAACTATTTTGTCCATGAATATTCAGTAGGTAATGAAATTTGGAATAGATATAGAACAGAGAAAGGGTTAACTATTTGAGCACTCGAAAACGATCTGAGATGACCCTTTCAAAATCCTTGTATCTCGATGAGGCACCAAGTTACACAGCATCTCATTTCGTTTCAAACTGTTTAACCCATTCCTTCATAGGCTATTTTAGATACAATCTCTTTGAATAAATCTACCGAAAAGGAGCATTAGCTAGAGAAAAGGTAACTTTTAGATTTTTGTAGTTTGAAACCATTGTGATAAATAGAGCATTTGCTCCTATAGGAGCAAATGCTCTATTTATCACAATGGTTTCACAAAGTGACGACCACAGATTCATCAAAAGTCGTCAATATGAGGGAATGGGTTAACACTTGTATGTTATTTTTGAAAAAGATGATACCTACTTATCCCGGTACACTTTACTCAGTAGAGACGTATTTTGACTCATTTGCAAGCAGATTAGACTCATATCAGACGGCTCCTTTAGTAGTGATATGAGCAGGACCTGCTCGCTGATTTAACTGGTTGTAGATTCCAAATTCCAAATCTTTTATTGATACACATATTCTCATTGAATCATCTGCTTGTAGTTTCTGTAGTTAACTGGCTGTAATTAAGTGTGTCATTTAATGTACAAGTCAAACAAATTTAAGTTGTTTCTCTTGTATACTTTACGATGTAAATATTTTATTTGTTTGATATTTGTATCAGGCAATTATCATCCTACATTGGACACGCAACTTAAAGTGTTCACAAAGAATGTACAGACGGAACTACATTTCATCACCGACTGCTCCTTCCTGCGCTTCCAGGACCCTCAAATCACATACTCTGATGGCTATGTGTACTATCTCGCTACCATGGTGGAACAGGCCCCATATTTATGTAAGTATGAGTGAGGCGACCAATGCCATGACTCATGAGAAAAAGGATTCCTTGACATCAAACATCGAAGACCCTGATGTACAGCTATGTTTAAGGTTGGAGGCTGAAAGGGCTGAAACTGTGTTCTACCGTTAACTCTTTGACTACCGTTGCCCCTCGATACCAACCAAATGTCGCGCATTGCCCTAGGGCTACTGCTTTACTTAACATTCTACACAACTAATTAGGTGCTATAGTTATGGTTAACTATTCGCCATGGGTTAGTGTCCCGTCATATTGTCCCGCCCTTGGAATTTTGACCAAGACAAAAATTAAAAAAGTCATAAATATAATATATTTAAAGTCTTTGAATAAAAAGCAAAGTGGTAGTAATGTTTAAACATGCTCATCCAGTTCGTGGCTCTAATGTATTGAGTAATTTTCCAAATCGACCTCCGATATCCGCCTTTAAATGTACTGTGCAGAGACTAGTCTTTCTTACTTTATATCTGTCTTTTATTTCAGTGGATTTTACAAAGACCACAAACCGTGCAGGAATATCCCCCGCAGACAAGAAAGTCCCTAATGTCAACAGCGACATGGACTGTGCCACACTGTGTAGGAAAGAAAATACTTTCTCATGCGAGAGCTTCGACTTCTGTCCGGGTTCCAATGGCCTCTGCCTTTTGAGAAAAACTCATACCACACAGATGATAGGCTCCAGTTTCAACTGTGACCACTACTCAAGTAAGACACTCCACTGTATCTTGTATAATATACGGTGACATATAATACCATGCACAATGTGTAGCTAAACACAGTTAGTCCCTTAAAGCTTAACCCTTCTCTTGCTGAATTTTAAAATACATTTCTCCTTCTTTACCCATGCCCTGTTGTATGATTACATATATCTTCACTGTGTACAAGTATTTCGCTGTGCAATCACTGCTGTGGAGTGCACTGGTTGCACAATCAACCTGTAAATAGTGCAGACCCTGATGAGACAGCTCCTGCAGGAGCTGTCTCATCTGGGTCTTCACTATTTACAGGTAGGTATATTGACGTGAATAGCAAGCGAATGGTTAACATTGGCCATTTAATAATTGACAATTAGTGACAATCATTTGATTTCTTTTGTGAGACATGTGGTTAAATATTCAGTAAGAATACGCATGCCTATTATAAAAACAATGATCATCGAATAGATCAAAACAAAGTTCATTTGACACAGCTTCATAGATTCTTGAAAACAAGTATCAAATTATAAAATCCTAAATCCACCAGAAGTAAAACACTTTCGGATATTCTTTAACAATGTAGATCTACGAGGTGCAGGAGAAGGCATTGTCATTCGAATTTATCCCTTCATATACCGATACATTGAGTGGGTTAAACTTTGAATTAATTGATAGTTAGTGGTATTTTGAATACATTCCCGTCAGTTTCTACTAGCTCCGATTAGAAGCATAAGCTGTTTTCTAGAGAATGTAGATCATGTTTTGTGTGAGTATGTTTTGTTTCCTAGAGACTACATATTGTTTATGGACTATGTTTTGTGAGTATGTTTTGTTTCCTAGAGACTACATATTGTTTATGGACTATGTTTTGTTTTCCAGAGACTGTAAATAATGTTGCCACTGCAGAGCCAACGGTCAGCCAAGCCATGGAGATGCTGAAGAACTATGTGTACGTTCGCGGCCTGAACATCACCATGATCAACCCCAGTGACAATTCGGTAAAATGCCTTCCTTCATTAGGATATCGCAATAAAAAAACGCTCACTATTTCTGACTTTCATTTTATCAACACGTTTTCAGTCTAAGATTCAATAATATCTGAAACATATTTGCTATGGGACAACTTCTATCATTTCGGTAAATACTAAGACCTAACCCAACATTTTCTATAGATATTAGTGTGTTTAGAATCTGAATCTTGACCGGTTGAACTAGTGTATTAAAATTAGTTATTTCCCTCTCTGTAATAAAACTAATGTAAAAAATATATAAATATTTATCATATAGCCTCCCTTTTATTCGAGTTAATATAGCCATCTCGTTTCTCTATTTTACACACGCTTAATATAAGTTGTAACGTCATGTAGAAACACCACGACGTAAAAATAAAAATGTAGGACCTGGACCTGTCAAAGCGGTATATTAGTCGAAATAATAAGTTATGTGATAAAGCAATGCTCGTAGTCATTTTGTACAAACTGGTATTAAACGAATCTTGGAAAATGTTATTAAGCTCACCACAGACTCGCTTAATAACATTTTCCAAGACTCGTTTAATATAATTTTGCACAATATATATGTACGTAAGGCGGATTAATATAATATTCTCTTTGTCAACACCAACGTAAATTATGAAATTCAGCGTCCAATATTTTTTATAAAATTCTTTACAAAGATGCGCTTAGTTCGTGTAGCGGTTCTACATTGTTCGGTTAATTACCCCTTAACACATGACTAACATTAACCCTTACAGTGCTGAATTTTCAAATAGACTATTCCAAATTAAATCAGGCCTTGCTTACGGTGAATATTTATAAAGAAAATGGCAACATGACAAACAGTGAAGACTCTGATGAGAGGGTTCCTCTATGAGCCCTCTCATCTGGTTCTACACCGTTTGCAAAGGAAATTGGTGACTAGTTCCCCGCATTGTAAGGGTTAAGAACGTGTTGGTCTATATAGGCGCTAAGCAACTTGTCGACTAAACAGGACCTAGGCTCAGATGAAAATGGGACCTTGTTCGTGCCATTAATTAACCCTTCTCTTGCTGATTTTTAAAATACATTTCTCCTTCTGTACCCATGCCCTGTTGTATAATTACATATATCTTCACTGTGTCCAAGTATTTCGCTGAGCAATCACTGCTGTGGAGTGCACTGGTTGCACAATCAACTTGTAAATAGTGCAGACCCTGATGAGACAGCTCCTGCAGGAGCTGTCTCATCTGGGTCTTCACTATTTACAGGTAGGTATATTGACGTGAATAGCAAGCGAAGAGTTAAGATACTATTTATGAAAGGGAACAGCTGAGTTGACAAGTCTGTCATTATTTTTCAGAAAATGGTATATCACTCTGTGGTATTTGATCAGGACATTTTAAGACCTGACAGCACATCCACGACAAGTAAGCTACTATTGTCACTAGCATCATCATAGATATGTCAATTGATCTTTTTAACAAAAAGTTATGGTCGTCCACAAAAAAGTATCTTCCGTTTCAGCTTTCAAAGAGTTTTTTCCGGTATTACTTTAAAAATGGATTGTTCAGTGTCTTACGTGAGTTCTGGAGTTCTAAGCCCTTTGAAAAGGGTAACGAGTTAAATTGCATTTGCATATATGCAACAATATGCACCTAGATAAGATGCATCCTTATGTAGAATCTTCTAACAATTCGTACTGAATGATACTTACACAACGTTCAAATGGGTTAGCATAGAATAGGTAAATTGTCCACGTACATTAAAACCTATCTTAAGCGACCGGTCAAAATAGGTCTAAATATGTCTGTTTTAAGCGTTTTTATCAATTAGTTGGTTAACTGTTTCTGATAGGATTGCTGGACCGTTTCAAAATGTCAAGACGTTTCTTATTTAACCATTTCAACGCAGAATTCTCAGAGTGGAATAGCCGATCAATGTTTAACCCTTTCGCTGCCAATGCCGGATCTGTGATTACCTATGCAAACAGTTTGGATCCAGATGAGACGCCGAGTAACCCGGCGTCTCATCAGGATCCAAACTGTTTGTTACTGTTACTATGTTTTTGAAACAAAAATGAAGAAAATCAAAAGAATGAAAATTTGTAGCAGACGACAAAGTTAGCAGACGACAGAGTTTGGCAGTGAAAGGTTTAACTGCAGAGTCCACTCTATATGAAAGGCGTAAACTTGTTAGATGAGTTCGAACGAATGAAAATGCAGACCCTGATCAGATCTTCTCTATGAGCCCATTGATCTGGATCTGCACTGTTTGCAAATTAAAGTGTATGCATGTCCCGCATTCTAAGGGTTAAATGTTTAAAATAGAATAATAGATAAATATCTAATCCGTTTAAAATACTAAACTCTGCACAAAATAAATACTATGTATGAAACTTTTATATGATATACCATTCCGTTTTAGTAAAAGTCCCACATGTCTTGTTTTCCTCTGTGTTTCCATCTGTATGATAACTTTTCCCTTATTTTATTAACAAACAAGGTGTGAACCTAGATCATTTCATACCGTCGATGTCAAAGGTCATAATAACGGCCGACCTTCAGCTGACCGGACTGTCAGTGGACCAGTGCGCCAAGAGGTGCCTCACGGAGCCCACATTCATGTGCCAGTCATTCGACTACTGCTTTGATACAGGAAAGTGCTTGATGAGCGCACTACACCCGGACCAGAACATCAGTTTTGTACATACTAACATGATGTGTGACCTGTACGCCAGTGAGTACCTGTCTTCTGAAATAAAATGAACAGCAATTGTCGAATTATAAAATTTATGAATTGTAAATCAAGATAATGTTATTTATTCATAGTGAGTCCCCGTCTTTCCTTGTCGGTCTTCAGATGAACAATTTAAAAAATAAGATGCACCTTTCAATGTGCGGGTTTAATTGACAAAGCATGCCCAGTCATAACTAACTCCTCCCACATATCTCACATTAAATCTCTTGACTTGAAACGTATTCTTACAGGATCGTATCTGGACAGTTATGACGCTTATCCGGGCCAGACGTTCCAGAGCACCGGTGACGTCCAACTTTCCCCCGTCACGTCCGCCCAGCTGTGTGCCAAACAATGCTCCGAAAACACAAACATTGTCTGTTTGTCGTTCGATTACTGTAGCTCCACCAAAACGTGTATTCTCAAGCATACACACATTCTGAATGTCCCATCATCAGCTATACAAAACCATAGCGTCTGTAATCATTATTCACGTAAGTTTGGTGTATGTGTGAACTGATGGCGTGTTCCTCCATAAACTGCAGTAAAAGGATATGCGTACATTTATCACATAATCTGCCTTGTCGGAGTGCCGTAACAGAGTGCCGTACATCGCGAAAATACACTAGTGCATTTTATACAAATTAGCAATCGTTAGCCAATCGTAACGGTCACTTAAGCGTTAGCCAATCGTAGCACTCCATGTGTGTCGTCCATTGTATTACTACGCTGTGGCCGAAACAGTCATCAGATATAATCTGTTTCATTTTCTATTGCATTTTTAAGACTTATGGGATAAAAAGAATGTTACATTCCCGTCCATTACAAATTGTTTTTATGAAACTCGTTAGCTATACTGAATATGACACTCGCTTAAGCTCGTGGCATATTATTATAGCAAACTCGTTTCATAAAAACAATTTATTATGAACACTCATGTAAGATTCTCTATGTATCATTTGGAAATAAAACATGAATAAAAATAAACAAATGAAAATTGTAGGAGACGGCACAGTTTGAGAGACAGTATTGTATCAGCGAAAGAGCTAACAAATTTAATGGATTCCGTGAAGGGAAAATTTACGTTCTCATTATTTAACATTATATCCTTCCCAACTGTAACAGAAATAATCACGGGAAATGGAGGGTTTCATAATTTCAATAATTTGTCGGGGTATAACGTAAACTCAGTTCCATTCCCTTTTTCAATAATAGGAGCATACATAAAGGACTTCCAAATCACCCCTGGAAAGGAGTTGACGATTCCCCAGACATTACAGTTTATGAATGTTACAAGGAGCGCATGTGCAAAGATCTGCATCCAGAACAGTGGAGCCAACTGCCTTTCGTTCACGTTTTGTCAGTCATCCATGACGTGTTTGATTTTTTCTGTCAACCCTGCAGCAAACAAACAGAGCGTACAAAGCAACACCACGTGCGATCTATACACACGTAAGACCTGCCGCATACTCTTTTCAAAACAAACTTTGTTGGTATAAAAATTTTTTTAGCTCGTCTTTTGTTTACCATTATATTTGTTTTGACTTGGCGAATTGTCGTTTCGGTAAATATTTGGTTTAGTACATTCGGTCATGGTGGTATGTTCACGGCTTTCGAAATGCCATACGACAAAATTAATTACGAAATTCGCTGCTTTTCGTATTCATGTACATGTACAAGAAATTACTGCAAATTCTAGCTTGCAACAAATGGAAGCTGCGATCTGCAGATGTAAGATGATATCATCGATACTTACTTTCGTTAAACGGACTCCTGGGTCCATGCTTATAAAACGTTTAGTTGAGTCTGAGTTCGTTCTCAAGTTTTTGATTGGTCAGATTTGAGCCTTTGGCTCAAATCTGACCAATCAAAAGCTTGAGAACTGAAATCTGACCAAACAAAAGCTTGAGAACGAAACCCAGACTCAACTAAAAGCTTTATAAGCATGGACCCTGGTGCCCATACGGAAAGCAAAAAACAATACATGTGCAATATGTATCACAAAGTAGACAGATTATTTAATTTGCATGTATGTAAACATGACATACTAGTAAAATGAATAAAGTATGAAGGCAGACAGTTGAAGATACCCATTGAATGTGAGAAACGATATAACCTGTATTTGAAAACAGTGCAGACCTAGACCAGCAAGCTCCTAAAAGGGTCCTGAGCATATTCAGAAATATTTTTGAAACTTGTGTCCTCATTATTTTGTTCTGCGAATACATTATTTTGAAGATTGCCTTAACGTTGGTGTGCATGGAGAGCAATTGCTGTTCTTTAATCCCTTTCAACACTGAATATATTCCTTTTAGTGTTTAACTATAGAGTCCACTCTGTGTGAAAGGCTAAAACTTGCAAGAGCGGTGTAATGACAAACGGTGCAGACCCTGACCAGTGGGCTCCTTCAGAAGACCTCTGATCAAGGTCTACACTGTGTGCAAAAGACAGTGCATGTATGTCCCACATTCAAAGGGTTAATATTATTGGGGACACGAATCAGGCAGAACATTATTATGTTTTGCAGGAAGAAATATAAATAACAATGGAGTACCTGTAGCTCATCCACAGACGCAGAAATCGTCCAGCTCTGGATACAGTGGAGGTAAAACGAGTATACAGTGATACATAATACAGTAAAACCTCTCTATAACGACCAATAATTACATCAAATATTTTATGTTAAAGGCAGGTGGCTGCTTAAAGCAAGGTGAAAGTAAAACGGAACGCTCCTATAGGAGCGTTCTGTTTTACTTTCACCTTGCTTTAAGCTGCCACAGGAGCGTTCTGTTTTACTTTCACCTTGCTTTAAGCAGCCACCTGCCCTAAATACCAACTAATTAATATAATTTAGTGGCCGTTATAGAGAGGTTTTACTGTAATAGTATAGTTAAACCTTTACTCCATAAATATCCATGGAAGAAATACTGACATCATGAATGCCGTTAGCTGATTGTTTATAGGGACATATGAACATAAAATAGAAACTGTAGAATCATATCTCTCAGATTTCATAAACAAAGAGACCAGACCCAGATCAGAGGGATCCTACAATAGCCGTCTGACATGGGTTTATTCTGTTTGCTAGGATGTTAATATGCATATCTACGGAATAACGGGTAAGTGTACATAAGATACACGTTCGTCCTACCTTAAACACCCGACTAAATCTAAATTTCTCATTATGAAATGCCCGGATTAGAGTGATAATTTGCGGAATGATTGCTTCTAGGATATCGACACCAGTCTGTGGTTGGTCTCTTCAGTATTGGAAGGTTGCAAATCAACGGTTCCAGTGAATAACTGAAACTTGTTACATGTATTCTTAACTTACCATAATATATTATTATGCTTACAAACTCTAATGTTATGTGGGTAGATCCACGATCTTTAATTCACAAACATCTCTCAGGACTGGTACTCAAGAACTTTCATGGTTCATAGTTTTTACTAGAATAGTAGGAGCTGGGAACCAAACAAATACAATAAAACCTCGATAACTCGATCTGTATGTCTCATATTAATTCTAGTATTTTCGCGGGTTCCAATGTTATAAAACTTCTGAAACTGACCAATGAGATGCTTGAGAATTAACTCCAACTCAATCAAAAAGTTTTATAACTTCGGGACTTGGTGAATTTAAGACTTGTTCATCAATACTAACAGGTGCTATGGCCGGACTGGCACTTGGCATGCTGATCCCAGGCATGGTGTTTGGAGCAGCGCTGCTCTACTTCTGTCGAACCAAGCGCCTGGTTGAGGAGGAACAGATGCGGATGGGTTTCGTCAACATGAGTCACGAAAACGATGAGTTTGATGGTCCGACTAGATCTAAACCAGATGATGATTTGCCACCTGCTCACGCGCATGCGTATGACACTGAAATAACGAATGCTTGATGTTACCCTCAGTAACAATGCCAATGACAACAATGTTAACTTATTCAAAACATTAAACAGAGGGTGTCAGATTTGTTTATTTGTTCAGATTTACCATAATTCGTTGTACAACTTCACACAGGAACCCCCTGTTCACAATATCTGCTGCAGCAGTGGTCGCGGAGCAAATAGTTTATCTCCTACCCTAATATCATTAAAATAGTTTGACCCTTCTATGCTTAACCCTTTCTTTCATATTTACATCGCAAACAGAGTAGATCTATGTATGAGCCGTCTGATCAGGATCTGCTTTATATGCTTATAAAATTATAACAGATCTGAGCACTAGTACTGTGTACATATGCCATTACAAAAAACTATCTAATAAGTATTCACGATGTCCTAATACCTTGCATGAACAGGGAAAGCGTTACTGAACGAAATAGATAAGACATTCTCTATAGCTTTATACTTGTAAATCTAAAATTAACCTAAATAAAGTGTCTGAAGTCCTGCATTTATAGAGATGTAGATAAGTTCATGTTTATTTTGTTATTTCCAAAAGGGCCGAAATATTAGAGTAAGAGCTAGATTTTAACAAATTTTACTAAAGTCCCGTTTGGGAATGTGTTTTGATTCAATATTTATTTTCGGTCAACAAAAAGGTAGTGTATTGCTTAAATGTTTTGTCATCAGTTTGCCACTGACATTATTAAAGGGTCTCATGGTGGTGCCATTCTCATTCTCATTCAATTATACTGACAACCAAACCATGCGAATGATATACAAATAATTCAAAAGCCTACTTTGTTCCCGAAAACGGCTGATTTGTCAACTTTTACTATGAAACTCGTAGTATATGTACTATATTTAACCCTTACAATGCTCAATTTTCAAATGGAATATTCCAAACTTCAATCAGGTCATGCGTATGGTGAATATTTAGGGATTGTTTTCTCTATGAGTCCTCTCATCCGGGTCTACAGTGTTTGCAAAGGATATTAATGACTCGTTTCCAGCACTGCAAGAGTTAATCCTTACTCCACTTATCACGACCTTGCAAATAGCAAGGATCCAGATGAGATCTCGAGTAAATCGGCGTCTTATCAGTACCCAATCTGTTTGGCAACTGGTCGATAGTTTCTCAAAAGATTGTGTCTTGACACTTGTTTATTCATTTTTCAAAAGCATGACCAAATCGGAAGTAGTCCAAATTGAATTGAATATATCTAAATTAGAATAGCTGTTATTGTTTCACAGCAAGGTAAGAATATGTTAAATTCACTATGCGGGAGATTTTGAGCCATCATTTTCATAATAGCAGTATTTTAAAGCTAAACACAGTGTTTCTATCCTCAAAGTTTGATAAGTCAGTTGACAATTCGGTGACAAAGGTAGGTTTTGAAATCGCACGTGGAATAAATTGAATGGCATTTATTGGTCGCCAGTGAAATGCTTTTCGAAGAAAAAGACATCACCACGAAGCTCGTGGATAACTCTCAATGACCATATATATCATTATGAATGACCAGAAAACATTTAAATCAGGCAAAAACTATATTTGCTCCGCTTTGACAGGGTGTCCTGCTTACAGTGCTGCTGCTGGATGACCATTGTGACTCTGTATCGTCTTTTTTCAAAATTATTTTTTCGGCATGATTTGACCCGTCAAAATGACAGACAATTGTGTATTTTCAGTGTTCTGCATCTCAATGTTTCATTTGTACTTTCTAGCATACATATACTTGTTTTGGTTCAGATTTTACTTATGTATCAAATACAGACATAATGCATCTATGTATCTATGTTACACATTTACCCTTTACTCCATTAATTTTAACCCTTCGCTTGCTGAATTTTAAAATACATTTCTCCTTCTTTACCCATGTCCTGTTGTATAATTACATATATCTTCACTGTGTACAAGTATTTCGCTGTGCAATCACTGCTGTGGAGTGTACTGGTTGCACAATCAACTTGTAAATAGTGCAGACCCTGATGAGACAGCTCCTGCAGGAGCTGTCTCATCTGGGTCTACACTATTTACAGGTAGGTATATTGACGTGAATAGCAAGCGAATGGTTAATGTAAGAAATAATTACATCATGAATATGAAATAGATGTAGCTGTATTATGGCACATGAGTTTTGGCCATAGCAAAAACTGAAGAATCATACACATATTATTCCATAAGCAATAAACAAAAAGAGCAGACCCTGATCAGACGGCTCCTATAGCAAAAAAAGGCGCAATCATGGAGTAAAGGGTTAATATATAGGAAATTCATCAAAGGTTCATTAAGATGTTTAGCCCAATCTCCAAAAGTTCACCGGGTTTGTTGTTTTTTTTACAGAAAAGTATAACATGGCTTACAGTGCAGACCATGGTGATATGGCATCTCTACGAGCCCTCTCATCTAGGTCTACATTCTCAGCAAACGACATTAGTGACTCGTTTCCCGCAATTAAAGGGTTAATCAAATGCTTATAGAGTTTGCATAAAAAGACAGTAACGTATTATGTATTTATATACCACAATGTTATTGCAATTATTTAGATATTTTAATTCAGTTTTTTAAATTTCAATAATGTGATTGATTGGCCATTTACTTGATAACCCCGTCTATTTTACATCTTTCAAACATTGCAGACACAGCTAAACAAGAGCTTTATATCTATAATTGACCCTTACGACGCTGACTTTTCATACGGACTATTCCAAAGTTCAAACAGATCAGGCGTATTGTGAATATTTTGGGCTTTTTCTAAAGAAAAGTGTAACATGGCAAACAGTACAGACCCTGATGAGAGGGCTCCTCTAGGAGCCCTCTCATCTGGGTCTGGACTGTTTTCAAATGCCATTAGTCACTCGTGTCCCACACAGTGAGGGTTAAGGACGTTTTGCCCAAATAGCATCAAGTAAATGATTAAGTCATAGCATTGTCCCCTATTGTGCTTATATGATGATACTGCAATAAAACCTGTATATGGCGACCATATAATGAATAAACATGGAGTCTATTAGAGCAGGTGGTTGCTTAATGCAGGGCAAAAGGAGCTGTCTGCCTTACTTCTTCCTGCATGTAGCTACCATACATAGCCCAGAATTAGACTTACATGTATTTTCAATGGTCGCTGTAGTCAGATTATGTGCTTCGGTTTTTGTAGATAACTATTCGTGTTGTGTAATGTGAAAGGTTGAAAGTGAAAGGTTGCGCAATGTGAAAAGTTGAAAGTGAAAGGTTGTGCAATGTGAAAGGTTGTGTATTGTGAAAGGTTGTGCAATATAAAAGGTGCAATATATATAACTCCCGCTGCACAAAGTCCCTATCCTTGGACAGTGAAAGAAGTTCTGGCCCAGGCCAACAGTCGTGTTTAAGACTCTTCCCAGCTTCAGTGTTTGGTACAAGACTGATATGAACAGGGCATACCCTGATAAGAGGTTTGTAGTTTTGGCCGCTGTCATCATTGCTTGCTATGTGCAGAGGTTACTCTGTGAAGCTCATGTTTTAGGAACAAAAAGTGCAAATAGTATTCCTGAGAATCATAAGCAAACTGTTGAAGTTATGTAAACGAGATGCATGTGGAAGTTTTAATTATGATATCGGGGGGCATTTTCTTTTGACCTTGTCAATAAGGTCAACTTTTGTCAATCATCCATATTGAGAACGTGAATGGTTATTAGTTTCTACTCTGTTTGCTGATTTAAATATATACATATACCTTTTGATATACAGTTTCTGACATGGACCAAACTTCCCAGCGATAATAACAATCCAGGTACTAAATATATATGATGTCATCATATCTTACATTACTATTTTACCAGGTAAAGGATTGATTTGTGTATGTGGAATGCAAAGTGTGTATAGATAGTGAAGGTACACTTTATTTTGTTGAATAAAGGAGCATGTATTTGTTAAATCTCTTTGGTGTTTATTGAATATTTCCTGTCCAATTTACAACAAGTCTATATTTTCAACTATCTCAGTGACATATGGTTTAACCCTTTACTCCATAAATACGCCATTCTACGCCTTTGCAAACAGAGAAGACCCAGATCAGGCGGCTCCTGTTTGCTTACTACATATGTATGATATAGATATGATTATACAGTTTCTGCCATGGCCAAAACTTCCTGTGTCCATGTACTATTATAACAAATTAATCTAATTAATATTCCTGATGTCATTATTTCTTACATGAATATTCATGGAGTAAAGAGTTAAGTGAGAAGCATGTGGTCACACTAAAACAGCAAATCAAGACAGACAGACATATATACTTTTTTCTGTTCAATGTGTACATAAGTACATTGTTGCAACACAATTAAATAATGTCATTTTGGTCACACTACCACTCACCACTCATCCCATCCTCCCCCCCCCCCTCTCATTCACCCACCAACACACATTCTCTCACTCATACATACAACTCCTCTCGCAGTGTTTCGCAATTTACCCACTACTATACTTCAAATAAATAATCAAAATTTCTAACACATCAATGTCATACATAGGAGCAAAATATAGCATAAATGGAATACAAGTAGAATTATCAAAAACCGATGTTCAAGATGGATAGTAAGCAAGTTTAGATTACCGGTACATGCTTCGCAAAATGTTCTCAATCGGCGACTTTAAGCGACCCATCCGCAATAAATATAAGTGTCAATATAATTGTCAATAATTTATATTGACAATCTTATTGATCGTGAATGGGTGGTATTGAAGACTTGATCAATAGATTGAAGAATATCAGAGATCTGAAATATATATTGACGCACTGTCAATGATATTGATGTGTGTTTTTGCCTCATCAGTTGAATTGATCAATATTTCAGTCTTGTTAAAATCGACACCAAATGTGATGAATGGGAGTTTCTACTAGAATACATTGAAGTTTACTGAGCGCATCCAGCTCTCTGCCAAATGAAATGCGATAATTACAGCAACCGAGTGAAGACAGAGGCTGCATATAATACTCATATAATAATTGTCAATGATTGCAATATAGTTGTCAATGATGGTCGTAGCAGAAATGAACAAAATATTGAGGGCGGAACATTATATTGTCAATACTATTGAGTCAATAATATTGACAATTATATTGAGTATGGATGTGCCGCTTAGTATCGCTGCTCACTGTTGCACCACCTACTAGGACGCTCACAAAAGGTCGGAATTCCTCTCTGCAGTACTGTCCACATTCCTCTTTATAAGCGTATAGTATTTTACACAACTTGTCTTGGTGTGCACGTGTGGGTGCTATGCACGTGCGTGAGAGTTGCATGTGTTCCACCATAGTATTTCAATTATACGGACTATATGCCTATTTGAGACAGGTATAATGCTCCCGCACTATGCTAGGACGTTGTCGACATATTGCAAAGTACTAATATTCTGAAAAAGGGTGATCCATCGAAAGCAAAAGTAGAAATGCAAAAAGAGAAAATTGCAGACTCGGTTTTATTGAGTCTGTTCATGAGTAGTAATTAAAAGTGCAACACCGGCTTAAGCAGTATTCAATTTTCAAAACTAATAACATAAAAACTAATGATCCCGAAGGACCAGAAAATATAACAACACTAGTCACATTATGAATTATTACACCAGTTAATTTGGTCCTCGCTTGAATCTCAGGTGACAAACAGTGGATGCATATTCCAGGTGGGGTCTCACAAGTGATTTGTATAGTGTTAGAAACATGTCTTTGGCCATATGTGGGAATGTCTTACAAATTAGACATGTGTTCCTGTTAGCAATTTTACCTTTACGCCTAACTGTTTTACAGGGTTATGTATACGGAAGGTTGATTAAAGGTTGATCCTATAGCATTTTTAAAGTTTTAGTAATGCCATTTCATTGCACTATTGTAGGGGCTACTCAATATCGCCGTTAGAAAAGCATAGACAAAATGTTGGTTGGTAAAGAACGTTATGACTATGGAGTATACACTTAATTGGGCTGCGAAAGCAGCCCAAACTTATACGGCTTTGAATTTTGACCATGCGTTTCTGCGTTCCTGTGATTCTATAAAAGCCAATGTTTTTTAATAACTATGGGTTACTGTGAGACAAGCTTTTATTTATATACATTCATTTATTTTACTTATTTCGATTCATACATTTTTTTAGCGGGGACAAATATTTTTGTCGAGGTTATTTGCTTCATTTCTGCCAGTGAAAATGCTAGTGTATTAGGTATAAATGATTTAAAAGCACTTCCCCAATTATAGCAGTCAGCGTGGTCGAAGGGTTATAACGTTGACCTAGGAAATGTGAGGTTGTGGGTTCGATCCTCGGCGGAAGCTTAATTTTTTTTCTCTCATTTTTTTGTTAGCACCCTTAGTTTACGTGCTTTTGGTTTAAAAACAATTTTGTACAAAAATATTGTAAAAGTATAAGTCCTTTGTTTGAATTTTGTCTTTGGTAAAGTTATTTAACTCGTGGTTTTGTTGACCGTTTTGAATATTTCGCCATTGTGCATGAATACCATTGATCTGTGACGTAATGTGTATTATTGGTGTCATACACAGGTATTATGCATCATGGCTCATTAAAACATTCCCCCGTTTCTGCTGTTAATTTATACATTACAGTCATGTTTTCCCAATGTATCTGTTAATTAAAACTACTAAACAATATTGCTCCCTCTTTTTCTTCTATCCTGCTTAAAGACGTTACGCAGCCATTTTACGCTTGCGTAAAACCGTGCTTGTTTTATTCTGGTAGTGCTTGAGTGCGAGTGATTCTGAACTATGCGTTTCCGCCCGTCAAACTGTTGCTAGCAAAGTACAACAATAACACAATTTAGAACAACAACAACAAAACATTTTAACCGAACATATATGACATCACTCTCACGGATTCAACGCTACGCAACGTCACGCCAAATAACACCCGGTAATAGTTAAATACCCACAGGTGCCCATCGCATGCTATGTCATAAGTAATTTACTTATTATATAGAGCAGGAGTGTTCGTGTTGTTGTTGCGACATAGCATGCGAAGGACACCTGTGGTAATACCCAACGTCGTGTTTGGCGACTAAAGCATCCACTGTACTATTAGTTATGCAGTGCTTAGTGTCCCTAATATCGAATATACACTGCCAGCAAATATTCATATGGGACGAGTGTATATTCCATATTAGGGGCACTAAGCACTGCATAACGAATTTATCTTACCGACTACCTTTAATTTCAAGCATTTACACGCATGATTGCATGCCTACATACGTAGGCCTACATGTCTTTGAGCGGACGTATTTCCTACATAGAAACAACCACAAACGGCTATAGAATAATGTCTGTCAGACTCACACCATATCTAAACAGTACATCAAATCTATCTTATACACGTATCATTTCGTATAAATGTTCTGTCATAAATCTATATTTTAACCATTTACTCCATATAGATACTCTTTTTAAACACGTTAAAGGTGTTAGATTAAAAGGTCCAATTGTTCTAACAATAGCACATATTGTATCTAGGAATAACAAGGGAATTAACTCTTGCGACCTTGATATGACAATAAGCAGAATATTTTATCTTTTAAATTAATTAACCCCCCCCCCCCCCTTTAATAGAAAAAAGAAGAAAATGTGTTTTTTTTACTCAAATGTCGTTTATATATTTTGGTTTTTGTATAAACATGAATTATTATTATAAATTGGAGAAAAAGCATGTGACTGTCAAGCAAGGGAATTAACTCTTGTAAAGACATGATATGGATTTTAGTAACCCTATATGGGGTTTTATAGGGTTTTCACGTAACCAATGGAATGACTAGAATTTAGTAGGAGGTAAAAGACCCTGTTAGGCCGGTGGCTGCTTAATACGGGGTGAAAGACATACATGAAAATCTCCTAGAGGGGCTTTCTGCATGACTTTCATCCTGCATTAAGCTGCCACCTGTCTTAAAGATCGATAATGCTAAGTACTTGAGTGTTCGTATAATCGAGGTTTTACTGTATTTGAAATGTCGTGAATCTGTATAGTGGAGAGCTTTCTGCACGAGTTTCACCCTGCATAAAGCTGCAACCTGTCTTAAAGATCGATAATGCTAAGTACTGGAGTGTTCGAATAATCCAGGTGTTACTGTATTTGAAATGTCATGAAATTGCGGGTCGGTATAGTTCTAATAAAATAATTATTATAATCCACTGTGTGTGATATACACATTTGAAACAAGAACAGTGCTTGAAAGTATTCGTCTCGAGTGACAACCTGTACATACAGTAAAACCGGGCGTTAAATTGGTATAAAGATCGGTCTTAGAAACATGTGGCAGCTTAAGGAGCCTTCTGCATGACTTCCACCCTGCATTAAGCAGTATCTAAATTCTTCTCTACCAGAATTCTGGTGTAGAGGGTTGTTTCTGTAAATGTCTCACACCTTGATTTCAACAATATTTTGTTCAATAAAGAAACGGATTAGACAACACGCATAGCCTATGTAAGTCCTCTCCAGTGGTACAAGGTAATTACATGCCGTACATGCAAGAAATATACAAATACATGCAGTAACCGTTCATGCATATGCAAGATTGTTATTAAATGATAATTAATCAGTATTGCCTGGGCCCGATTGCACAATCACTAATTAGATCAATCCATTTTCACTAACATTATTTGGAACAATTTTTATGACCCCAACGGCGGACATATAGTAATCGCATTGTCCGCCCTTCCGTCTGCCCGTCCGTCCATCTGTCCTTCCATCCGTCCGTCCCAAATTTCGTATCCCTTCTAAAACTTTTTTTATCTGTTAATGGATTTCAAAATAACCTGGCACAAATGTTCACCACACAAAGACGATGTATCGCGTTCAGCTCCCTGGTTCATGGGTCAAGAGTCAAGGTCATCCTTCAGGGTCAAAGGTCGGGGCATAAGTGTTTCACTAACACACTCTTGTTCATTATGAAATCGATAATTCTGATTGATTTAGCATGGTAACTATATAGTTAACTTTAGAATTGATATACATATACAGCCTTGGTACAATAAAATCTCACTAACTAGAACACTCAAAGAAGTATCAGTATAGCCTTTTTGAGACAGGTGGCAGCTTAATTAATGCAGGGTGAAAGTTGTGCAGAAAGCCCCAAGACTTCTTATCTGCATTAAGCGGCCGCATGTCTTAAAAAGATCTCAAATCGTCTTTATTAAAATTGGAATCATCGACGTTTTACTGTATGTCACGGCTGGAAATCGAACAAGAGTGTAATGGGTATGGCGTGTTCAAAACAGATAAAGAAGAGAATTGGCCCTTTACTCAATAAATACACCTTTCTACACTTTTGCAAAATCTTAAAACTTGGTCAAAGTATAATAAACTGGTAGTTCATAGGTAGGTTGTTAAACGCTTAGCAAAACCTCAATACAGTAAAACCTGTCTATAATGGCCACTAAATCATGTTAATTAGTTGGTATTTGGGGCAGGTGGCTGTATAAAGCAAGGTGAAAGTAAAACAGAACGCTCCTATAGGAGCGTTCTGTTTTACTTTCACCTTGCTTTAAGCAACATTCCGCATTTTACACAAAATTCTTGATGTACTTTAGTGGCCGTTATAAAGAGGTTTTACTGTATAGTTTAGTTCTCCACGGTTCAACAAAGAAGTCGAATTGATAATGTGCGGCCGAAGCATCAAGATCAGAGGAAGCCGTGGAATGACTTACAATAAAAACTCGACACTACGAAAATTTAGTAGTGGAGAATGTATGTCTTTGTAGGGAAGTGGATGCTTAATGCAGGGTGAAAGTTGTGCAGAAAGCTCTTAGAGGAGCTTTCTGCATGACTTTCATCCTGCATAAAGCTGTCACCTGCATTTATGAACGATAATGATACGTATTTAAGTATTCGAATAATCGAGAGTTCACGGTATGTATGTTGTATGCTTGCAACAAAGCTGCAGGTCGTTACTGACCCTGAGTAAGTGAACGAATTTGATTGTTACTAATGATATGATAAATAGTGAATGGCTCTAAACTATTATGAAGTCATCCAGACTTTGAGAGTACTATATAACAGTAAACAACTAAACATATAGTGCAACTACATATCAAAAGGGTGTAAGAACATGGATCCTCTTTAATAATCAAATTAAAAGGTGATCCTTTTCAAACATTTCCAGTTGTTTGGGTAATGTCCGTAACTTATCAAATCACGTTATCTTTTCTTTATGTATGTATATTATCGTATCCTATGCTATCCTTATATATCCTATCCAATCCTTTCCTCATATCCATATTATACACCCTATCTTATCCTTAATTTTCTTTTCTTACCTAGCTATCAAGCCACCCACAAGCTGTATACATTGCTGAAATGTCAATTTCATTAATAATCCTCAATGTCTTTGTGGGCTTTATATCTGCGTCAAAATCCCCGTAAAGAACGTGATGTGTTTGTGATTAACAATTAACAACAGACACCATTATCTCTATAGACCCTTTAACACCGTATGTCCACCCGTAGATAGTAACGTTTTTATTATTACAGTAGAACCCATCTAATGCGACCACTTAATGAATAAACATAGTTGTCTTTATAAGCAGGTGGTTGCTTAATGCAGGACAAAAGTAATGCAGAAAGCTCCTAGAGCTTTCTGCATTAATTTTGTCCTGCATTAAGCTACCATCTGCATCAAGCACCAAGAATTATACCTCTTTAAGGTGGTCGCATTAGCGGGGTTTTACTGTATTACAACTACGGTAGAGCCTGTCCTAAGCGGTCATTCATGTATTGAATACAGGAGTCTTAAAGCAGGTGGTTGCTTAATGTAGGGATAGAGTAATGCAAAAAACTCCCATATGAGCTTTCTGCATTACTTGTGACTGGCATTAAGCTACCACCTGTCTTACACAGGCATAATTAGACCTCTTTTTGATGGCCGCTATAGAGAGGTTCTACTGTACTACTATTATTATTTACAATTAAGAGAATATTCAAAAAGGGGAGTTAATATAATACATGTTCAATAATTTATATATTATCATCTATATGCATATTTATGTAGCCTACAAATATAGGTATATGAATATACAACAAACATTAATGAGGTTAATTAACCCTTTCCCTCATATAAACGTGTTTTCACGCATCTGCAAACGATGTAGACCCAGATCAGACGATCAGACGGCTCCTAGAGGAGCCGTCTGATCAGGGTCTGCTCTGTTTGCTAATAGAATTTTATAGATCTGTTTGGTTTTTTTTGCTTTCTAAAATGTCTTCAATGTTCCACGTTCCAGATTTCTTTATAACTATTTTGTTAATGAATATTCAGTAGGTATTGAAATTTGGCTTAAATACAGAACAGGGAAAGGGTTTAGACAATAAGATCACACAAGCAATGTATTATGCACTTGCAATTTCATTACATAATGTAAATATGGTAGGCCTATCACAGATTCATAGGCGGCGTAAATCTCACGAGAGTGTATCACACAAGTTCAAATTTAATTTTTTTATCACTGAAGTTATCACATATAAAAGTGTCAAAATACATTATTTTCCAACTACATCCTCTGACAAATAATGTTTCGTTTGACACACACGCACGCACGCACGCACAATTTCTATGATAGTTCATGGAAGTCACAACTACCATCCCAGATCGCAACCGTCTTTGGACCAACGTTGAACTTAACTAGATACCATAAACTAAGAAAAACTTTTTCTAAATTTTACTATCGAAATCTCTCGCTTATTGGCAAGTACCAATGTAATCTCAAGGTGCTTCTGCGATACGGTATTTCACATCCTGAATTTTATGGTGATGTGATTTACAAACTTCGTAAAATTATTGGACATACCCATTTTCTCACTTTGTTCATCAAATGTGTTAAACAATTCATTAAAAAGGGATATGATCCTGTAGTACTACAACATACTGCATGTTTGGTTGTGAACCCTTTTACAGTTGGCAATCACGCTGGCCTCTTTGCATGTACGCCGACAAGAAAGGTTTAGTACTCTATGAAGGCGACCTCTTAAATCCAGAAATGGAAGGAGAACGTCGGATATCTGTACTATTTCATTTTTGTCGTACCCTTTATTACTTTTCTACAGTTACTCTGTTTGCAGCTCAATCATTGAGTACACTAGCGATAGGTGGATACAGTATGTTCAATTAAATGTTATACATGCACTTTACCATTGTATTTGCCGTCGCGGTTGTTGTAGATTAGTCGGAGAGGGGATACGTTTATTTACACTGTTTGTCTTTTAGGGTGGGGATGGAATAAGAGTGAGGTTGTGCGCCCATAAACCGGTTTAACCCCCCAGTGACTTTTGTCACTGACCGTTCCAAGGCGGTACTTCCATCTTCCTCCTATTGTATGTTTGTTTTGTCTTTGTGTGTCTCTTGTTGTTTTTTCTACTTATGTACATTTGCTGTTTCCTTGTGTTGCTGTTCGGGCGAGTGTTTGTTCTGTATGTGGTGTTTCCTGCATGACTCATTTTTGTACTTGTAAAATATTGTTACATGTTGGCTTAGGGGTGATGTCTTACCAGTGCTGGACGCGTACTGTTCCACAAATGTTACAACAAAAATATACATTACTAGGGTGCTAGAGCCCTAAGTGAGAAAGGAATCGGGGGTGGGGGTGTGATGCTAGAGCCCTGAGTGAGAAAGGAACATATGAGGTTTCGATTGGCGTGAAGAATAGAACATGTTCTAGCAACACGCTCTTCTATTCAAATGGAGTTCAATAAATTACCACGCATCACGTGACATTCTGCCATTATGCTCTAATTTTGGAACAAGATGAGGCGTCTAAAGTATACAAATTGTGATTAATCACACCGATTTTCGTGATTTAGTCATGCCACGCTCAGTGGAGAGATGGCTAGAAACATTTATGTGCAAACAATATGCCGATATATTTGACGCATGTGGCTACAAATCGCTCCATTCGGTGAGTGTGTGAAAATGAAAACAACCGTGTTTTTGGAAATGTTTGGATGTTTTCCGCATGCGTTATACAAGACAACTTTTGTTTTATTTCAGGTGTGCCAGCTACAAATTCAACAGCTGCAGTCAATGCGCATTCCCCCTGAACACTGCGAGATTATCATGCAAAATGTTCAGATTCTTCGACAGTCTATGGGCGGTACGTAAGATTGATTTTTATTTACAAAAATATGTTAAAAATAAAATGTATTTCCATATTTTCGACGTAACATGTGGAATATTGCAGTGATTGTTTAATTTTAAACCAAACACATGGAAAGAGAGCTTGCAGTAATGTCGATTCTCAGAGCAAACATACTTTGTGTGTGTGTGGGGGGGGGGGGGGTCATATGCTGGTTGAATACAGGTCATCTCGATACCTTTCCATTTCTTAACCGGACAAATCTTCGTAACCAGTTTCCTGGTCATTTCGTAACCGGTCGAGTCATCTCGTAACCACTGTTATATATATATATATTAAAACATATATATGATATATGTATAATTTATTAATATTTTCATGGTAAATACTAAATGGATATTGTAAGTAATCTTAGAAAAAGATGACAGTATCCATTTTACAAGTTGGAGATCCTGAATTTGAAATAATAAAAAAATGTGCTTACCAGTTTGTGAGTTGAAATTGATTGCAGATGTCACGGTACCGAACCTAACACAGTCGGGATGAAGAATATGTAAGCGGCTCGGTAGCTCGGTCGGTAGAGCGTTGGAAAGGTAGTCCGAAGGTCCCGGGTTCGAGCCCAGGTCTGGCTGCATATTTTTCTCCCCCTGTTACTTTTGGCGCCCAACGTGGGGCCGTGACCTATTTGTATGGTTAGACGCCTTCAAATATATATATACTACTCACGATTGAATAAATTCGAGGACGAATTTCAATTAAGTGGGGAAGTATGTCACGGTACCGAACCTAACACAGTCGGGATGAAGAATATGTAAGCGGCTCGGTAGCTCAGTTGGTAGAGTGTCGGAACGGTAGTCCGAAGGTCCCAGGTTTGAGCCCCGGTCTGGCTGCATATTTTTCTCCCCCTGTTACACAGAGTAGTCCTTACTCTTAATATCCATTTAAAGTTTAAACATTAAATTCCGAGCACTGTTCATCAAGTTAGGTATCCAACATAAGTACTACTACATAAATGATATCATTCATAAGTTGATTTGTTTCACGATTGTCTATAGCATACAATGGTGTTTAGACATTGCGTAATTATGTTATTAACTTGTAATTAATTGCGGTCGAATTAATTGTTGATAAAAGTTAATGTCTAACGTATTTGAATTAAATTAATAAATAACAGTAGTATTTAGGAAATATCACATGTTATAACCCTTTACTCCATGAATGTTTGTGAAAGAAATTATGATGTCGTGGATACTTTATTAGACACTTTGACACAGGAGCTTTTGGCTGTAGTAGAAACCGTAGAATGATATCTATATTTCATAAGCAAACAGCAGAACCTGAAATCCCCTTCTGTTGTATAATCAACAAGAAGACTACGTTTGTACTCTGTTTGCAAAGTCCTTAAATGGGGTCACTAGCAGGTAAAGGGTTATAGAGTTATGACTCCTAACCATTTCCCTCTTTGATATTTATGTAAGAAATTATGACATTGTAAATATTGATTAGATTGATTTTTATAATTACGTAATTATGATCACGGGAAATTAATGCTCAGGCAGAAACTGTAGAAGCAGATTTATATGATACCATAAGCAAATAGCAGACCCTGATCAGACTGCTCCTGCAGGAGTTGTCTGATCTGGGTATACTTAGTACTCTGCTTTAAAATGCTTGAAAAGGAGTTTATATGAAGGAAAGGGTTATCGGTTATCCCTTGTCATGCCTGAAATATTATGTCTGCTCAAAATCTGATATGCTGATTTTCTCTTAACCTCCGATTCCTTAATGCATTTAGGATGTGATTGTTTGGGTGACAAACAGGTTAGATCTTGGTGAGTTGTACGTAGAGTTACTTGGCATCTTATCTGCATCCAAGTTATTTGCAAATGTGACAAAGTCATGTTTGGCAAGATATGGGTTTCAAAAGTGTTGGTTGCCATGGTAACCCGGTGATTGCCTGTGATTGGTGAATATTTAGACATTTTGCTCATCAATACCTGTTGTCTGTGTCGTTTGGGGGGCATTTTTTGAAGGTGATTATCCAAGTTGTCTTCAGGCTTGCTCATAGATAACAAGTCCAACGTGGGAAAGGAAAGCTCAGCCACAGAGGCTGCATGTGAAGGTCTGGTCTGGAATTAATTTTGAGGCTATGTGAGTTCCTGTCGTTTTGTTTGGCTTACCTGAGCTTTTGAAAGTGGACACTCCTCGATGGATGGTGCAACAACATTGTTCAGGTCAAAAGCCAGTGTAGACCACTGGTGATGGTGAGTGTAGTAGGCACAAAGAGAAATAGTAGCATTTATTTTGTGACCCATGGTCATGGTGGCCAGTGGAAAGCTGGTCATACAGGGTGATCTTGGGCAGGGAATGGTTTTCCATTCTTAAGATGTCCCTCGCTTATCATAGTTGAGCCTTCAGCAACATGACATGCTGGTGATGTCTGCCCATTGGAGCTCCTCAACATTGGTGATGGAAGTCACTCGAGTGAATGTTAAGGATGGTCCAGCAGCAGTACTGATGGAAGGGCTCAAGAAGACACTGGTGATCCATGTCTTGGGGAGGTACATGAAGTAGTCAAGTACAACAACTATAATCTTGGTGCTCATCTTCAGGTGTTTGTTGCACACTTAGGTATTTGTTGTCTCGCACACATTTCTACAGCCAGCCATATGGCATGTTTGCCCTAGCAAGTTGATTGTCAATTTTGTCACTTTCTCTGTCAATTTTGGCATCTGGTGAGATGGGACTCCCCAGGTAGGTGAACTGCTCAACTGGTTTCAGCTCAGCGTCATCAGTGGTGATGTGTGGAGGTTTGTATACTTCCCCGGGGACAGGGTGCAGAGGATTTCTTTCTGTCTTTAACTGAAAGAGTTTGGCAGCTTCTGCAAAGCAGGACCTTATGAGCTTGGCAACTTATGCAAAGGAGAATGTTATGCAATGCAGGGCGTTCCCTGAGAGGGTAACAAGAGCATGGCCAAGATCTTCCATGCTGAAGATGGTGGTGAAGAGTGTCAGTGTTAGGAAGCAATGCTGCTTCTCTCCATTGATGATGTAGTCTTGGAGTGTTCCAACCAATGCCTTTATTGATGCCTTGTCTCTGAGAAGTGCCTGGCTGACACTACTGCACAAGGGACTCTGGAACTGATGTGCTGAGCGATAATTGGCGTTTCATCCAGGAAATTATTAATTATTCGCCGATATATTCTTTACTATTCCAAGTAAATACAGGTTTAATAACGGTTATCACGTTAACAGCGAGATTTTAGTTCAGCTAATCGAAGAACGAGCCTCTTGTCCGACAGCCAATCAAAACGCTCATATTATGCAACTTGTTCATTCAACCTTCCAATATGGCGTTATGAAATTCTGTAAGTGTACTGTCAATAAATCTGAATGTAAGACAAAAATGAGAAGCATAGGCAGATATTACGATATCTTTGACATTTGGTAAAGAAACAAGAAAAGTGATAATGGTGACGATTTCATGAAACTGAAAGTAAACCTTCCTGGGCGAGGGGTCCTTGTGTAATACTGTAAACTTTGTTCCAAACATAGAGGATCTAACATGAGTGTTTATTACACATTGTTTTTATGAAACAAGTTTACTATAATACTATGACACGAGCTTTAGCGAGTGTCATATTCATTATAGTAAACGAGTTTCATAAAAACAATGTATAATGAACACGAATGTAATATTCTTTTTATCACATAATCCTTAAAATGCCATAGAAAATAAAACAGACTAGCTGATGGCCGTTTCTGCCATTGCTTTACAAACAGCGTAGTAATACAACGGACGACCCGCATGGAGTGCTATGATTGGCTAATGCTTTTTAAATGAGCCCTACGATTGGCTAACTTGCTAATTTGCATAAAAAAATGCACTAGTGCAATTCTGCGAAATACGGCACTCAGTTACGGCACTCCCACATGGTAGAGTATGTGATAAAAATGAATTACGGCAAACGCGACTGCATAGCCTTCAAAAACCACCCGAAAAATGCTAGACATGTCCAGTTATTGAAACAGCGGTTTTCCAGTCAGGTAAAAACCTGTAATGTCATGTATAAAAAAGGTGAACTTTAGATATTACCATACCAACTTTAAGTCAAATTTTGTATCTTTATCTGTGATCATCGAGTTCCATTTGCCTTCAAGTCATCTACAGGGATGTTTTGAAGATTTGTGTGTAGATCTGAGTAGTATTGTCCATTTCATTGGGTTCTGCTTGTAGTCTTGGAGCATACACACTGAAGAGAGTGAATTACTGTTGGTTTCTCAGTGGGAATGCATGGAAATGATACGGTCTTAGTGACATGTTTGCAGGATTTCGAGCTGTGAAGCAATGGAGTTCCTAACTATGAAACCAACACCTGAATGATGTATCTTTGTCTTTGGTTTGCATGACCAGTAGAGGGTGTATGCAGGAACCTTTTTTTCTTGAGGCTGCCTTCTTCTGGAAAGCGAGCTTTGATTTAAACCAGGGATATTGTCATATGGATAGTTAGTGTGCAATAAGGGCAGATTGGTGATCTTAGTGATTGCTCTCTGTTGTTGAGTCAAGTATGGCTCTGAATTGTTCCAGCATGGTGACTTTCAGCCCTTTTGTCCTCATTTTCTTGTCTGATTAGTAGCTCTGAGATGCATAGATGGATTTTAAAATAACCCAGCACAACTGCTCATGAATGGCATTAAGACGATGTGTCACACGCAAGATCCTGACCAGTTCCTTAAAGGTCAGGGTCACATTTCAGGGTCAAATATTATTACTCCATGTCCACTCCCCAACTCTGACATATATCCATAATTTCTGCTTGCAGTCAGCTCGACATGGTTGTCACAATGTCCTAGCATGGTTGGTGTATGTTAATGCGTTGTCTTGTCCGGGCTCTAACTCAGAACCCCATTAATGGATTGTGAAAGGATTAGGCGTAAATGTTCCTCTAGAAGTTACGGCATGTTGCGTTCAAAAACCAGGTCAGTGGCTGAAAGTTCAATGTCATACTTAGAGGTCAACAGTCAAAAACATATATTATTTTTGTTTCTCCGGGCTCTAACTGACTCTAACTCTAATGACTAGGCATAAATGTTCCTATGTATGGCGTGTTGCACACAAAACCAACTCAGTAGCTGAAAGGTCCAGGTATTACTTAGAGGTCAACGGTAAAAAACATGTATTGTTTTGCTTGTCCAGGCTTTAACTTAGAACTCAATGGATGGATTTGGATGACTAGGCATGAATGTTTCTCTAGAATATACGGTGTGTCTTGCACAAAAACCAGGTCAGCAGCTGATAGGTCAAGGTTACACTTGGAAGTCAAAAGTCAAAACCATGTATTCTTTCTTGGTTGTTTCAGGCTCTTTCTCATAGTCGCATGGAAAGATTTCAAAATAACATGGCAGAAATGGTCTTCTAGTTAAGATGATGTGTGCAAGAGTCAGATCTGTAGCTTAAAGGTCAAGGTCACACCTGGAGGTCAAGACATTTATGATAAAAAAAAACATGTACTGTTTTGCTTGCCTGAAATTGGAGTTTTCATGTACTATTGGTGAATGACCAGCAGGCTAGACATATTGGCACAAATGTTCACTACATAGAGACAATGTGTAACAGGCAGTACTCATGTCTGTTTCTCAAAAGTAAGGGTCACACTACATTACCAAAGGTCATGACTCCTCATTTCCATGTCTGCTCTGTAACTGACATGTATGTATTGATTTTTTAATGATCTGGACCAAATTTCCAAGCATCAAGACAATATGACATGCGCAAGACCCAGGTCCATGTATCAAAGGTCAAGGTCACACTTAGTGGACAAACGGTCAGGACTCTGTCCCACTCGGCTTGTCTGGTGCATATGTCCTGCACTACATCACTTAAGAATACCAGATTTTGTGTTTAGTTCCTGAGATAAAAGAGTGTCATGCACCAGTTAGGGAGTCCTTCTGACTTTTACCTTGATCATGATCGTGTGCATTTTTTTTATCTGGATTGCATTTCCTCCACTACATCACTTAGGAATGCCAAATGTTTTGTGTAGATGCATCATTTTGATTCCTCTTTGGATAGTAGAGTGTTGCAAGCAGTTTTAGGTCATTCTGACTTGCCATTGACCTTAACTTCTTGTTCTGTTCATACTTGAGTCATGCATTGCTGACCACAGGCCCTGTCATCACAGTACAATTCCTTATCATTATGGACACTTAGGGGTCATATGTTAGTGTACAGTGACAGTTCTTGTTTGATTTTTATATTGACACCATTCCCTCACCTCTTTGTGTCAACATTAAATAACATAACCACTTTGTGTTTTTATTTGTACTTAGAACAGACACCATTACTACTTTCAGTTTTAATAATTAATATTGTAGTATACTTTGAACTGTCTTTTCTCAAACAGCCCAATCTATCATTTGACTAGTTACTTACCACTTTCTTGACCAAGAGAAATTTTGTTTGTGTTTGACAGAACTAAACGATATGTTGAAAACCATGAAGACCGAGGAATTTTGACACAGAGCAGGAAAATATGATGTAATGTTTCGGCAGACAGGTGGACACATTCCTATTCTTTTCAAAACCAATAATCAAAGTGTCAGATGAGACACAAATTTATTTCGAACCTCATGATCTAGATTATTTGTAAAGATCATTAACAATTAACCCTTTCCCTCATATAAACGTGTTTTCACGCATTTGCAAACAGAGTAGACCCAGATCAGACGGCTCCGTCTGATCAGGGGCTACTCTGTTTGCCAATAGAATTTGAAAGATCTGTGTCTTCACTTTCTATAATGGCTATAATGCACCACCTTCCACATTTCATTATAGCTATTTTGCTAATGAATATTCAGTAGGTATTGAAATGTGTAATAAACAATTAAACATAGAACAGGGAAAGGGCTAAATAAAATCAGCAGAACATTAACCCATTCCTTCATATAAATGTTTCTTCACACAGTTGCAAACTGCAGACCAAGATCAGACAGCTCTGATCAGGGTCTGCTCTGTTTGCTTATGACATGATAAAGATCTGATTCTTCAGTTTTTGTCAGAACAAAATATTCCCAGTTGAAATTTTACATTTGAAAAATTCAGCTGATAAATATTCATGATGTGATTATTTTACAATTAAGGAATTTTCCTGAAAAGATAAATGTTACAGGGTTTAGACGATTTGATACTATATCAGTCTGATTTAAAAGTTATCACAATGGTCCCAAATTGATTTATTCAGATTAACAAACTGCTGCCAGAATACACACAGGTTACTTTAAACCGGTTTGGTCATTTTCATAATTGTTTTGCATATGTGTAATATAATAGTACACTATTCATTGTTTTATGTTTATGGTAACCTTTAAAGAATACTGACATACAAATTGTAAGTTCAGGGTTTAAATATGCGATTGTTATAAATAACCCTTTCCTTCATGCAAATGCCTTTCACGCCTTTGCAGGCATAGACCCATATCAGATGCTCCTGTAGGAGCCGTCTGATCAGGGTTTGCTCTGTTTGCTTATGAAATGATCTTACTCCACAATTTTTACCAATACCAAAAATTCATGTGTATTTATGTCTTTGTAAAAGTTCAGATCATAAATATTATTGCATGAATATGCAACAGGGAAAGGGATACTCGTTGGCATTCTGGAAAAAATAAATATGTTCAGTTGGGTCTTCTACCCTCTAATGGCCAAAATATGTACATTCATCAAAGCTTAACATCACAAAGCACTGTCTGGGTATGCTGGCATCAGTATTTCTAACTGTGACTGTTATTTCCACCAATAACTAATATCCTTATAGATACTGACTTTTAAATGTTGTTGCATACGTAGTAGAGCGAAGGTCTGCTCTGCTTGCTTATAATATATATATGTAGATCTGTTTCTAGTTTCTGCAATGACCAAAATATCTCTTCATATGCCATCATACAAAATCATTTAATTAATGTACATTGATGTCATTATTTCTTCATGAATATTCATGGCGTGAAAGGTTAACCCTTCTACAAGATTTTGTACACCTTGCAAACAGAGTAGACCCAGATCAGATGGCTCCTATATTAGTGGTCTGATCAGGGTCTGCTTATGTTTGTTTATGATATAACATAGATATGATTCTATAGTTTCTACCATCGTCTAAAATTCATGTGTCCATGTGCTAGTGTCCATGTGCTATTACAATAATGAATCCAATGAATATTCATGAAGCAAAGGGTTAGCTGAACCCTTTCCCTGTTCAATATTCATTTTTAGCTCGTCTGTTTTCGAAGAAAAAAGTCGAGCTATTATGATCACAGGGTCGTTGGCGTTGACGGCGGCCTGGTCGTTGGCGTGTAAAAACAATAATGTAGCTGATTAATTGAAGAGTATAAGAGGTATCAGCATGAAACTTCATAAGTTGGTAGATCACTTTGAGGAGAAGTGTATGCAGTGGTCAAGCACCAAATCAGACGAGCGTTGACGCCGCACGTGGCTCTTGTTATAAAGTACGCTTTTCAAGGAAATTTTCTGATTTGACAAAAACTGTAAAATCAGATCTATATCATGTCTAAGGCAAGTTTTACAGAGTATAACCTGATCCAACAGCTCCTATAGGAGCTGTTTGATCTGGGTCTATTCTGTTTGCAAATGTTTGAAAAGCGTTTATATTAGGAAAAGGGTCAAGAGAGGATATTGTGATAGATTTTGATTGTGGAGAAGATTATCTGAAGGTTACATGTTGTATGAGGCAGGCCCTACCAGTAGGCAGTATATATATTCAATTGTTTGGTGGTGCCATCTTGTACAAAAAATACTTTAACGATTTACATGTATTGATTTTTCCGACGTCGAACATTACCAGCAAGAAAATATGCAACCCAACAAATAATACTTGTCCTAGCAAGCGTTTTCATATTACAGTAAAAACTGGATTATTTGAACATTAAAAAAAGTATAATTATCAATCTTTAACCCTTTCCCTGTTCTGTATTTAGGCCAAATTTCAATACCTACTGAATATTCATTAACAAAATAGTTATAAAGAAATATGGAAGATTTAACATTGTAGACATTTTAGAAAGTAAAGAAACAGATCTATCAAATTTTATTAGCAAACAGATCAGATCCTGATCAGACGGCTCCTCAAATGCGTGAAAACATGTTTATGTGAGGGAAAGGGTTAAGACAGGTGGCAGCTTGATGCAGGGTTAAAGTCATACAGAAAGCTCCTGCATTAAGCAGCCACCTACCCATCAATTCCCCAGAACTAAAATTTCGAAGTATAGAGTTTTTGCATTGTTTGAGCTGTTCAGAAACTTTTGGGGCCATATTGGTTGATATGGGTATGTTTGACATTATGTTACGATGAATATGAATTGCTTGCATCTGCATGGAGGAGTAGAAGATCATAATGCAGTACAGAAAACTGGAATTTATTTGCAGTATGATGAATCAATGTCAATAGAAGATGGAGGACACATATTCAATTAAGAATTTGTGACTTTTTATTTAGCAATATTGGTTTCTACTGTGAAGGAAATAAGAACTGCTTACAGTTGTTCTTCAAACTTTTAATCATTTTACACATTCATTTAACCCTTACCTGTTGCAAACAACTTTGTAAACAGAGTAGACCCAGATCAGATGGCTCTTGCAGGAACCGTCTGATAGGCTCTATTGTATTTGCTTATGAAATCATATAGATCTGATTCTGCAGTTCCTCCTAATATCAAAACACTGTGTGCATGATACATGGTGTAATTATTTATCAGGGAAGGGTAAGAGCTGGGATCCGAGTGGTATCTCTTCTGGGTCTAAATACTATCACACTAGATTGTACTTTTACCCTTTCCCTCCTTTAACCCTTTCCCTCATATAAACGTGTTTTCACGCATTTGCAAACAGAGTAGACCCAGATCAGACGGCTCCTAGAGGAGCCGTCTGATCTGGGTCTACTCTGTTTGCTAATAGAATTTGAAAGATCAGTGTCTTCACTTTCTAAAATGGCTACAATGTTCCACCTTCCACATTTCATTATAACTATTTTGTCTATGAATATTCAGTAGGTATTGAAATTTGGACTAAATGTAGAACAGGGAAAGGGTTAAATCCCTTTTCTCCCCTTTTCAGATAGAGTAAACCTTTCCTCCATAGGCTGTTTTAGACCCAACCTCTTTGAATGAATCTACCGAAAGGAGCATTTTTTAGAGAAAAGGAAAATGTTAGAATTGTGTAGTACGTGTATTGAAACCATTGTGATAAATAGAGCATTTGCTCCACAGGAACAAAATTAATGCTCTATTTATCACAATGGTTTCAAGAAGTGACTATTATAAAGGTGTAGAAAGGCGTATTAACCCTTCGCTTGCTGAATTTTAAAATACATGTCTCCTTCTTTACCCATGCCCTGTTGTATAATTACATATATCTTCACTGTATACAAGTATTTTGCTGTGCAATCACTGCTGTGGAGTGCACTGGTTGCACAATCAACTTGTAAATAGTGCAGACCCTGATGAGACAGCTCCTGCAGGAGCTGTCTCATCTGGGTCTTCACTTTTTACAGGTAGGTATATCGACGTGAATAGCAAGCGAAGGGTTAATGAAGGAAAGGGGTAAACCCAGATGAGACAGCTCCTATAGGAGCCATATGGTCAGGGTCTGCTCTGTTTGCTTATGAAAATATAATAGATCTGACTTCAGTTTCTAGTAATACGAAAATATCCTGTGTAAAAAAATTATATGCGTTATAAGAATTCAGCTAATAAATATTTATGATGTTATTATTTCTAACATGAATATTCATGGAGGAAAGGGTTAAAGATAAATGGAAAAGAAGTTCCTTGGAGGATTGAAACAGGCAACAAATACCTGGATTTAAACCGCAATCTAAGGGATGAACATAAAATACTGGTACAACTGACTTTAGCTGATATTCTCTTAACTGAATATCCTTTACAGATATTATGAAATCAAATACTTGTGCATGTAGTGCTGTTTAATTTAGGCTTATTTTCTGTTAATAATGAGAGTTATTTGTATGCATTGTGAATTTTATCTAGAAGATGCAGAAAGACATATAAGTAAGAAATTTTATGCAGAAGACTTTGAATCCATGAGTATTTTGCAGGATAAAAGTTAAACGCCTCTCTGTCTTCATTTCATATTTCCAATAATAGAATCGGTCTCTGTTCACCATGACTGGCGTTAGCGAGGAAAATCAATTTCACGATTCTTTTCTCTGGTAGAGTTGGCCATTGGGCTATAGAAAACAGGCATATATTTCAGATTTTCTCAGCAAAGGCTAGACAAATTCTGAGATGAAGGGCTTAAGAAACAAATTAGTTAAATGGGGAAAGTTTTAGGTTTTCTTGTCTGATACAAAATCTTTTAGAAATATAGAATACTTGTGCAAGTGTTAACCCTTTCCCTGTTCTACATTTATTACAAATTTCAATACCTTAATAATTACAACAAAATATGGAAGGTGGAACTTTGTAGCCATTTTAGAAAGTAAAGAAACAGATCTTTCAAATTCCATTAACAAATCGAGCAGACCCTGATCAGATGGCTCCTATAGGAACCGTCTGATCTGGGTCTTCTCTGTTTGTAAATGCGTGAAAATAAGTTTATATGAAGGAAAGGGTTAACCCTTATTCTGCTGTAAGATATGTTTGTTCAAACCCCGAGTTTCTGCAGTTTATTCTTCCCTTTGATTCTTTCAAGCTTTTGAGTAGTTATTGACAGAGTGCCAACAGGTTGGATCCGGATTAGTCTCATTTACTGGGCATCTCAAACAAGAGGGTGATTTGGGAGAAAAAGTCTCCCTAACCTTGCTGACTTCTCCCTGTTTTGAGCTGAGGGAAAAGTTTTAATACAAAGAACAGGGAGGTATACAATCAGGACCAAAACTTCTTCAATCCCACTAAACTTCTCCTTGATAGAGAGCTTCAGCTTGAGCCCTGTGTTCAAGGTGTTTGCAAATGCCAGTCAGTTTTGATCAGCATGATAGGGGGTAAAAACAGGACAGAGGTCTTGTTATTTGTGATTAAGATAAGCAGAGGTGATATTGGGTAGGGATTTGGCTAGGCATTAACCTTTGGTCTGTTTTGAAGAAATCACGAGCTATTGTTGTAACTTCAGCGTCCGTGTTGTCGTTGTCGTCCGAAATCTTAACATTGACCATAACTCAAAAAGTATAAGAAGTATCAACATGAAACTTCATAGGTTTGTAATTTCATTAAGGGAAAGGCCCCTACATAAGAACCATAACTCTTGATTTAATTTTTTTTTGAGTTGTGGCCCTTTATATTTATCAAAATGTTTAATATTGCTGGACAAGTACCAAATCAGACGAGCGTTGGCGCCGCACACGGCTCTTGTTGGTATGCATGTTCATCTTGACAATAACGACAGACGAGCGTTGGCACCCGCTTGCGTTGCTCTTGTTAGCTTGTCTGTTTTTGGAAGAAAAAATTACACGCTTCTGTCTTAACTCAGGGGTCCACGTTGTCATCTTCGTCATTCAGAAACTTAAATATTGGCTATTACTTATTTAGTTTACTATTCATACTAATCTTATGTAACTTCACACACTTGTTCACCATCATAAGGGCTACAATCTGACCAAGGGCCATTACTCTGTAAGACTTTTACAAAATTATGCCCTGTTATGGACTTAGAAAATAAACTGTAACCGGCAGATGGATCTGAAAAGGGGTACGCATAGAGACTTGATATTTGGCATGCATAAAGTCAAGGTCAATGTCATCTTTCAAGGTCAGAGGTCAAATATATAGGTCACATCACCGACTTTAACATTGGCCATAACTTTAGAACCAGTAGAGATAGAGACTTGATATTTGATATGCTTCTGTATCTCTTGATGCTACACATTTTGAGGGTTACATGTCAAGGTCATCCTTCAGAGTCAAAGGTCAGATGTTTGTTTGTTTGTCAGCAACTTTAACATTGGGCATAACTTTTGAATCAGTAGAGATAGAGACTTGATATTTGGCATTCATGTATATCTCTTGAAGCCGCACATTTTCAGGGGTGACATTTCAAGGCCTTCCTTCAAGGTCAAAGGCCAGATATATAGGTCAAATCACTTTCTTTCGAACAATTGGAGATAGAGACTTGATATTTGCCATGCATGTATATCTCATGAAGCCTCACATTTTGAGTGGTGACATATCAGTGTCAAGGTCATTCTTCAAGGTCAAAGACAAATGTATAGGTCAAAGTGTACATTCGCTATACTATTTAATTTAGTACAGATAGAGACTTGATATTTGGCATGCATGTGTATCTCATGGAGCAGCATGTATTGCGCGGTGACATGACATGTCAAGGTTATCCTTCAAGGTCAAAGCTCATATGTTGATCGAATCACCAACTTCACGCAGAGACTTCATATTTGGTCAGCTAGCCTATTAGGGTGGTTTGGGGCATAGTGTAGTGTTTCACAAACACATCTTGTTTCTATTTTTAACAAAACATATAATTCTAAAAGTTGATGCAAATGAATTATCATCTGTGTTTATCTTGTAGTGGCCAAAGGCATTAATGTATGCTGATTGCCAATAAACAACTGAACTGAACTGCATAGGATAGAGTAAAGACAGAATGTAATTAAGGGAACACCAAATTACATCAAGTAACCACATGATACCATTTGTCATATATACATTGGTATTATATGTTTGAAAAAACAGAGTCAGGACAGGACCATGTATTAGTATCTACAGGTTCTTGTCATTTTATCATCGTGCAACTTGTATGTACACATACACAGGCCCAGATAAGATGCATTAATTAACCATTTCCCTGTTCTATGTTTATTCTGAATTTCAATACCTACTGAATATTCATAGACTCAATCTCTATAGGTATAATGAAATATGTAAGGTGGAACATAGACATTTTAGAAACTAAAGAATCAAATCGGTCAAATTCAACTAGTAAACAGCAGACCCTGATCAGACAGCTCCTATGGGAGCTGTCTGATCTGGGTCTACTCTGTTTGCAAATATGTGAACATTTTTATATTAGTGAAAGGGTTAAAAACATTTTCAAGTACAGCTCCTTTATTTCTGCACCAAACCTCATGTTGTGACCAGTCACTTGGTATAAATCCAAAAGAATTTTATTTATATATGTTTAAAGGATGAATGTGTGTCATTATTATGTGAACTTGGGATCCTTGAATATTGTTATGATAGGAACTCGGTTACTAAGGTTACTGCCCTTGTGATAGATCATACCACATATCTACAGTTATGCTTAAGTGGGCTTTTCCATGTCCTTAGGCTGCTTTAGATAACAGTTATTGTCCATAGCAAGGATATAATTGTGGCAAATGCCACAATATGAATTGAATGGGATGTCAAATTCAGCAATTTTTTGTGAGGTTTGCAAACGGCCCAGCATAGTCTTCACAGTGGCAGTTGAGTGTATAGTCCAAGCAAATGTAAATGTATCAATCCTACCATATAATTAGAACTGATGTTCTGCTGGTAGCCTGGTAGGTCTCATTTAACAGCAAAAAATAAAAAGCACTAATTATTCTTTACTCCTGCCTTAATTACCAATTTTCTCACCTGTTTAGTACTTCCAGTATATTACCTAGGCCTACTGTTAGCCCATTCCCGCATATTGACGCCTCTGAAAAAGTCACTTTCTGAAAACATTGTGATAAATAGGGCATTTGCTCCATAGGAGCAAATGCTTATTTATCACAATGATTTCAACACTACAGAATTCTAAAAAGTCCTTTCCTCTAGGAATTGCACCTTTTCGGTAGATTTAGTCAAAGAAGTTGGGTCTAAAAATAGCCTATGAGGGAATGGGTTAGTACCCATGTTGTCGTAGGAAGTTTATCACTCAACAGGACAAGCTGTTAAAGTTTAGACATTTAGGACTGTGCTTTTAAAGATTTTATGGCAATCACTGAATTGCAATATCGTACAGTGAAGTCGCTCTAATACAACCACTGTAAAAAATGTCTATATCTGGATTTTTGATATAGGTGGTACCTTATTGCATGACATAAGTTATACAAAAAGCTCCTATTTGAGCTTTCTGCATTACTAAAGCTCTGTATTAAGCTTGGTGTGGGTGCTATATAGTAATCGCCCTGTCCGTCCTTCAGTCAGTCCAACAATCACACTATTTTTGTCACCTCTCTAACTCAAACAGTTTTCATCTGATTTCACCAAACTAGCAGACATTAGTCATAGGTGTAAAATCTTGACGTAGTTTGATTACCAGTTAAATTGCTTTAGACACTTCTGAGATATCGCCCTTGGTTCAGTCAAAATTGGCCGTTTTAGCCTTGTCTGCTCTCTTGCTCAGTTTTCGTCTGATCTTCACCAAACTTGTAGAGAATGTTTATAGGTGTAAAATCTTAATCAAGTTCAATTACAATTACATCATTCATTCAAAGTGTTTGGGCCTAAAAATAGCCTATAAGGTAATGGGTTAAAGTGATAAAATCAAATACCGTAATAAGTGCTTATTTGGGTGTAATAATTTTTGTTGACCAGTCAGGAGGGTAAACTGAGAATATTTAACCAAACGATGGCAGACTTATAGTAGAAGTGGTTAATTGTTTTGAATATTTTTGTATTTCCAGGGGGTATGTTACAGCAGCAGCAGTATGGAGACGAGATGGGTCACTACAACAACAATAGCAGCAGCAGCAGGATGCCAGCCCATGGTGGGGGCATGCCGGGAATGGGCTACCAGCCCAGGGCTGACATGGTAGGTGAACAGGAGCACTTTAGCACTGTATAACCATTTCCCTGTTCTTTGTTCTTTGTTCAAAGTTATATGAATTATGCCCCTTGGTTTCAAATGAGGATTGCCCCAGGGATGGCCAGTTTTCTATAGAAACATAGTGTAAACATTGAAAATCTTCTCCTCTGCTTGTCAGGTGAGCAGTAACAGGGCCATCATGGCCCTCTTGTTTAAATTAATTGTGTAGTATAGAATAGGAGCAAATGCTCTATTTATCACAATGGTTTCAAGAAGTGACTGTTTACAGAGGCGTAGAAAGGCATATTTATGGAAGAAAGGGTTATTATGTCATTTTATTTTAAAGTTATGACCCTTGAACTTGTGCGTTCATCGTCAACTTTGGTTTGTCAGTTGTTTTCTGGGAAAACTTTTTAAAGAATATTAATGAAACTTCAAACAAATGTTTCATGCAACAAAGTCTCAAGTTGAGTAGATTTTGAGGTTTATTCAATTTGTGGTTACAGAGTTATGGCCCTTGCACTTACGAAAATCTGCAAATTTGAGGATGGCTGTAACAAGATCTGAAGCACAAATTAGAAAATATAACACATATACTTGGCCTATTGAATCAGAGAAACTGGGGGCTATTTAAAATTAGGTAATTTTTATACAGTGTTTTTTCAAACACCCCCCCCCCCCCCCCCCCCCTTTCCATGGATAGATATTTCAAAAGATTAACTTCAAATATGCTTCTCGATTTGTAATCGCAAGTGGGCGTCTCATGTACCGTATGCTGCACTATTGTTGTGATATTGGAGCTCTGGATAAGAGGCATTTTTAGGGAAAATGTTTCTACATTTGTCTCCCCAAGTCATACTTTGTAAGTACTGCATAGAGTCGACCAATCACTAGGCCAGTTTTAACCCTTATTCCATAAATATGGCTTTTAACAACTTTGCAAACAAAGGTCTTAATTTTGACCAATAAGCCACCATTCAGTTGCCACGGCAACCAATTCTTTCGAAAGACCTACCAATGAATTTTGAGTGCCAAAATACCTTGACGTGCCAATTTTCAGCTAAATCGAACAATATCAAAATTCAGAAAAATAAGAAAGATTAGAACAACTCCTGTAGGAGCCATCTAATCAGGATCTTCTCAGAAATAACATTGATTTGAAGCTATGATTTCTCCCATGGCCAAAATGTCCTACGTTCATTTTCCTTTATAAAATTTTATCTAATTAATATTCAAGATGTCATTCCTTTTTACATGGGTAATATTCATGAAGTGAAGGGTTCATCAGTACCAACAAAATAGGGTTTATCTGAGAAATAAGAGTTTGGTTACAATGGTACCCCTCTTAGCTTTAGCTCTAACAGTGCTTGTGGCAGCTGTGGGAGATTATCATACAGTATTGATTTGATGTCTTCTAGAAGATGCTTGCTGGGCCAATGCTGGCTTGTTGCTGCTGCCTGTTTTTGCCAAAAAAAACCAAGCATTATGATCTTGCCTTGAGAGTCAAGTTTGATGTGTGTTCTGACAACTGAATTTTATTTATGACTATGAAGCAACGCAGTCATGTATTGAATGTATTTTATCTACTTGTAAATTTTAACCCTTTCCCTCATATAATGTGTTTTCACGCATCTGCAAACAGAGTAGACCCAGATCAGACGGCTCCTATAGGAGCTGTCTGATCAGGGTCTGCTCTGTTTGCTAATGGAATATGAAAGATCTGTTTCTATACTTTCTAAAATGGCTACAATGGTTTACCTTCCATATTTCATTGTTACTATTGTGTTTATGAATGTTCATTAGGTATGGAAATTTGTAATAAACATAGAACAGGGAAAGGGTTAAAGCACTTGAATGATTGCTCAGGGTGAACTACATGTATTGTGAATGCTCATCGTCTGTCAATCTATTTGTCAACTTTTCATTGAAATGAAATCACAGGATTAGACTTGGCATGATCCTGTACCGAAGTTTTCAAATTACTGGTTGCCATGGGTAACATAAAAAAGAATGATTTTAACAATATTTTGTCTAATTTTAACAATTTTTTTGTATAAAGCTGTGGGTTTAAAATTTTATTTTCACTAAAATATTATACAGTCTCTTCTGAAAAGTTAAGAAAGCATTTTTAAGAAATTCTTGTCTGTTTAACCCTTTCCTCCTTAAATACGCCTTTCTACGCCTGTGTAAAAGCCACTTTTTGAAACCATTGTGATAAATAGAGCATTTGTTCCTTAGGAGCAAATGCTCTATTTATCACAATGGTTTCAAAACTCTAAAATTCTAAAAAAAAAATCCTTTTCTCTAGTTAATGCTCCTTTTCAGTAGATTTATTCAAAGAGGTAAGATCTAAAAATAGCCTGTGAGGTAATGGGTTAAGGGGTTGAACCTGTTGACAGTCACTTAACCAGTTAACCACTAATGAACTGAAAATATTGCATACATGGCCTTTCACCTTTCCCCAGATTAAGTTGGCAAAATTGCTGGGGTCAGAACAAATTTTCCATATATGGCTATAGTGCGGTAATCTAATTTATTCATGTGAAACTACTGGCAAGATTTCAGTGTGATTTTGCGGGAATGATCATAGATAACAGGAGTAATTTGGTATTTTACGCAAATAAAATCCATAAACACTCAAAAGAAATTATTTGAATGAATACTGGGTACTCTGAAAGAAATAGCTTCACTCGATTTGTCCAGATAAGTGGGTGATTTTTTTTTTTCGGGAAAATGGTTTTAGTTATAAAAAACCACTTGCTTTGAGCAAAAGCTGGTGTAACATTTCGTATTATACTTTATAAGGTCTTTAGAAAAATCAGTTAAAGTATTAACAGGTGAAGCAAACTAAAATAATGGTAAGATAACTAAATTTAAACTTTCACCCAACATGTCTTACAATTTGGACTATCAGATATACACTCAATTTTGATTTATCTCAATTAGTGAAAAAAAAATGAGTTTTCACTCAATTCTTATCATTCCTTATCTGTTCATTTGATTATCAGATGATAAAAAATTGCATCAAGGGGCAAGGCAAATTTTCCATAATAACTTGATATATTTGATACAGTTTCTAGGTGATAAATATCATTCAGCCATATGGTATATATGCTAGGGTAGTTATATGGTGAAATTTTCAGCTAGCCAATGCTGTGTTACTGTGTATTTTACACTTTCAGTTAACCGTTTCCCTATTGTATTTTCATGTAAGAAATAATGACTATGAGCAAAATTGTTATAATGTGATAATTTTTATGTACTCTGAGGTTTTTGGTTTTAGTCTGTTTGCAAATGTGTGGAAAGGTGTTTTTATGAGGGAAAGGGTTAACTCTTTACTTTATAAGGATGCTTATTCACACCTTTACAGACATAATAGACCCTGATGAGACGGCTGCAATAGGAACCATCTGCTCAAGGTTTGCTGTGTTTGCTTGTGGTACTATCATGTTGATCTGATTCGAGTTTCTGCCTGAACCAGCCAAAATGTCCTATGTTCATTTGCCATCATAAAAATTAGCTAATAAGTATTCACTATCACCTTATTTCTTACATGAATATTCAACAGGTAAAGGGTTAAAACTGTTTATGCAAGCTGTGTATAAAGGTATTTTTATGCCCCCAAAGCTAGGCTTTGGCGGCATATAGTGATCGCACCGTGCGTGTGTGGGTGGGTGTGTGGGTGGGTGTGTGTGTGTGTGGGTGTGTGTACCTTTTGTCCGGAGTATATTTCCTTTGTCACATCAGCTACGGATACCAAATTTGGTGTGTGAGTTCATCTTGGGATGGGGGAGTGTCGCGTACCATTTTCATGTCACTGTGACCTTGACCTTGACCTTTGACCTTGATTTTACAAAAAGCTTGTCCGGAGCATATCTCCTTTACCTTACCAGCTACAGATTCCAAATTTGGTGTGTGAGTTCATCTTAGGATGGCGGAGTGTCGCGTACCATTTCCAGGTCACTGTGACCTTGACCTTGACCTTTGACCTCGATTTTAAAAAAAGCTTATGCCTTACCAGCTACAAAAAGCTTGTCCGGAGTATATCTCCTATACCTTACCAGCTAAGGATTCCAAATTTGGTGTGTTACTTCATCTTGGGATGGAGGAGTGTCGCGTACCATTTTCAGATCACTGTGACCTTGACCATGACCTTTGACCGATTTTACAAAAAGCTTGTCCGGAGCATATCTCCTTTACCTTACCAGCTACAGATTCCAAATTTGGTGTGTGAGTTCATCTTGGGATGGGGGAGTGTCGCGTACCATTTTCATGTCACTGTGACCTTGACCTTGACCTTTGACCTTGATTTTACAAAAAGCTTGTCCGGAGCATATCTCCTTTACCTTACCAGCTACAGATTCCAAATTTGGTGTGTGAGTTCATCTTAGGATGGCGGAGTGTCGCGTACCATTTCCAGGTCACTGTGACCTTAACCTTGACCTTTGACCTCGATTTTAAAAAAAGCTTATGCCTTACCAGCTACAAAAAGCTTGTCCGGAGTATATCTCCTATACCTTACCAGCTAAGGATTCCAAATTTGGTGTGTTACTTCATCTTGGGATGGAGGAGTGTCGCGTACCATTTTCAGATCACTGTGACCTTGACCATGACCTTTGACCGATTTTACAAAAAGCTTGTCCGGAGCATATCTCCTTTACCTTACCAGCTACAGATTCCAAATTTGGTGTGTGAGTTCATCTTGGGATGGGGGAGTGTCGCGTACCATTTCCAGGTCACTGTGACCTTGACCTTGACCTTTGACCTCGATTTTAAAAACCGCTTATACCTTACCAGCTACAAAAAGCTTGTCCGGAGTATATCTCCTATTCCTTACCAGCTAAGGATTCCAAATTTGGTGTGTGAGTTCATCTTTGGATGGAGGAGTGTCGCGTACCATTTTCAGATCACTGTGACCTTGACCATGACCTTTGACCGATTTTACAAAAAGCTTGTCTGGAGCATATCTCCTTTACCTTACCAGCTACAGATTCCAAATTTGGTGTGTGAGTTCATCTTGGGATGGCGGAATGTCATGTACCATTTCCAGGTCACTATGACCTTAACCTTGACCTTGACCGATTTTACAAAAAGCTTGTCCAGAGCATATCTCCTATACCTTACCAGATACGGATTCCAAATTTGGTTTGTGAGATCACCTTCAGATGGCGGAGTGTCGCGTACCATTTTCAGGTCACTGTGACCTTGACCTTGACCTTGGACCTCGATTTTACAAAAAAGGTTGTCCAGAGAATATCTCTTATACCTTACCAGCTACGGATTCCAAATTTAATGTGTGAGTTTATCTTGGGATGGCGGAGTGTCGCGTACCATTTTCAGGTCACTGTGACCTTGACCTTTGACCTAGATTTTACACAAAGCTTGTCTGGAGCATTTCTCCTATACCTTACCAGCTACGGAATCCAAATTTGGTTTGTGAGTTCATCTTGGGATGGGGGAGAGTCATGTACCATTTTCAGATCACTGACCTTGACCTTGACCTTTGACCTCAATTTTACAGTCCGGAGCATATCTCCTATATCTTACCAGATACAAAAAGCTTGTCCAGAGCATATCTCCTATACCTTAAACGTTGACAATCAACCCAGGGTCCTTTTTAACGTTGAGAATGACTTAGGGTCCTTTTTAACTAAGTTTTGACGCTTGGCTCTTTTCTTAGCTATCATAATCGTCAAAGGTTCTGTTTCTAATGTTAAGAACTGACTCCTGTGTCATTTTTAACAGCATCAAAATTTCATGTTACACCTGCATTACATTGTATTGTTTTTCCACCAAAATGCATTTCGGTGTCAAACACTTTGGGGGCATTTGTCACCCGTGACGACCCTCTTGTTTACACTAGGTCAGTAATCACTGGTACTGTCTTTTGCAGGGTCCAATGAATATGAGTAGTGGCTATGGCTCCCAGATGGGTGGAAATGTTAATTATGGTAATCAGAGGTCAGCCATGATGTCACAGCAACAGTATTCTAGCCAGGCCATGTACCACCAACAGATGAGACATCAACAGCAACAACAACAACAACAACAGTACAAGGGACAATTACCTCATCATCAGTACCCTGGTAACCCAGCGACCATTGGAATGTCTACTCATAACCAGTCAAAAGGGGCTCCATATGGGGAAGCAGAAATGAACTATCCTTCTGTGGGACAGAACTCCCCTGGAAAGGCCATGTACAAGCAAGGTTATCAGGGGAAAGTTCCAGGGTCAGTAGGCCAAGGTCAGGCGAGTGTCCACCATTCACACCCACATCTCCGCAACACAGGGCAGAATCCACAAGAAGTTGCAAACAACATACTCCAGATGGCATCGTCCTCATACCCTCCCAGCCATACTGTGCAGGTCCCTCTGTCGAAAAATCGTTCAGCTCCGTACCATGTTCCTCCACGCTCTCCTCAGTATGGGCCACAAGATACTCCACAACCACAGCAACAACAGCAATACCCTAGTGCCATGACATCTCCAGCCAATCCAGGACAATTTATATATCCCACCACATCACCTCATTATCAACAGCAGCAGCAACATCACAATGCCAGGATGTCTCCTGTGAGTCCAGCTTCGGGTGTCATGGGTATGTTGCCCAGTCCTCACTCTCACCACAGTGGGCACAGTATTTCCAGCTCAAGCCCATGTTCCATGCACAGCCCAGGCACTCGGGACATGCAGTCCCCAGTGTCAGATCTGAATCCTTCTATGAGACGAACCCCATCTGGCATGATGCCATCCTCACAACAAATGACATCCCCACAGAGGGGACAGTACCAAATTAGCTCACCTGGAAACACACCACACCACCAAAGAATGGTTTCACCTGTTCCAACAAATCAGCAACTTCAGGTAACAGTTCCTTGTTCAACCCCACAACAGCAACAGCATATGTACAGAGATAACATGTCTGGCTATGCTGGGCCAGGTTCACGTTCTCATGTCCAGTCAATGTCTCAGTATCCTGCAAGCTGCAGCTCACAGATGTCACCTGGTAGTCAGAGTGGACACTCCATCAATAGTGGTCATTCAGGCAATGTACCTTCACCATACCACACCCCAGCTGCTAAACCTGCAGCTGGATTTAGTCCAAACCAGTCTTATTCACAACAACAGCAGCAGCCTTCATCACCTCAGAGCCTCGATACAAACCCTAGCCCAGCCAATAATATAATAGTTAATCCTCTTCAGTCTCTACAGAAGCTTTGTATGCTTCCAGAAAGGCAGGTGGTTGATCCAAAAAGTGTTGTGAATGACGCCTGTGCTCCTTCCCCTCAAAGTAATGAGTTTCCAAAAAACTATCATATGAATGCTGATTCGCAAGGCTCAGATTTTGGGATGGAAGGAACACACAGCGAATCAGCATCCTCTAATATGGATTCCCAATGTGTTGATGGAAGGTATTGTGTAACTTCTCCAGCTTTTAACTACAGTGCTTCATGTAACTTTGCAGGTCAAGATTCTAATTTACACAATGTAAATGCACCAGATGTGTCAATGGTTATTTCTAGATCGTGTGACAGTGATGTAGGTGAGAGTAAACTAGCTACTAACTTTGTAAAAGAAAGAACTGACCCAAAGCCAGATGTGGGACAGCCTTCTAGTGTAGTTCATGAAACAGAAGAGGTGAGATGCCAGCCAAAGAAAATGATGTTGTTAAGGGCAACTAAAGAAGAGTTTAAGGAGGCTTCACCTGAAATGCAGATAGAACCAGCTAGCAGCTGTACACATGCTGAACAAGAAACTGTTCAAGTTTGTAGTAATCAAAGTGATAAATGTCCAGTTAATGAATCACCTAATCATTCAGAAAATGAGTCAAGTCAAAGTGTAGTAGAAACTGATACAGGCAGTGTTGAGCTTAAATGTCAGAACCAGCAGCTACCTGAAAGTGTATCAGACAATCAGGAATCAGAATCACATGAAAATATATGTGGAGAACAAGACTCTAGGAATAGTGAAGAAAGTGGCAACATTGTTAATGAATCAGGGAATGAGAACCAAAGATATGAAGACAGTATTTGTGAAAATATCAAGGAAGAATCTGTTGAAGACAATAGAGAAGAAAATAAATCCACTTGTGATGAGTTGGAAACTGTAAATGATGATACTAAACTTGACATTAATGACCTGCAGGAGGAGTGTGTGGAAAGTGCAATAGAGAGCAAAAGCATTCAAACTAAGACAACAGATATACAGTCATCTTCTGTGCCAGTCAAATTTGTGGCAGATATATCTGAAAGTGACTCTGAATCTCAGCTAATTGTTCGTAAAGACATTAAAAGTACGTACAGTAAACAAGATAGATTTAAAGGCGCTGACACAAGTGTTAGAAGTCGAGGCCACAGCACTGGATCACTTAGTGATGAAAATGAGAGTGAAATGGAGTATGAAGACCATATCGGTTGTGATGATATAGACAATGGTTTCAGCTATAGTGATGAAAAGGAAGAAATTGATTTGGAAGAAACAGAAGAACCAGAGATGCTGTATGAATTGAACAAACCAATAGTAAATAATTTAAATGGTGTGAAAGAAAAATCTATAGTTACAAGTGCTCACTGGAAGAAAAGTAAACTAAGTGATCTGCAGGCAGTAGACTCTAGAAATGGCACAAATAATAATAGGAAGAGAACACGGCGAAGGACAACGCATATCAATGGTATTAAGGCTGTGGATGAAATTATTGATCTTGACTGTGATGATGATATACCTAGTCCGTCAGGGGTGGGCATAATGGCAGACATTGGTCTTGACAATGGTGATGGAACTTTGTCTGTGGCAGGTGCTACAAGGGTTACCCATAGGCAGAGGAAAACACCACTGAAATTCAAAGACTCCTCATTCTTTCAGGGTGATTTTATATTTGAGGATGAGGAAGATTGTAATGATGATGAGGAGATGTATATACCTAAGAAAAAAAGTGCAAAGAAAACAAACACTACAGATGTGAATCATAATACAAAGAGAAACGAGAAAAAAAACAATTGTGATAACAAAAGTAAATTAAATAAAAGGGATTCCTTGAAAGATAAAAAACAGAAACAGAACTACAATGCCAAATCAAAACAATTGAAATCAAAAGTTGCATATGATCATGATGATCTGGAAACCGAGCAGGGTATAGTTAATGGAACATGTGCTGAAAATGGCAAAGTGACTGTTGCTGCAAATGAAAAGAAGAACAAAAATAATAGTGGTAACTCTATTGAAAAGTCTAGGAAGCCAGGTAAGAGGGCTTCTCAAAATGGTCATGATGAGAAAGTAGCAAATGCTAGTAAATATGAAGCCTCCAAAAGACCTTCGAGAGCATCAAAAAATGAATCTGTAAGACAAGAAACACCTACAAAAACAACTGAGTCTTCTGGACAAAAATCTCAAAATGTGAGAACCAGAGAATCTCTCCGATCTAAAGGAAATGTTAAATCAGAGAACAAAGAAACGGATGAGACTGTGTGCAATGGAGACATAAGTCCTGTGAAAAAAGAGGAACATGATAAGTGTGAGAAGGGTTCAGATAAGAAGAAAAATTTGAATGGTTTAAGAAAAGTTGATGATCAGCAGCCTCAAGTAAAAAGTGAAGTGATTAAAATAGAGGTTCCTAATGAAGATAGTGATAGTGAGGTGATTTTTATAGATGAGTCTGATGATAGTGTAGATGCTGTTGTGACAAAGAGTGAAACGAAAGATTCAGAATTAGGTCCAAAATTAAATACCATAAATGATGCTGAAAAAGAGTTTGTAGGATTTAAATCAGAAACATATGATTTTGAAAACGAGGTAAAAACAGAATTTAAAGAGGAAGTCGGTAGAAATAAACGATTATCCGATTTGCAAGCATCAACTTCACAAACTGCCTGTCAGAAGGGTAAAGGTAAACAGGGTTCTTCTGTGAAGAAAACAAAATCAAAGGACAAAACTGGAAGTGATGAATGCAAATCAAGTAGCACCAAAAAGAAAAGTGCTTCCAAAAGTAAACGAAATAAATATTATGATAATGCCTCAGATTATGAATTGGGTTCAGATAAGAAATCAATGCAGGCAATGAACTTGAACCGAACACATAATCTTTTGAGTGCACAGAAGAAGGAGAAAAAGGACAAATGGGCAGAATTTAAGGGTCCAGTGATCAGATTAGAAGGTGCTAAGGAGAATCCTGATAAGTGCATTGTAATCAATGATCCCTTTGATCACACCACAGACTCGAAAAGGAAAAAATTGCCAATGCAAACTGTCACATCAATTCATATATCACACCTTCCTCCAGACAAGTCTGTTCTCATGCCTCATAATGAGTCTGAGGAAGGCAATAAGTGGATGTGTGCACTTTGTGGTAAACACAGTAGCTACAAATTTCTGGGTGATCTCTTTGGGCCATATACAGTAGAAAATCTGGCTGAAGATATGTCTGACTTTAACACAAACTTTAATAGACCTCAAGATTCCAAGAAAAGACGGTCAGATGGTTCTCAACCAGGGTCAAGTAAGTCTAGTCGTTCCAGTAAAAGGGTCTCAAGTGTATCAAAGGAGATGGAGTTCTTGAAGGAGGTGTGGGTCCATGAAGCATGTGCGGTGTGGTCTGATGGTGTCTTCCTCATTGGTGATAAGATTTATGGTCTGCAGGAGGCAGTGAGAATAGCCAGTCAGACGGTGAGTTAAAATGACATACGGAATAAGTTATAATGACATACGGAATATTAATTAGAATGTTTTCATAATGCAAAGAAATTGTTGACCATGGCAGAAACCGAAGAATTATATCTACAGTAAAACCTCTCTATAACGACCACTAAATTACATCAAGTATTTTGTGTTAAAGGCAGGTAGGTGCTTAAAGCAAGGTGAAAGTAAAACCGAACGCGTTGTGTTTTACTTTCACCTTGCTTTAAGCAACCACCTGCCCAAAATACCAACTGATTAACACAATTTAGTGGTCATTATAGAGAGGTTTTACTGTATATTATTCCATAAACAAACAGAGCAGACCCTGATCAGACGGCTCCTATAGGCCTAGAAAGGCGTATTTATGGAATAAAAGGTTAACATACCCCTTAAATTAGGGCTGTCTGTCATGGATTTGCCATCCAGCATCGATCCATCGGTTGATCCAGTATCGATGATGTATCAATGTGTATTGAAAACTGGAATAATGTAAGACTAATAATTGGGCATTGATATGTGTAGAGTCCCTCTAGAGAGTAAATGTGCTCAACCATGAAAGTACCGTAAATCCTCTGGATAACCGATTTTGAATAAATTAGTACCTAAAAGTTGTTTATCAGCCCTTTATACAGCCCTATACAGATACAAAACCACTGTTCTTAAACTCGATGTGTTCTATGTTGCTTTTTTGTTGAGCACGCTTCTGATCAGCTTAATATAATTGACATTTATATAACCACAATGGTGGTTGAGTGTATCTGTGTATAGGTGTGTCCATCTGGTTTAGTCCTAGCCACTGCTTTATTAGTCCCCCACCGGTTACCGGTTGGGGGACTATAGGTTTGCTCGATTCCGTCCGTCCGTCCGTCCGTCCGTCTGTCCGTCCGTCCGCACTCACCAAAGGGTAGTTGTGTGACTTTTTTTAACTAGTCCCACAAGTAAAATCATTAACCTGGCCATCTCTTGTGACATTAACCTGGCCATTTCTTGTGACATTAACCTGGCCAGTTGTGGGACATAGGGTTAGGGTTAGGGTTAGCTTCCAGATCATTCTTTTCCAAAGTTAGAGCCAAAAATAGTTTTTCTTGTGGGACTAGTCACACAAGAAAAGATCAAAGGAAAAAGTCACACAACTACCCATCCGTTAGTATGTCCGTCCGTCCGTCCGTCCGTCCGTCTGTCACGCTTCGTGTCCGGGCCATATCTCCTACAAAGTTATGCCAAATTCATTATAACTTCACACATTGAAGGAGCATGATGAGGGCTAGTGTCATGCACAAGGGCCATAACTCTAGCATCAATATTTTTGGAGTTATTCCCCTTTTACATATTTTTTTGTCCGGACAATAACTCTTTATCTACTGGTTCAATTGATTTGAAACTTCACATATGGAACAATCATGATGAGGGGTAGTGTCATACACAAGGGCCAGAACTCTAGCATCAATATTTTTGGAGTTATTCCCCTTTTTCATATTTTCTTGTCAGTCCGTCTGTCACGCTTCGTGTCCGGGCCATATCCTACAAAGTTATGCCAAATTCATTATAACTTCACACATTGAAGGAGCATGATGAGGACTAGTGTCATGCACAAGGGCCATAACTCTAGCATCAATATTTTTGGAGTTATTCCCCTTTTACATATTTTTTTGTCCGGACAATAACTCTTTATCTACTGGTTCAATTGATTTGAAACTTCACATATGGAACAATCATGATGAGGGGTAGTGTCATACACAAGGGCCAGAACTCTAGCATCAATATTTTTGGAGTTATTCCCCTTTTTCATATTTTCTTGTCCGTCCGTCTGTCACGCTTCGTGTCCGGGCCATATCTCCTACAAAGTTATGCCAAATTCATTATAACTTCACACATGGAAGGAGCATGATGAGGGCTAGTGTCATGCACAAGGGCCATAACTCTAGCATCAATATTTTTGGAGTTATTCCCCTTTTACATATTTTTTTGTCCGGACAATAACTCTTTATCTACTGGTTCAATTGATTTGAAACTTCACATATGGAACAATCATGATGAGGAGTAGTGTCATACACAAGGGTCATAACTCTAGCATCGATATTTTTGGAGTTATTCCCCTTTTTCATATTTTCTTGTCAGTCTGTCTGTCACGCTTCGTGTCCGGGCAATATCTCCTACAAAGTTAGGCCAAATTCATTATAACTTCACACATTGAAGAAGCATGATCAGGAGTAGTGTCATGCACAAGGGCCATAACTCTAGCATCAATATTTTTGGAGTTATTCCCCTTTTTCATAGTTTTTGTCCGGACAATAACTCTTTATCTACTGGTTCAATTGATTTGAAACTTCACATATGGAACAAGCATGATGAGGGGTAATGTCATGCACAAGGGCCATAACTCTAGCATCTATATTTTTGGAGTTATTCCCATTTTACATATTTTCTTGTCCAGTTAATAACTCTTTATGTACTGGTTCAATTGATTTGAAACTTCTCATATGGAACAAGCATAATGAGGTGTAGTTTCATGCACAAGGGCAATAACTCTAGCATCAATATTTTTGGAGTTACTCCCCTTTTTCATATTTTCTTGGCGGGACAATAACTTTTTATTTACTGATTTAATGTATGAAAGTAGGTACTAATACCATTCAGGTGGTCATGTATATACCATGGTCAACCACACCATGGGTGGGTGGGGTGGGGAGAGCGGAGGGGTTTTTTTTCAGTCCGGTGGGGGACTCATGTCTTGCATAGCAATACAACATGCCCTTGTTTTGCTTAGTCTATTAGACAAAATTTCATACAAGCATACATCTTAATCATTTTATATGTTGTGGACAAAAAACATCACTCTTTCTTTTTTTCACTTTTCTAATTTTTGTTTTACAGATTTTGTCTCTGCACTAGGGCTTTGCATGTTGCCTGCACTTATCAAGTTATTCCAGTGTTTGTTTTGGATTTCTAGGTCATGTTTTAGTTGTGTATATTACTGTTTCAGCCATGTACCCATTGCCAGGAGATGGGGGCTATGATAGGCTGTCTTAACAAAGGCTGTCAGCAAAAGTTCCACCAATCTTGTGCTATGGAGAAAGGTAGGACCGACTAAACGGACTAAATGGTTGGAACTTATGGATTATGAATCAATTCAGAAAAGATCAAAATTCTTAATGAGAAAGTATATATATTAGATCTCTTTAATTTAACCCTTTCCTCCATAAATACGCCTTTATACATCTTTGCAAACAGAGTAGACCCAGATCGAACAGCTCGGGCCATCTGATCGGGGTCTTCTCTGTTTGCTTATAATATAGATATGATTCTACAGTTTGATTCAGCAAAACATTCATGTGTTCATATGCCATTTTAAAAAATAATCTAATTAATATGCATGATGTCACCTGTCTTTCTTGAATATTCATGGGTTAAAGGGTTAAACTTTTTCAACACACTCTGCCTATGGTAATCATTTGTGCCAAATTGTCTAATCTTGACCTACACTGTTTGCAAAAATTTGGATCATGATTAGACTCTGGGTTTCTCAAAACTGTTGGGACACATTTTTGTATCCCTGCCATTAAACTAGGGCATATAGTGTTACCCCTATCTTTCCCTGTACCTGTTCAATATTCATGTAATGAATAATGCAACATGAATATTTATTAGCTGAACTTTTATAATGTAAACTTTTTAATGGAATTTTTTGCTTTCAAAAAAACTTAAGAATCATCTTTATCATATCAAAAGCAAACTGAGCAGACCCTGATCAGACAGCTCCTATAGGACGTGTCTGATTTGGGTCTACTCTGTTTGAAAATGTGTGAAAAGGTGTTTAAATATGTGCAAAATTATTCAGAAATCCTATCAAGCATTCCAAAGATATAGCTTGGATAAGACATGGCAGTTTTGGAATTTAAATCCATATGTACACATTTCCACTTAACCCTTTCCCTCATAAAACAGGGAAAGGGTTAAGAAACGCTTCGCTATCATTTGCCTGTCTGTCTGTCAGTCATGAATTTTGTCATATTGTTTATAGTAACTAATTTAATGAATTTTTTAAAATGTTGTGTTGTCTGAATAAGTTTTCTCATACTTGTATCAAATGCATAGTATTGTGAATACATTTCTATTTTAAAAAGAAATAGAAATAAATAAATTAATGTTCTTTAACCCATTGAAATGCTGAGTTTTTTAAGTGGAGTTGTCCCTATTTGCTTTAGGATAGGGTTCATTCAGGATGAAAAGATATAATTTGTAAAAGGGTCCAACTAGGAGTCCTGATCTGGGTCTACACTGCAAACACCAGCACGTTAATTTCCTGCATTATCCTTCTAACCACTGAGTCACATTTGCAAGTAGCTTGATCTCATCATGATCCAAGCTGTTAGAGACATGTTCAATAGTTTGTCTGTTCAATAGTTTGTCTGAAACTTGATCAAATCCACGGGAGTCAAACTTGCAGGAGATATAAATTTGAACAGATATTATTTATTTACATCAGAGTAAGGGTTTAGAAGGGACAAGTTTGCAGACAAGATAAATCCTTTACTCCATAAATAAGCCTTTCTACTACTCCTATAGGAGGCGTCTGATCAGAGCCTGCTCTAATTGCTTATAACATGATATAGATATGATTCTACAATTTCTGTCATGGCTATAAATTCCTGTGTCCATGTGCTATTATAACAAATTAATCAAATTAATATTCATGATGTCATCATTTCTTAGATGGATATTCATTGAGGAAGAGGTTAACCTAGTATTGAATAGGGCTGTAAAAAATACACTAAGAGGGAATACGACACGTATCACAAGTACAGGGTGGCGAATACGAAAATTTAGTCATGAATATGAATACGTATACTATAATGATAACTGACAACAATATTACAGTCAACTCTTCTATATTACAGTCAACTCTGCTGAATAGAGTACAGTACTTGCTTGATACTCAAAACAATGTTCATTTGTAATGTTCAAAAGTAAAAAAAAAAACATGTAAGGTTGAAGAATTTTGGATTCAAATGACAGAAAATGTCAACTCTTTGGCAAACAATGTATAGAGATGACTATAGATGTGGCAAAATACTGGCTAATACACACATGACTGGAACAGTTACCTAGGTAGACACCAATATTTCACTATAAGTATTACCCACTACTAGTGGATTATACTTATAGTGAAATATTCTATTTAAGGAGTACAAGTATGTCCACATTTTCGACTTAGCAGCTACCAAGAGGAGCTTTCTGCATAACTTTTCACCCTGCATGGAGCAGCCACCAGTCCCCAAGACCGATATTTATACTAAATTGAATGTCCGATTTAGAGGGTTTTACTGTAATAAATGTTTATATCTTTTTAGAGTGCTTCCTGGATGAGGAGAATTTCTCACTGTTGTGTCCAAAACATAAGGTAGGCTTTATTATCACACAAAATGTACTACCTCTAAGCAAATTATTGATATTACCCTGTAAATTAGTGATGTCATACTTTACAAACTGCATGGAGTGTACTACCTCTTAGCAAATTATTGATATTACCCTGTACATTAGTGATGTTATCCTTTACAAACTGCTTGGAGTGTACTACCTCTTAGCAAATTTGTGATGTCATCCTGCAAATTAGTGATACAATCCTGTACAACCAGAAAATGTTTATCCAGTAAAGTGTTAACAGTCAGTTTTAATACTCTTGACAGTTGACAGAAATAAAAGTAAAAAGGTAAAACAGGCAGATATCAAGTTTGTACACTATAACAGATACAGTTGACAGTAGACTTGAGTTAGCCATCTCCTAAGTTATAGAATATTCTGTACCTGACAGCCTAGCTTATCATAGAATCTACTCTTCATCATCTTATTAGACCCCTAACCATCTTTGTAGGTACATTGTATGTACGAAATTGATTTGAAGCTTTTTATCCATTAACCCTGTACTTGCTTAAACCTTTCCTCCATAGGTTATTTTTAGATCCAACCTCTTTGAATAAATTTACCAAAAAGGAGCATTAATTAGAGAAAAGGAAACTTTTAGAATTTTGTAGTTTAGAAACATTGTGATAAATAGAGCATTTGCTCCTAAGGAGCATTGTTCTATTTATCACAATGGTTTCAAAAAGTGACTTTTACAGAGGCATAGAAAGGCATTATTTGTGGAGGAAAGGGTTAAGATGCTTTGTGTCACCTTTGCAAATAAAGTAGACTCACATCAGACACTCATGTAGGAGCATCTGATCAGGATCTGCTCTGTTTGCTTTTATGAAAATTCATCTACATTGTAATAGGTATTCATAATATAATTATTTCTTACATGAATATTCATCAGATAAAGGGTTAATATTAGTACATACCATGTGCAATGACAGTGTTTGGTAGTGTTTTGTTTTCATACCCCAGCAAATGAAGTGGGTTTTTTGGGGGGGGGGGGGGGAGTGTATACTGGAGTCACCATATCCGTCCGTCCGTTCATCCATCTGTCTGTCCGGCTTGTCCGGATCATAACTTCTAAGTATAAAAGCTATTGACTTCAAACTTCATAGTTTCTACCAATACCAAAACATCCTATGTACATATGCCTTTACAAAAATTCAACTAATAAATATTCATGATGTGATTATTTCTTGCATGAATATTCAACAGGGAAAGGGTTAATTCTAGCACATTTGACCAATACACAAAAAGTGGAGAAATTTACATTATCCAAAAAAACAAAACAGTGATAGGGTACCTGGTATGTACAGTAAAACCTCTCTATAACTGCCACTAAATTACATCAAGTATTTTGTGTTAAAGACAGGTGGCAGCTTAAAGCAAGGTGAACGTTAAACAGAACTCTCCTATAGGAGCGTTCTGTTTTACTTTCACCTTGCTTTAAGCAGCCACCTGCCCTAAATACCAACTAATTAACACAATTAAGTGGCCATTATAGAGAGGTTTTACTGTATATCTGAATTCCTCTAATATGGTTGTATGCTTACTTGCAGGTGCGTAAACTCAAACAGTTGGAGTTGGCAGCTGGCTCGGGCAATGTGACTTGAACTTCATCAACATCATGTAGAAATCTCCCGGCATAGATCTCTCTTGTTGCTGCTAGACCAATGATGGCCGCACAACTTATCACAGAGCTTTAGTGGTGTGTTCATCAAAATCTCATCCATCTTATCGTTGCTTCTCTCATTAACCATGCCTTGCAGAAAGTGGGATAGAACAGTTTTGTCGTGATCAAGCCATTTTCTGGCTCAAAACTCAAGAATATTTTCCACGACTACCAGGTTCCAAGTGTTTACTATACTGGTGGAAGCTAGGAACCAAATAAATACATTGAGAATGTTCTTGAGCGTTAACCCTTTCCTTCAAGTAAACACATTTTCAATCATTTGCAAACAGAGTTTACCAAGATCAGACAGCTCATAGATATAAGCCATCTGATCAGGGTCGGCTCTGTTTGCTTAATGGTATAATATAGATCTAATTTAACAGTTTCTGTGTTTCTGTAAACATCCTGTTTACATATCGAGGGTTTGGTGCATAACTATTCTAACTCCTTCACAAAGTGAAGGAGTTAGAATAGTTTTGCACCAAGCCCTCGATATGGCATCATAAAAAATCAGCATATAAATATTCATGATGTCCTTATGCCTTACATGAATGTCAAACAGGGAAAGGGTTAAGTCTGACAATATGTTTGGTGATTTTAATCCAAGAGAGGCAGGAATAAATCAGTAAAGCCAGTGAAAGTACAGGTGGTACCAGAAGGATCATACTTTTCTATTCATTTGACAATGGTGTATTCATTCTCTGTGTTTGATTCATTGCTAAAGTTTACATTGAGTACGGTCAGAGTTTATTACTTAACCTTTCACCTGAAAGAGATTTGCAAACACAAGGAACCTAGATCAGATGGTTGCTATAGGAGCCCTCTGATCAGGGTCTGATGTGTTTGCTTCTTGAATGATGTAGATCTGATTCTACAGTGTTTGCCATGACCAGAAATATCTTTTGTTCATGTACCATTATAAAAATTCATAGTCGTACAGTATTTTGTATGTGAATATTCATGAGGTAAAGGGTTAACCCTTTTCCTTATATAAATGCCTTTTCATGTCTTTGCAAACAGAGTAGAACCAGATCAGAAGGCTCCTATAGGAGCCTTCTGATCAGGGTCTACTCTGTTTGCAAAGGCGTAAAAAGTATTTATATGAGGGAAATGTTTAAGAATTTTTTCTTCTGCAGAAGCTGTCATCCTGAGAGTAGATTCTTGTTTTATTTCTTTCAAAGGCAGTTTTTGTTGTATAATTTTTGTGAGCTTTACCCATTTTTGAGATGCAGTAATGCCTTTTTAAAATGATCATTAAAACGAAGTGTAATTTTTGGCTTTTATCAGATGCCAGCTTAATGCTGGACAAAAGTAGAAACTTTCTACTTGACTTTTGTTCTGCGTTAGGAATCCTCCTATTTTTGAAGACAACCATAGTTATTTATGAAATGACTGGCATACATAGTTTTTGTGTCACTTGCCGAGAGGCAGTGGGTCACTTAGGGATCACTTTTCCGTTGTCTGTCTTGTCCGTCTGTCTGTCCGTCACACTTTCTTTTTTTGGCTGTCATTTCTAAACTGATCATTATAGAGCTTTCAAATTTCACACATGGAACAAGCATGATGAGAGGAAGTGTCATGCACAAAGGCCACAACTCTAGCATCAAAATATTTTTTGAGTTATTCCCCTTTTTCATATTAACAATAAATGTTTGTGTCAGCTGCGAGCAGGTGACACATGTGTTCCTCCATACACTCTTGTTACTGTTCATGTATGGAAAGTATAAGTATAAGAGTAGCATTCATACCTGTCAATTAAGTTAAGGTGAAAACTGTTGAATGTTCATTTGCCACATAGACTGAATTATTGAATACAGAAAAACTCCTCAAAACTGGAATTCTGTTTAAGAAGGTTTAGATACTTTCAGGCAGGTGGCTGCTTAATGCAGAGTAGAAGTCCTGCAGAAAGCTCCTGCAAGACTTTCACGCTGCATTGGGTTGCCACCTGTCTCCATGACTGATTTGAACTTCAGGTTTAGGGAAGTTTTACTGTATACCATAGTTTTGTGTCTAAATAGTGCTGTGCTCCATTTGTCACGTATATTCAGTAAAGGAGTATGATCTGACTGAGACAGAGCTGTAAATCTGAGGTTTACTTATCTATCCAATTTATTTGTTTCTCAGTCAACCACTGTCTTGTTGGTACTTATTAGAGCACATTATCATTACAAGGCTGAAGAAAACTGCAATACAGTTGAAATTTCTAAAAAGTAAGCTAATTCTTCTGAGTTCTAAACTATTCTACTCTATTTGACAATGCCAGAAGAAGAGAACAATCTACATCATTGTATATCACTTAGATTGCCTGTATACTCCCCTTATAAATGCTCCGCTAAAAAAACAAATGAAAAAAAAGAGAAATTTTCAAGGTTTTAATGTGAATATTGTTATTTAACATATCAGAAACTTGGCCAAAAAGATAGTGGTATTTTTCATTTCAATTTCTTGAAAAATGTCTGTCTCTTCTTAATAGATTGGATTTGTTGTGATAGTTACATTGATAACTTTTGTCAGATGGTTAAAAAAAACTCTTTTTGTTTGAATTTTTGTCCAGGTCTATTCATGCAAATAGAAAAATGGATTCCTATTTGAAACATTATTTCACTTAGCCAATTGTATTGATGAGGATGGAGTAGTATTTCATGAAACCATTTGATAACCAAACAAGGATTGAGCGCCTTTCCCTCCTATTAAGGCTTTTTCACACCATTACAAAGAAACACTTGGTCATCTCCAGTATTTCCACATGGAGTGCTGGATTGATTTGTTGGATACTTAATAAACTCTTTCCATAATACGGCTGAAATAGCGATAATATTTGCAATTAGCTAAAATGAGATGCATGAATAAATTGTTTTACACAAGTTGTGAGCCTGAACAGGAAGGAAAGATAATTACTTCTAGAATTGAACCACACGTAACGTTTTGCAAATTTATACAGTGTTTAACCCTTTGACAAATATTTACAAATTTGCAAACAGAGTAGACCTAGGCGAGATCAGACAGCTGAGCTGTCATGCTAAGGTTTGCTCTGTTTGCTGATGGACTATTATAGATTTGATTATACTGTTTCTGCCATAGCACTTCTTCATATGCCATTATAAAAATCTGTTCATTGGTATTCATAGTGTATGTCATTATTTGTAACTTTCATATTCATTAACTCTTTACTCCATATATTTGGCTTTTATATGCCTTTACAAGCAGAGTAGACCCAGATCAGATGGCTCCTGTAGGAGCCGTCTGATCAGGGTCTGCTCTGTTTGCTTATAACATGATCTACATATTGGTTCGATTCTCCAGTTTTTTACAAACGTCAAAATTCCATTTTCATGTGCCATTAAAAAAATAATCTAAATGATATTCATGATGTCATGATTTTTTACATGAATATTCATGGAGTAAAGCGTTAAATAATGGTTAGGGGCTGGACGGCACGTAACTTTTAGCTTTGTACGGAACTATTTTCTGCTAAACGTGTCCGCTTCCGTTTCATTATAAAGCAGAAATAAATGTAATGACAAACTTTTGTCCTGATGAAATCAATAAGGAACCCATTTCCTGTTGAATGCTTGCGAAATAATGAATGTTTGATTATTAATTAGCTGATTTTTTATTACAGCATTATGAAGTGGGAAGTTTTAACCACCCTAGAATAAGCTGTAGAATCTCATCTGCATCATTTCATAAGCAAACAGAGCAGGAGAATTGCTATCTGGGGTCTACTCTTGACAAAGGCTTCTTTATCAGATGAAGGGTTAATAAGTATCTTATCTAGTTACAAAGTGTCATGCATTCTCCACTAGTGTACAGAGTTCAATGGTTCATGTATATACAGTATAACCTCTCTGAGGTGGACATTAAATTTGGCATAAATTTTGGTTTTGGAGACCGGTGGCAGCTTAATGCAAGGTGAAAGTTATGCAGAAACCATCTTCTAGCTTTCTGCATGACTTACACCCTGCATTAAGCAGTCACCTGCCTAAAAGTATCTAAGTTCTTCTCTACTAGAATTTCGGTTTAGAGAGTTTTTACTGTATGCGTACTATGTATTGCTTGTGTTCAACAATGTGTGCAATTAGTCTTGTTTCAAAAGTATATCTTTAATACCTATTCATGAACATGTTGATGGGTAGAATGTCATGTGCAAATAGTGTAGATCCAGATCAGAAGACTCTGACAGCAAGGAATCCACTGATCAGGGTCTGCAGTCTTGGGCATTCAAAATGCTCTAGCAGAATAAAATATTTTACACTTGACCCTTTCCCTGTTCTATATTCATGCATGAAATAATGACATCATGAATATTTATTTGCTGAATTTTTATAATGACATGAACACAGGACATTTTGACTCAGGCAGAAACTGTAGAATCAGATATATATTATACCATAAGCAAACAGCAGACACGGATAGGAGTCGTCTAGTCTGGGTCTACTCTGCACATGTTTGAAAAAGTGTTTATATGAAGGAAAGGGACAATGAACTCTACTGTTAAATGATGATGAATCATTTCACTCTGAAAATTCAGCATTGAGAGTGTTCATGAGTGTTAGTACAATATTCACCAGTCCATAGTAACTGGACCCTTTGGACATTTAGCAGCCACTCATTGGTATTCATAGTGTAGATCCAAATCAGGTGACTTCAGCAGAAGCTCTGATTAACCCTTTGCCTGTTCTACATTTATTCCAAATTTTAATACCTTCTGAATATTCATTAAAAAATAGATATAAAAGAAATATGGAAGGGGGGAATAGTGTAGACATTTTAGAAAGCAAAGATTCAGATCTATCAAATTCTATTAGCAAACAGAGCAGACCCTGATCAGACGGCTCCTCTAGGAGCCGTCTGATCTGGGTCTACTCTGTTTGCAAATGCGTGAAAACACGTTTATATGAGGGAAAGGGTTAACCCTTTGCCTGTTCTACATTTACTCCAAATTTCAATACATACTGAATATTCATGGTAGGAATACAATGAAGTTGCAACAGAAATATGCAAGGTGGAACTTAACAAAAATATGAACCCTTTCCTTCATATAAATGCGTTTTCACGCAATTTAGAAAGTAAACAAACCAATCTTTCTAATTCTATTAGCAAACAGAGCAGACCCTGATCAGACAGCTCCTATAGGAGCCATCTGATATTGGTCTACTCTGTTTGCAGATGCGTGAAAATGCATTTATATGAAGGAAAGGGTTAATATTTGTTAAAATTTGTGTTCTAACTCAAAGTAAAATTTACCCTTGTCAAAGGAAAACTTGGACTATGATGTGAGAGATTATTTCTGTAAAACTTAGCATTAACAGATTAAAGAATGGAAAAGCTTGTTAAAAAAGGTTGTGAGATTCACAGATGTGATTGTGTTTTGTTTGTTATTGTTGTTTTGTAGGCTTGTCCAGGTTTGAAACTGCTGAAGATGTAGACTGATATAGTATGATCTATGAAGCAAAAGCCTGTGTTTTTAGCTTACCTGGTACAAAGTGCCAAGATAAGATATGTTTGATTGCCTGTGTTTGTTGTCAACAATTTCTTTAATGACATCTCCTAAACCACTGTCTGGGTTTTCACCAAATTTCACAGGAATTATTTACAGTTGACCCTCTGTCTCAGTTACATAAATTGTTCTGGTCCACTGCAAAAAAATCTGACAATTTCTTCAAATGGCATCTAAACTGCTGAATGGTTTTCCACCAAATTTCACAGAAATGTTCTTCTGTTGACCCACTATCTAAGTTAAATGAAGTTTCTGGTCCTCTGAATAAATAGGTGTGTCACATGGGTTAAACATAGATTTCAGTGAACAATTTCTTTAAACGACATCTCCTATTACATGGAAGTAAACTGTTGAATGGGATTTGACCAAAATTAACAGAAATGAACCTCAGAAAGTTTTCAATCAGAGTTAATAAATGTTTCTGGTCTGCTGCATAAGTAGGCCAGAGTAACTAATAATAGGTTCTTTAAACCATATCTTCTGAATTGGATTTGACCAAACTTCACAGGAATAATGCTTATGTCCTCTAACAAAGCTATATACATGTAAAAGGTTTTGATTTGCTATATATCAAAGGGCTAAAATAGATTCAAATTCTTTAACCCTTTCCCTCATATAAATGCCCTTGCAAACAGAAGACTCCAATAGGAGCCGTCTGATCAGGGTCTGCTGTGTTTGCTTTTGAAATTATAATAGATCTGACACTTCAGTTTCTACCAATACCAAAAACACCCTGTATACATATATTTTATACATATGCTATTATAAAAATCCAGCCATGACATCATTGTTTCTTGTACGAGTATTGAACAGGGAAAGGGTTAAATGACATCTGTCAAACTGCTAAATGAAGTTTGATCAAACTACTTAGGAATCATCCTTAGATGGTCTTCTATAAAGGTGAATTGCCACAGCTGGACCATCGCAGTGAAATACAGTGGCCGGAACAATTTTTGTAGATGTACGTAATACATGTAGATCACTTTGTCTATTAACAAGGTGAGCTATACAGGGCCATCTTGGTTCCTTGTTTTCTGTACAGTAGAACCTCTATAACGGCCACTAAACTGTGTTAATTAGTTGTTTTTTAGGGCAGGTGGCTGCGTACAGCAAGGTGAAAGTAAAACAACGCTCCTTTAGGAGCGTTCTGTTTTACTTTACCTTGCTTTAAGCAGCCACCTGCCTTTAACACAAAATAGTTGATGTAATTTAGTGGCCGTCATAGAGAGGTTTTATTGTAGTACAAATGTGCTGTTGAAACATCAAACATTGTGGTATGTTGAAATCCCTTGCTTCTGTTACAAAATAGCGCCCATCTAGTAGTGTCCCGATATTATAGGCAGATATTGGTACAAGCTTTATAAAGTAATCTGTAATTGTTGTGTTTAACCTTTTACCTGATAGAGATACCCTTTGACACCTTTGCAAACAGAGTAGACCCAAAACAGACTGCTCCTGTAGGAGCCGCCTGATTCAGGTCTGCTCTGTTTGCTTATGGAATTATATAGATCTTACTTTACAGTTTCTGCCATGGCAGAAAAATACTGATTTCGTTAGCCATTATGAAAATTCAGCTAATAAGTATTCATTATTTCTTTCATGAATATTCATCAAGTACAAGGTTAAATCTTAGCAAACTTAGTAAATGTAATCTGCAAAATTTGTTCTGTGGCTAGATTTTTCCCCCCATGACGTGCTCAAAGTGAGCTATTACAATAATGCTGTCTCTGTTGAACAACAAGTTACTTTAAATCTGCTTTAAATCACATTGGTCAGTTGTTCACAGAAATTGTCCATGTGAGCTCCAAAGGGTAAAAAATGCAACTGAAAGGGAAAACTGAGACAGTCTTGTCTGAAATCTTTGAACCAATTTCAGTACAATTTTGCAGTAAAGATCCTTAGGGACCCTATACCAATATGATTAAAAAAAATTGATTCTTTTAAAAAAAAAAGATGTATGTAATGAAGGGAATTTTTGCTCAGACTGTTTTTAGCAGAGTTTTGGGACTTTGAAATTTTCTTCACTGTATAACATAGAGTGAAAAAATCTTGTGTCCAACTCCTCATACACCAATGAGAGAATTGACAAGTAAAGAAGAGAATTTTTGCTTTGACCATTTTTACTACAGTTTTGGGATTTTAAAATTTTCTTCACCAAATAAACATAGTGAAAAAATATTGTTTGTCCAACTCCTCATACACCAATGGGAGGATTTACCTCAAACTTTTACAGATGAACAACCTTGATTAGAAGATGTACGTAAGGAATTGAATTTTTGCTTCAACAATTTCTACTACATGTAGTTATTGGACTTTGAAATTTCAGTGAAAAAAATCTTGTGTGTCCAACTCCTCATACACCAATTTGATTGTTTACCCTATAATGCATTGCAAACGAAGTAATCCCAGATCAAATGCCTATTGAAGGTGTCTAGTCAGGGTCTACTCTGTTTGCTTATAGATTAATGTAGATCTGATTATACAGATTCTTTCATAGTGAACATTTTCTGAGTACAAGCGTCATACATATCACTTTAACCCTTTACTCTTTAACCCATTTCCTCATAGGCTATTTTTAGATCTAACCTCTTTGAATAAATCTACCGAAAGGGTTCATTAACTAGAGGAAAGGAAAAGTTTAGAATTTTGTAGTTCGAAACCATTGTGATAAATAGAGCATTTGTTCCTATAGCAGCAAATGCTCTATTTATCACAATGGTTTCAAGAAGTGACTATTGTAGAAGCGTAGAAAGGCGTATTTATGGAGGAAAGGGTTAAGGATGCCCTTTAACACCTTCGCAAACAAAGAAGACCCAGATCAGGGTATGCTCTGTTAGCCTATATAACACTAAATAAAATTAGCTTAATATGAAATAACATGGATTTATTTCTTCTTTTTCTGTCATGGTACCTTTGATCAGGATGCCATTACATGTATACAAATTCAGCAAATTAATATTCATAAATTTATTATTTCTAACATGAATATTCATGGAATGAAGGGTTAATCAATATTCATGATGTCATTATTTCTTACACGAATACATTTTAAGTAAAGGATCAACTCATTTTGAGCAAATAGATTATGTTAAGATTCATCCTTTTTATATAATTCATGAGTTAACACTTTGCACATCAATTAATTGTTTGCAATTTGTTTACTGCATTTCTAAAAGATACTTGTGCACTTTGTGATGTAGAGTTATCTCAACTGAACACTGATTTCATTCAGATAACCTTTAGTCCTTTAAACGGAGTAGGCCCAAATCAAATGGCTCCTCTAGGAGCCATCTAATCGGGGTCTGCTCAGTTTGAATATGGAATAATATAGATCTGATTCTACAGTTTCTGCCATTGCCATTTTTGTTACATATGCCATTCAAAAATCTTGAGGCGGTTGATATTCATAATATCATTATCTCTTATATGAATATTCATGGAGTAAAGGGTTAACTCTTTAAACACAAAGCATATTTCATATACACATACAATTATCTATGGACATTTTTCTTCCATTTCTTTTTGTGTTGTCCCATTACCTCATAGGCTACTTCTAGATCCAACTACTTTGAATAAATCTACCGAAAAGGAGCATTAAATAGAGAAAAGGAAAACTTTAGAATTTTGTAGTTTGAAACCATTGTGATAAAGAACATTTGCTCCTATAGGAGCAAATGCTCTATTTATGACAATGGTTTCAACAGGTGACTTTTGCAAAGGCGTCAATATGAGGGAATGGGTTATAGGAATTAAAGTCAAATGGCCAAATAGTTTAGACACACTGTGTTGGGTGTCTCATCTGTATCCAAACTCTATGAGGTTCATAACAAATTGACACATAGCGTATAAAGAGAATGTCAAAAATATACTTCATACTGCAGTCATAAAAACCTGAAGCAGCATGCGTCTTAGAAATGGCGTCCAAATTATCAAGTTGTATATTGTTAATATGAAACGCTGGGGCATTCCTTTGTGTTTGTATATAAATTCAGTGTTCTGTATATTGTTTCATCAAATTTGGACAGCCTCAGATGGAGGTCTCATTGATTCATTGTTTTCTGTTTGCCCAGCTTATTAGTGTGGCAGTGTTAATGTAAATATATATAACTTGTATTATAAGTATTCTCATGTTGTATCAAACAGAACCACCTTAACTGCCTTTACAATAAAATTGAGAAATTCAAAATCTTTGACTTCAGTTATTGCATTATAATTGTTTTACAGTTTGTCATTTTTCTTCTTTTAACTTGTCGGTAAAGTCTGTTTTTGTGACCTTACTTGTAAAGCATAGAAGTCTTAAAAAAGCCTTAACCATTACAGTGCGGGAAACGAGTCGCTAATGTCCTTTGCAAACAGTGTAGAACCATATGAGAGGGCTCCTAGAGCCCTCTCATCTGGGTCTACACTGTTTGTCATGTTACACTTTTCTTTAGAAAAGTCTGTAAATATTCACTATAAACTCGACCCGTTTGAATTTTGGAAAAGTCCATTTGAAAATTCAGCATTATAAAGGTTAAAGTGCAAATGTGATACAGAAAGCTCCCTTGGGAGCCAAAAATCCTGTACTCCATATAAATGCATTTTACGCATTTGCAAACAGCTCCTGTAGGAGCCGTCTGCTCTGTTTGCATATGGAATAATATAGATCTGATTCTACAGCTTTTGCCAAGGCCAAGCATTCTGTTATTCTCGTATTTTCTTTTACCAGTTTCATTTAATTAATACTCGTAAAGTCATCTGTATCTTGCATGAGTATTTTTTTAGCTCACCAGAGCACAAAGTGCTCAGGGTGAGCTTTTGTGATCGCCAGATGTCCGTCGTCCGTCGGCGTGCGTCGTGCGTTGTGCGTCGTCGGGCGTCAACAATTTGAACCTTTAAAAATCTTCTCCTCTGAATCTACAGGGTTCTCAGCTTTCATCTTTGGTACATAGCATCACCTATAGGTCCTCTACAAAATTTATATAAATTATGCCCCTGGGGTCAAAATTGGCCCCACCCCAGGGGTAGGAAGTTTTCAATAGAAACATATAGTAAAACTTTGAAGATCTTCTCCTCTGAAACCAGAAGGTTCTCAGCTTTCATATTTGGCACATAGCATCATGTTCAGGTCCTCTACAAATGTTATATAAATTATGACCCTGGGGTCATAATTGGCCCCGCCCCAGGGGTGGGCAGTTTTCAATGGAAACAAATTATGAAATCTTTGAAAATCTTCTCCTCTGAAACTGAAAGGCTCTCATCTTTCATATTTGGCACAGAGCAGCATATTCAGGTCCTCTACAAAAGTTATATAAATTAAGGCTCTGGGGTCAAAATTGGGGCCGCCCCAGGGGTGGGCAGTTTCCAATAGAAATATATAGTGAAAACTTTGAAAATCTTCTCCTCTGAAACTAGAAGGTTCTCAGCTTTCATATTTGGCACATAGCATCATGTTCAGGTCTTCTACAAAAGTTATGTAAATTATTCCCCTGGGGTCAAAATTGGCCCGCCCCAGGGATGGGCAGTTTTCAATAGAAACAAATTGTGAAATCTTTGAAAATCTTCTCCTCTGAAACTGGAAGGCGCTCAGCTTTCATACTTGGCACAGAGCATCATGTTCAGGTCCTCTACAAAAGTTTTATTAATTATTGCCCTGGGGTCAAAATTGTCCCCGCCCCAGGGGTGGGCAGTTTTCAATGGAAACAAATAGTGAAAACTTTGAAAATCTCCTTCTGAATTTGGAAAGTTCTCAGCTTTCATATTTGGCACATAGCATCATGTATAGGTCCTCTACAAAAGTTTTATGAATTATGGCCATGGGGTCAAAATTGGCCCAGCCCCAGGGGTGGGTAGTTTTCAGCAGAAACATATAGAGAAAACTTTGAAAATCTTCCTCTGAAACTGAAAGGTTCTCAGCTTTAATATTTGGCTCATAGCATCATGTTCAAGTCCTCTACAAAAGTTATATAAATTACGCCCCTGGGGTCAAAATTGGCCTGCCCCAGGGCCGGCTAGTTTTCTATAGAAACATATAGTGAAAACTTTGAAAATCTTCTCCTCTGATTGTCTGGTGAGCGCTTCAGGGCCATTCTGGCCCTCTTGTTTTTAGCTCACCAGAGCACAAAGTGCTCAGGGTGAGCTTTTGTGATCGCCTGATGTCCGTCGTCGTCCGTCGTCCGTCGTCCGTCGTCCCGCGTCAACAATTTGAACCTTTAAAAATCTTCTCCTCTGAATCTACAGGGTTCTCAGCTTTCATCTTTGGTACATAGCATCACCTATAGGTCCTCTACAAAAGTTATATAAATAATGCCCCTGGGGTCAAAATTGGCCCCGCCCCAGGGGTTGAAAGTTTTCAATAGAAACATATAGTAAACCTTTGAAAATCTTCTCCTCTGAAACCAGAAGGTTCTCAGCTTTCATATTTGGCACATAGCATCATGTTCAGGTCCTCTACAAAAGTTATATAAATTATGACCCTGGGGTCAAAATTGGCCCCGCCCCAGGGGTGGGAAGTTTTCAATAGAAACAAATAGTGAAATCTTTGAAAATCTTCTTCTCTGAAACTGGAAGGCTCTCATCTTTCATATTTGGCACAGAGCATCATGTTCAGGTCCTCTACAAAAGTTATATAAATTATGGCCCTGGGGTCAAAATTGGCCCTGCCCCAGGGGTGGGCAGTTTTCAATGGAAACAAATAGTGAAATCTTTGAAAATCTTCTCCTCTGAAACTGGAAGGCTCTCAGCTTGCATATTTGGCACAGATCATCATGTTCAGGTCCTCTACAAAAGTTATATAAATTATGGCCCTGGGGTCAAAATTGGCCCCGCCCCAGGGGTGGGCAGTTTTCAATGGAAACAAATAGTGAAATCTTTGAAAATCTTCTCCTCTGAAACTGGAAGGCTCTCAGCTTGCATATTTGGCACAGATCATCATGTTCAGGTCCTCTACAAAAGTTATATAAATTATGGCCCTGGGGTCAAAATTGGCCCCGCCCCAGGGGTGGGCATTTTTCAATAGAAATATATAGTGAAATCTTTGAAAATCTTCTCCTCTGAAACAAGAAGGCGAATAGCTTTCATATTTGGCACATAGCATCATGATCAGGTCCTCTACAAAAGTTATATTAATTTTGACCCTGGGGTCAAAATTGGCCCCGCCCCAGGGGTGGGTAGTTTTCGGAATAGAAACAAATAGTGAAATCTTTAAAATCTTCTCCTCTGAAACTGATAGGCTCTCATCTTTCATATTTGGCACAGAGCATCATGTTCAGGTCCTCTACAAGAGTTATATAAATTATAGCCCTGGGGTCAAAATTGGCCCTGCCCCAGGGGTGGGCTGTTTTCAATGGAAACAAATGGTGAAATCTTTGAAAATCTTCTCCTCTGAAACTGGAAGGCTCTCAGCTTGCATATTTGGCACATAGCATCATGTTTAGGTCCTCTACAAAAGTTATATAAATTATGGCCCTGGGGTTCAAATTGGCCCCGCCCCAGGGGTGGGAAGTTTTCAATAGAAACAGATAGTGAAATCTTTGAAAATCTTCTCCTCTGAAACTGGAAGGCGCTCAGCTTTCATATTTGGCACAGAGCATCATGTTCAGGTCCTCTACAAAAGTTATATAAATTATGGCCCTGGGGTCAAAATTGGCCCCGCCCCAGGGGTGGGCAGTTTTCAATGGAAACATATAGAGAAAACTTTGAAAATCTTCTCCTCTGAAACTGAAAGGTTCTCAGATATCATATTTGGCTCATAGCATCATGTTCAAGTCCTCTACAAAAGTTATATGAATTATGTCCCTGGGGTCAAAATTGGCCCGCCCCAGGGCTGGCTAGTTTTCTATAAAAGCATATAGTGAAAACTTTGAAAATCTTCTCCTCTGATTGTCTGGTGAGCGCTTCAGGGCCATTCTGGCCCTCTTGTTTAAAAAAGGGTTAATAGTTACTTGTAGATCTATTTAGGTTTTCCTGTAGTTGGTAAGTGGCACGGATCAGTTGGTGATGAAGGAACGTGGCCTTCACCTCAGATCAGGCTCTACATTATTGACTGTGGTTAATTGGTCAATCTGACATAGATACTGATTCACTACCAAGGTAATGACTGCACCTGACCTAGGTGTACACTACTTACAATAACAAGGAAGTATGTTCCATGTGACACAACCCAAGGTTTGCCTAGTATCCTTAAAACATGACATATGCAAGCAGTGTAGACCCAGATCAGAGTACTAAACACAATTTTCAAAGCAAATGAATGCTTGCAGTAACGTCCCTTGAAATGAAAATTATTTTCTTTCAAAATACATATTTGGATGAGTTCATTAAGAAATACAGGTTAGAATGAAGTATGTCAAGTGGTGTATCTTTAATACTCGATAGAAACGAATTAGCTGTAGTTGTAAACGGGGACCCATAGGAAGCGTAAGAATAGCTCCTTTATTTCTACACCAAACCCTATACTGTGACCACTCTTTAGAGACGATTGTAAAGAATGGTCACATTATAGGGTTTGGTAGAGAAGTGAGATTTTAGTATTTTGATATGCACCTTTATCTGTAGCTTTGGATCACAGGGGGCCATTTCGTGGGTCTACATGGTCTAAAAAGTCAAAAAAAATTATTGGGTCGATTTAGTGTTATATAATATAACACTGAATCGACCCAATCAATTTTTTGACTTTTTAGACCATGTAGACCCACGAAATCGAGGGTCTGGTGCAAAACTATTCTAACTCCTTCACAAAGTGAAGGAGTTAGAATAGTTTTGCACCAAGCCCTCGAAATGGTCCCCTGTGCTTTGGATATGTGACCAGGATTCAAACTACATGTAGTTGATCCCACAATAAATATTGAAAGAAAACTTGTAACATATAAATGTAAATTTGAATTGCAATGAATTTGTATCATAAGTGCGAATGAACTCATCGAACTGTGGCGTTCAATCCTTGGTTTTATTGCTGTCAAACGAGAAATGTTTTACCCACAAAAACAAACAATCCGCGTTTAATAATATAGAACGCGTAGATGGCTGTACTTCACAATGTGCGCATTGTTCAATTTTAACCCTTCTCACGCTACTAACATACTTATTTGCATTTGCAAATAATGAAGACTCATGAGGCAACTCCTAGTGCAGCTGGCTCATATGGATCTGCACTAGAGGAGCTTTGTCATAGGCCTGCACTAGAGGAACTGTCTCATATGGGCTTGCACTAGAAGAACTGTCCCATATGGGCCTGTAGTAGAGGAGCAGTCTCGTATGGGTCTACACTAGAGGAGCTTTGCCATGGGTCTGTACTAGAGGAGCTTTGCCATGGGTCTGTACTAGAGGTAGTAGAGTAGCTGTCTTATGGGTCTGCAGTAGAGCTGTCTCGTATAGGCCTGTAGTAGGGGAGCTCTCATATGGGCCTGCACTAGAGGACCTGTCTCATATGGGCCTGCATTAGAGGTTCTGTTTATCATGGGCCTTCACGAGAGGAGCTGTCTCATATGGGTCTGCATTAGAGGAGCTGTCTTATGTGGGTCTGCACCAGAGGACCTGTCTCGTGTGAGTCTGCACTAGAAGACCTGTCTCATATTGGTTTGTACTAGAAGAGTTGTCTTATATGGGTCTGCACTAGAGAAGCTGCCTTATATGGCTCTGCTCTAGAGGATCTGTCTTATATCTGCCTGCACTAGAGGGGCCATCTCATATGGGTCTGCCCTAGAGGAGCTGTCTCATGGGTATGCACAAGAGGAGCTGTCTGATATGGGTCTGCTCTAGAGAAGCTGTCGCATATGGTTATGTACTAGAGGAGCTGTCACATATGGGTTATGTACTAGAGGAGCTTCTCGTATGGGTCTGCACTAGGGGACCTGTCTCATATTGGTCTGCACTAGATGGGCTGTCTCGTGGGTCCATACTAGAGGAGCTGTCTTGTGGGTCTTCACTAGAGGAGCAGTCGCATATGGGTATGTACTAGAGGAGCTGTCTCATACGGGTCTGCACTAGAGGAAGGTCTCATATGGGTCTGCACTAGAGGAGCTGTCTCATATGGGTATGTACTAGAGGAGCGGTCTCATATGGGTCTGCACTAGAGGAGCTTTCTCATATGGGTATGTAATAGAGGAGCGGTCTTATATGGGTCTGTATTAGAGGAGCTGCCTCGTGGGCATGCAGTATAGGAGCTGTGGGTCTGCACTAGAGGAACTGTTTCATATGGGTATGTACTAGAGGAGCTGTCTCATATGGGTATATACTAGAGGAGCTGTCTCATACGGGTCTGCACTAGAGGAAGGTCTCATATGGGTCTGCACTAGAGGAGCTGTCTCATATGGGTATGTACTAGAGGAGCGGTCTTATATGGGTCTGTATTAGAGGAGCTGCCTCGTGGTTATGCAGTAGAGGAGCTGTGGGTCTGCACTAGAGGAGCTGTCTCATATGGGTCTGCACTAGAGGAGCTGTCTCGTGAGCATGCAGTAGAGGAACTGTGGGTCTGCACTAGAGGAGCTGTCTCGTGGGTCTTCACTAGAGGAGCAGTCGCATATGGGTATATACTAGAGGAGCTGTCTCATATGGGTCTGCACTAGAGGAGCAGTCTCATATGGGTCTGCACTAGAGGAGCTGTCTCACACGGGTCTGCACTAGAGGAGCCGTCTCATATGGGTCTGCACTAGAGGGGCAGTCTCATATGGGTCTGCACTAGAGGAGCTGTCTCATATGGGTCTGTACTAGAGGAGCTGTCTCATGAGGCTCTTCACTGTTATTTAAGCCAGTGGCTACAATTGATCCAACTTTAGAAAAGTTCAACTAATTAATATTCATAGTGAATTGTATCACGTTGAGAATGGTTAACCCTTATCCTGGTGTGATATGTCCCCGATCTATAGCAACTTTAGCTTCCAATTTGTTGCAGCTTTTAAGAACATACAGCAAAGTTTCTCTAATGCTACCACACAATTTATTAACACGGGTGTGTAAGTGCAGGGCAAAAGTAATGCAGAAAGCTCCTATTGGAGCTTTCTGCATTACTTTTGTACTGCATTAAGCTGTCACCTGTTGTAAAAAAATCTTTAATTATACTACTTTTGAGTAGTGATATTAGCGATACTACTGTAATTGGTCGAGTGTCAGACAGCTTGGATCCTAGTGAGATGTTGAGCTATTCTCTGTATCATCTAGATCTAAACTGAAAATTTATATTACCAGTCCACCAATTGTGTATATTGAAGGTAAGTGTGTAATTCGATTATTCCAAAGCTTGGGATAGTGACGAAATGTCACAGAATCTAAGCAATTTTTTCTCAGAATTTCCATAAAGTGATTAGATCTGGGTGTCTAGCTCTAGTTCCGGGAAAACCACCCCCGCATGGTAAGTAGTTCAACAAACTGATAAGATTTATTGCGTGACATCGGAGAATAACATGTCTAGGATACTTCCTTGTCTTTGAACGCATCTACTGAATTTTCGCCATTTTGTCAAACATCCATGTCAGTTTGCTTGTTTGTTTGTTTGTTTGTTTGTTTGTTGTTGTTGTTTTTAAACAAAACGAACACTGTAGAACCTCTCAACAGTTGACACTTAACTCATTCACTGCCAATGTCGCATCTGTCGTTACCTATGCAAACAGTTTGGATCCAGATGAGACGCCGAGTTATGAAACGCCGAGTAACTCGGCGTCTCATCAGGATTCAAACTGTTTGCTACTGTTACTATTTTATATAACAAAAATAAAGCAAACATGCAAGGTGAAAATTGTAGCAGACGACAAACCTTGTTAATAAGCGTGTATGTCCTCTAGAGCATATGGCTGCTGAATGCAGGATGAAAATACCACCTTGCTTTAAGCAGCCACATGCCTTTATCACAAAATATTTGATGTAGTTTAGTGGTCGCTATTGAGAGGTTTTGCTGTACAAACCTCGCTAGTGCGAAATCCCAAATGAGTATCATTATCGGACGTTAACCCTTTCCCTGTTCTATTTTTGTTTCAAAGTTCAATACTTACTGAATATTCATGGCCAAAATAATTACAACGAAATATGGAAAGTGAAACATTGTAGCCATTTAAGAATGAAAAGAAAAAACCCCATCAAATTCCATTAGCAAGCAGAGCAGACCCTGATCAGACGGCTCCTGTTGGAGCCGTCTGATCTGGGTCTACTTTGTTTGCAAATGCGTGAAAAGGCATTTATATGAAGGAAATGGTTAAGACAGCTGGCAGTTTAATGCAGGGCGGAAGTCATGCAGAAAACTCCACTGTGAGCTTTCTGCATGACTTTCAGCTTGCATTAAACAGTCACCCGTCTAAAACGTTCCAGATCAATTCTTCTTTACGTAAAGTTCGAATAATCGAGGTTTTAACATATACATGTATGTATAAATCGCTTTAGGCTAGAAAGTTATTCTGCCATTGACTTTATTCCTAAAGCTTCTTTAGAAAAAATACAGTAAGATCGTGCCTTTACAAGCAGGTGGTTGCTTAATGCATGGCGAACGTAATACAGAGTCCTATACAGGAGCTTTATGTATAAATTTCACCCTGCATTGAGCTCCCACTAGCTTTATGATCCAGCATTATACTTCTTTCTGGTGGTCGCTTTAGTGGGGTTGTACTGTATGAAAAACCTTATCCCCTTTACCCGATGACTATTCATGTGAGAAATAATTAATGTATGAATATTAATTAGATGGGTTTATAAAATGACATGAACACAGGAATGTTTTGATATTTGATAATTTCAGAAACTGCATAATCAGATTTATATACATGTAATTTCATAAGCAAACAGAGCAGACCTTGGTCTGGGTCTTCTTTGTTTGCAAGGGCGTGAATATGCGTCTCTATCAGGAGAAGGGTTAATGCTGTTCAAATTAACAAGAACGTGCGGTTACTTTCGGTGGATAATAAATGCTATATATATACAAACAGAAGTCCAGATAAGATGCGTAAATTTAAACATTTTTCGAGGATAACTCCATTTCTCCAGGGTTTGGTGGATAAATGACGATTTAGTATTTGAGTACGCACCTTTATATGTAGCTCTCTCTCTCTCTCTCTCTCTCTCTCTCTCTCTCTGTATAAATCATAAAGACGTTTACAGTTCACTCTCGCTAATGCGAACACTCATTCTGGATATAGCTAAATGCAGAACAAAAGTTATACAGAGAGCTGTTATTGGAGCTTTCTGCATTTCATTTGCCCTATATTAATCAACCACCTGCTTTAACAGACTATTATGTTAATCACGTGGTCGCATCAATTAGCGAGGCTTTTTTGTATAACAACATTCAAGGGTCAAAGTCTGAAAAAATACTGACAACATTGAGAACAGGTCTAGCCAGAGTTTTTCCCTTAAAAATTATACTTATGACTCAAGCTCTTTCTCCAGTTAACTTGTTTTCTTCATAAATAGTGGCTCTTATGCTGCAGAAAAAAAATACTCTGATCTGTTGTCAGTTTAACTCATTCCCTCCCAGACTATTTTTAGACCCAGCCTCTTTGAATAAATCTACCGAAATGGAGCATTAACTATTGAAAAGGAGAATTTTAAAATTGTGTAGTTTTAAAACCACTGTGATAAAGAGAGCATTTGCTCCTATGGAGCAAATGCTCTATTTATCACAATGGTTTCAAAATGTGCATTTTACAGAGGCGCTAAAATGCGTCACTATGAGGGAATGTGTTAACTTACGTTTGATTCGTCCAAGCTTTTTGAGAAACCATTGGCCGAGTGTCAAACAGGCTGGGATCCTGGTGATATGCCGTGTTACTGGCGTCTGATCTGGATCCAAACTGTTTGTACAGATCGTCATGAATTCGCCTCATAAATTTAGTTATAGCAGTTATGTTAGTCTTTAGTATGACGATTATCGTTTAGAGTATGTCCATTGAAGGTATGTCGTAATAGTTTAACTCGTTCCCTCATATTGACACCTTTTGGCGCTTCTCTCAGGGTCCCTTTTTGAAACCATTGTGATAAATAGAACATTTGTTCCATGGGAGCAAATGCTCTATTTAACACAATGGTTTCAATATTACAGAATTCTAAAAGTGTCCTTTGCTACAGTAAATGCTTCTTTTCGTTAGATTTATTCAAAGAGGATGTATCTAAAAATAGCCTTAAAGCCTATGGGGGAAAGGGTTAAGTAGTGAAGAAAGCTTCTCACCGCGATCTTACTGGCATTTGCAGACAACTTGGATCCTGATGAGATACCGAGTAACTCGGCATCTCATCAGGGTCCAAGCTGTTTGACACTCGGTCAATGGTTTTTCAAACGCCCGGTCAATGCGGAAGTACAGTCAAAATTGCACTAGGTACAATTTGGAACATTTAAGATATCCGCATTACGTTTGCCCCGTGTTCAGATAAAACCTGTTTTTTATTCAGCGGGTAGTCGCTTAAACCTTTACTCCATAAATACGCCTTTCTATGCATTTGCAAACAGAGCAGACCCAGATCAGACAACTCCTGTAGGAGCCTTCTGATCAGGGTCTATTATATTTACTTATGAAATAATATAGATATTAGTCCACAGTGTTTGCCCAATTCGAAGATTCCTGTGTTCATGTATCGTGATAAAAATCTAATTATTATTCACGATGCTGTTATTTCTCGCATGAATATTCATAGTGTAAAAGGTTAACACAATGCCCCCTAGTGACGCATTTTTGCACCTCTATAAAATTCACATTGTGAAACCATTGTGATAAATAGAGCATTTGCTCCTATATGAGCAAATGCTCCATTTATCACAATGGTTTCAAATTACAAAATTCTAAACATTTCCTTTTCTCTAGTTAATGCTCCTTTTCGGTAGATTAATTAAAAAAGATTGGATCTGGTAGGCTACCATATTGCGATGAGTAATATGTTTCCCTACATCTGGATTCCTATCATTTATAAATGGCGGGTTTAGACCCTGGTTGTAGATTTTCGAATGTCCAAGTAACAATAAACCCTTTCCTTCATATTTATAAAAGTTTTATATTAGGCCTATAACTCTTCGGTCAATAAATATTCATGGTGTCATAATTTCTTATATGAATATTGAACAGGGAAAGGGTTAGCAGGATAATTTATATATATCTAAGATCACATCCATTCGTTAGTTAATTGATTTATAAATACCGTGGCCAATATTAGCCTATATAGTGTGGTAGGTACTAAGGGGTGCAACTCCTACGATCTTGTCTGGTTTGCTTCTAGGACCTGGACAATATGCAAGAGTATATTTTCTGAACCCAAGATCTAACGAATTGATTTATTTTAAAAACTCATAGAAACTGCAGTAGAATTTGGCAAAAATTCTCCGAATAGTAAATGGCCATCGATTAACGGTAAATTATATAAATAACCGAGATGAATTTCGATTCAGTCTTATGACAGGTTTGTAGATCGATTTCCTTCAAAAACTAATGAACTATGTTGACATGGTTAATCAATAATAGCTCTGTCTGATTTCAGAATGATCATTGCAGATGAAACGCAGTTTAAATTTAATTTTCAAAGCTCATAAGGACCAAGGTATTTGACACATATAACACTGATACAGACGAGTAGAAACAAAATATAGATACAGAGAAAAGAGAGAGAGAGAGAGAGAGAGAGAGAGAGGTGGGATACAGACAGACAGAGACAGATAGACAACAGACAGAGAGGTAGATAGATTGAGAGAGAGAAAAAGACACATGCATAGACAAAGAGAGAGAAAGAGAAAGACACACAGAGAGCTAGAGAGACAATCACAGACAGACATAGAGAGAGAGATAAGGAGAGAGAGAGAGAGAGGGGGAGGCATCTATATCACAATTCGTACGCCAGATGGTTCAGCTTAGCGATAGAAATTTTCACAAGCAATATCATAAAACCAACACCACCAAAAAGCACAATGTTGGTCTCCAATATGTGTGTGTACATGTACATCATGACGTCATAAATTGTTTCAACGACCCTAGTATTATCATTCTATCGTGTACGATTTCTGTTGGAGTGGATTTACGCACATTACCATTTCTAAATACTACTACAGCACTGTCATGCTAGATTAACGCGTAGGGAGGACAGTTTAATTAAAAGGTGTGACACATGCTGCATTTCCTGGTATGGGGACTGTCTCAAAATAACTTGTTTGAAACCCCAATTATTAGTCAATAAAACACGAATATGCCAAGAAGGAGTAATAATTCATAGAGCCACACTTGCAAATATTTAACGTTAGTGTTGTTTTACAACTGTACTAAAAGGGTAACGATATACGAGTTTAAACATTTATTAACAAATTCGAGGGGACGTTTTGTATATTACTACTCTGACTCACTTATCCCCCTTGATAACCTCTCCTCGTCACGTGACTCACAGATCAACTCATTTTCAAGCGGGCGTCGGCCCGGGTACTGGAGTTATGATATTTTGACAAGGAAATAAGGGATATTATTTCGTAACACGTTGTTCTTGCAATTCGGATAATTCGTTTTTTCTCTAGAACGAGGATTTTTACTGTTTCAGTTGCTGTTAGCAAAGTTTTTAGACTTTAGATAAGGCGGACGTCTTAGGGTAGCATTTTCAAAATGGCGGCTGATGATCCTTACGGAATGACGGGCATGAGTGCCCAGGAGCTGAAGTTTTTGGCAGTTGATAGAAAAGTAATAAATGACCCAATGATGCAAGCAGAATGGGCCACCAAGAAGCTTATTTGGGTTCCACACGAAGTACATGGATTCGTTTCTGCAAGTATTAAGGCGGAAGTTGGCGACGAGATTGAAGTCCAGGTGGAAGAGTCCGGGAAACGAATGAGGTTCCATCGTGATGATTGCCAAAAGATGAACCCCCCAAAATTTGCAAAAGTCGAGGATATGGCAGAACTGACATGTCTCAATGAGGCATCTGTTCTTCATAATCTAAAAGACCGTTACTATTCAGGTCTTATTTATGTGAGTATAATCCTCCCTGGAATGTCTAAATGACATTTGACACTTCATTCCATTTTGACACCCTTGTTCTATTTTTAAATTATGATTTTATTTTGTTATTTGCTGTTTTCAAGACAATGGACATCAATGTTAATATGAAATAGGCACAGCCTATAAGCGAGCACAGCTGCCAAACGCATTCAACTAAATAAAGTGAAAGCATAACACCAAATATATGGTGAATTTGATGATTTATACACCAGATACAGATGAAATTAGTAACAGCAATTATAACTCTCTAAAAGTAACAGAACAATAAACGAATACAGAACACCTTGATAAAATTTGAAAGCGCAACTTCAAATAACAAACTTAAACCAAGAATCTCTTACTTTTCTTTAATACATATCCAAGTCGTAAAGTGGTTGATAGATCTACTTTTGGTCCAAGACTGTGACATCTTATTGGCTGATGTTGTGTGTTTCAGACATATACTGCAATTTATTTAATGTATGTTTAATTGGTTAGCGACGATCATGTCACTCACCATACTATGTTGATTTAAAAAAATGGCTTTAACTGAACCTTGGCAATAAAGACAAGTACTGTAATATTAACGTGAAATAGTTGCGTATTGGTTAGTGATGTACATGTCACCCACCATACTTCATTCAATTTCTTATAAACAAAATACTACAGTTAGTAATAAAATGTATACATATTAGCAATATACAGGGGTGCGGAAATCCCATGTCCGACTCGTCCGTCTCGTACATTTGGGGTCCCGGACAAATTGGTTTTTGCAGTTCAATTGTCCGCGGACAAGTAAAGATTCGGGATATTATTATCTTTGAAACTTAGATATGCCTTCTAATCTGACCAAAAAGCGCTTAAAAATCCAAAGAAATTGAGATAATCCACAAATTTTAACGTTTATTTACCATTTACTCTACTGGTATAGTTAACAGCAACAAGAAACATTCGTCATTCATTCGCTGTAACAATCGGGTACCAGCGTCCAGGTACCAGTGGATAAAAGAAATGGGTTCAATAAATAAGCTGCCGAATAACGGATTTAGAATAACAGTTGCGGCGCTACAAAACTACGGGTATTTCAAAATTTATTTCTAAACTTGATCAAAGCACGCCAAATTCCTCGTAACAGTTAAACTCAGTCTGAAATAATGGACCCGAAATAATAAACAAGAGCTTGTTTTAATTATCCAAAATTTAAACGCGAGCGAAGTCTTTAGTAACAAGGTCCGTATTATGTTGAGACCATTCAGACTAAGATGTTGTCCGTTTTTTAGCCCAATCCTAAAAAGTACGTCATGTCCGATTCCACTGTAAACATATTACAAAATTGAGTTTAAGCAGACGATGGACACGTTTCAAAGCCCAAAGAAGCCGATGACAAGGGCCAAAAGCGAAATACAAAGAATGAAAGGGACAATATCTATGATAAAAACAAGTGTAAACGATCTTTGCTGATTTCAAATGGTTACGAGGAGAAGACGAAAGTCAAACTGTATTTTGTCATGTCTGTCGTTTATATCCCCTAGTCGCCGATACTACATCAGTAATGAAGAAAGGCAAATGTGTTGAAAGGCATGATACACTTATTACTCAGATTTTTAATTTCACTGTGCCCGACTTGGAAGACATTTGTTTTCAACCAAATTTACCAACACCTTTGGTGTGGGTACTCTTTAGAACCTTGAGAAATAGTTTCACTTTGAATTTTCAATAAATGCTGAAAGTTTCAATTTAAGTTTGTATATTTTGCATGTAGTAATAGAGTACAGGACCTCTTATCTGTAGGTCATAGTTTTTATCTGTACATAGTAGTATATTTTTGGCCTCAGAAAAATCAGATGTGTGCGTCTCAGACCTACTGTCCTGCACTCTACCACTACATCATGGAAATTCCTCAAGTTACTGAAAAAGATGCATAAATTGGGACAAGTTGAATTATGCTGTGGACAAGCAAGTTTTTTTTATTTCACTAGTCCGAGGACAAGTAGAAAAAAATGAAATTTCCACACCCCTGAATATATATATGTTAAATATTGTAATATAATGTGAAATAGTTGTGTATCATGTTTAGCGACGATCAAGTCACCCACCAATTTTTTACAAGTTGAATGTTGTAAAATATCTGTGAAATAGAACTTTGTGTATTGGTTAGCGACGTTCATGTCACCCACCAATCTTTACAAGTAAAATACGAGACTCATAATGCTGCGATGTGATGTTTAAATTATTGACAAAGTCTAAATCACAAGACAGTAGATTAGCGATATTAACCCTTTCCTCCAGTGCCAGAAGGGCATTACATGTATAATGTAATACTGCTTAAAGCTAGCTGAAATTAAGGTATGGTAATGCTTAAAGCAAGATGACAAGAAACCAGAAAGCTCAATGAGCTGTCTGCGTTACTTTCATCATGATTTAAGCTGCCATCAGATCTGTATTCGCCATCATCAGTAAATATTTATTGTAAAAAAATATAGTGAAGGTGTCATATGGTGTTAAATATGCAGAGGAAATGGTTAAAATGGCAAGGCAAGCTGTGTGATAGTTGTGGTATATTTGCATGTACACCAGGTACATTTAAGTGCATTGAGATAGAAACATGCAGAAAACAGAAGATATTGATAGAGCTTTTGTGTTAGTAACTTAATGTCAATTGATGCTAATGATGGTGATGATAGACTTTGAAGTTACTGGATAGGTCAATAGGACAAGGACAATACTGTGTGCATGCATATACATGTATTTATTAACACATATAACATAATGTTTAGCTATTTCCTATTTAGCATGGAGGAAAGGGTTAAACATTTGAACTATGTGTTACACATGCATACAGTATATCATAGGGGTAGTTAAAAGCTATTTTCGTTTGAAATCCCATGAATCAGAATCATTTTCATCATTGAAATTGTAATCAATAGCATCATCATCAACAGCAGCAGCAATATCTTGCAGGGAAGAAGGACAACTTAAGCCATTCTGAACTGTCTTGCAAACAATGGAAAACCACTTGTAAGTTAGACAGTGATCAGGATGAACTCCATCATACATATATGAACATAACTTCATAAGTAAATTTTCTACTTTTTTTTTGAATTTTGGGCATGCCTCCCTCTTTTTTTGTGCTTGTTTTCTGGATGTCTATCCCATCTGATTGTTGGTAAATTGTGCTGGAGTGTTTATGTGTGATATTTTTGTATTTATATGTTTTATGTCCTCTTCTAAAGATTTGTGTTTAGTGTGTATTTCAGTGTCAGAGAATTGGCTTGAATGAAATTTGCTGTGCTTGTTTTGTCTATTTCTGTCTATTTCTGAAGTGATGCTGGTGGTATGCTCCCAACCTTTAAAGTTGTGATGTCTGTGTTAAATGATGTTGCTAAGCCTCCAAGTTGTTCAATTATGTTATTAACTTTCTGTTTAGAATGATTGTAAATAGAGAATATGTCTTCAATGCTGTAGATCTATGTCTGGGATGTTAGATGTGGTTGTGTGTGAGACAGACAGACAGAATGATTTTTGTAAACCAGTAGGCCTATTTAAAGAAGTCAGACAGACAGGCTGATTTATGTAAAACAGTATTTAAATAATGACAGAAAGACTACGAAACTTTAAAAACTGTACACTTACAGACATACCTGCAGACAGACAGACTACTCTAGTCGGAAAGAACAAGTCAGATTTCACCAAGATTTAAGCTATTTTGGTTCAAAATGTAAACAATTCTACGTTGCCGTAGATCTAGTTCTTTATAAAATCTCAGTGATATACATTCGTTTGCATGTTTCACTCACATATATTTATTTAAGCAATCGGCATTTGTTTAAGTAGGTCAAATTTACGAAAACCGCTTACACCGTCGAAAACACCCTACGCCGGGATGAATATCTAGATGTAGATCTAATACAAATAATGTGATGTTTTGTATTGACAACTCTTTCAAATGAAGGAAAATTTAATAATCAATGTCTAAATTACTCACATACAAAGTTATTGAAGTAGGAACCGGAAGAGTAACACAGCTGAGCCTTGTATGTAAACAAAATGCGCTGCAGACGATAAATGGAAGTCATGTGACCACAATTACGTCACTTACAAGTTGTGGATAATACGTCATCATATTTGACACATATACACTCGGCCTTTTCCGCTAACTGGATCTCGGACGGAGATGTTTACCGAACGGAAAAAAATAATTTTCTGGAAAATAAACAGCGATTCAAATAGTTAATTCTAATCTATACCGAAACAAAATGAAATTTTCAATTTAATAAGTTTAAGAGGATCGATTTTCTTCGTAGACAAACGTTGTTGCGATTTGTGTGGACTGTCGGGTATTCAATCGTAACTACTCGCCGTATTCCGTTAGAGTTTGGAATATAGGAATCACTCGGAACACTACGGTTATTTCCCTCCATGGTCCGAACCGGAAGTGAACATCAGCAGATCCGATTCCAGGTTAACAATGTACAGCGTAGAGAATCAAAATTTTATCCTACGCGTTACCATAGAGCTCACTTCGTTCGCAAGAATGGCCTTCGGCCATTCTTGCGAGCTGTGCTCGCTATTAAAACATATTTCTAGTCATGCATGTACAGTGTTGCAGCCAGGATGCGCGATCGCGCGACTCCCTCCTTTTTCTGAAAAATCCCCCCTCTTTTTCTTTGCTAAAAAGTTCCCTCACTCAGGCTGTCAAATAGTTTGTAGCGAGTACCGGTATAGCTTTCAATTCATATCGATTCAGAACCGGATGTTTATCAAAGTTCTGTCATGTATAGGTAAGGCTAAAACGCGGTTCGGTACAGTAACTTAGCTATCAAATTCTATGGGACCTCGGCAATTCCAGATACGTGAACAGTTGTCTGCCAAAGATCTACAGTTTTTTGTGACGACTCTTTTAATTAATTGTGCTTATGATAAAACAATAAAACACTACTCACAACTGATAATTTATAACTCACGGAGTAAAGTAATGTTTGTCTGTCCCGGTCTGACTTTTAGTCTATGCCTGTAACATGAATGATCTCCCTTTTAGTAAAATCAAATGAAAACAGTAAAAAACGTGCGTCTGCTGTAAATATCGTCAAATAACAATACATTAAAGAAAATCAATGACTACTTTGGGGTAGGTACCCTTCCTATAACCAAAATCAGCCCAATTCAAGTGTCAAAGATACGTAACCGAGTTATTCAGCTTCTACGAGTCAGAGACATTCCCGTAGAAAGCGTCGAAATCGACCGTGTTGAATCCAGGGCGCTAGATTTGCATTGATATTGTTTCGAAATAAAAATCCCCCCTTTTTTAACAAATCGCCCCTAATTTTCAAAGGAAGGGGGGAAATCGCCCATCTTTTTAAAATCCTGGCTGCAACACTGCATGTAACAATTTAAAAACTGCGTTCTCATGTCAAATCGCTAGTATCTGTCCCAGGGGAGAAAAATCCTGAAATTATCACTCTTTCTTCAGTATAGACCAAGAAGACGGACAAGCCAACTTAAGTGCCCCAAGTAATACACATAGACTCAATCTACATTTTAAATTAGTACTATACAAGTATATTTGAGCAGGGGGTAATATTGTCTGAGGAAAACGGGTTCATCAAATACTGTTGCAGAGGTTACTTTGTTTTTGTGTCGCCTGCTGAGAGGCAGTGTGTCACATAGGGATCACTTTTCCATTGTCTGTCTGTCCATCACACTTTCTTTTTATTTATTCTAACACTTCTCCCAGCAGGTGACATGTGTTCCTTTGAACATTTATTATTCGTAGGATTTCAGTAGTTAAACATATGAAAGAATATTGGAATGTTGCATAATGTCAGTGTGTAGTCAGCAGTGGTGGGCATTGGACCACAGCACATGTTGATGAAGTAATTGTCTTTGAAACTTTCAAGTAAATCAGGCACTTCACAAATTTCAAGAAATTTGCAAGACATTTATTCATGTACAATGTAAGTACTGAGACTGCCACATTGACTTCTAGTGAGTCATTAGGTGACCTATTTTCTTGCAAGAAAATAGAAAGAAATTAACAGTATCTGTTCCAGTTGCCATTGATTGATACTGCTTTTCATCATTGTAATTTTTAGCTGTCTTACTAAACTTTACAATTGCTGCAAACACTAATCCTTTACGGTTTACCTGAATGAATATTAGTAAGAAATAATGACTGAATGAATGTTACTGATTTAGCTTAATTTTATACTGACATATTATGAACAAGAGGATATTTTACCACATGGCAAACTAGTTTTAATGATAGATCTGTATTATCATTATTATGTCAACCAGAACAGATCCTGATCAGATGCCTCCTCCAGGTACCGTCTGTTATTGATCCACTCTGTAAAGTGTTGGAGATAAGCCATCAAGCTTGGCCCCCACCAGAGCCATAACCTAAACTGCATTTGAAGCATTCTGTTTAGAAATGAAAATTGTATGTGAGTTGCAGTTCCTGAATTTTGAGTAAGAGAGATTTGTTACATGCACAATGTGTGCAAATTATGTCACATCTGTGCAAATAGGGTAGACCAATCTAATGCTATGTTTACCATATTGGCATAATCATGATGCCATTGACTTGTAGTTATCAACTCATTGTCATGCAAATATTCTACCCTTGGCCACATTATTGGAGCTAACATACACATGTGGAATTTTATTCCTTTACTCCAGTGAGGCAGCACTATAACTTGTCTCATGCGGGTGCCGTCTGCAAATAACTGAAATACTGTTGGTCGGACGTTAAACCCAAGTCACTCACTCACTTTACTCCATAATTTAAATACGCCTTTCTACTACTTTGTAACTTTATAGACCTGTACAGTACAGACCTCGCGGAACTTTCGAAACCCGCGATACCATGATGGGCATTTTTTATTTTTCGTGGTAAATTATCAAGATGTGTTCGTGATTCCCCATCATGACCACTGTACTATCGAGTTATTTATCGCGGTTAGTCTGTGACCCCCATGGAGTTGTTTTCGGAGATTGGGGCCATCACGCCTTATCGTAAACACAATGGGCCATCACGATTTACAGGTAGAGTGTTAGTCTGTCAGTTGGGAAGAATACTGGAGTTACCATGTCTTAATTGTTAAACTATTTGAAAAGAATTATGTTTCTGTGTAAAAATTAACGTGTTTACTTGAATTCAGTTGTATTTGCCACACTATGTTGTTTTTATGCATTATTTTGCACACGACACCAATTCAGTTTTTTCGACGATACAGTGAAAACCATCCGAATGCATAGCGACAGACGCTGTGAACTAGTAACCGACAGTACACATTTTATAACTTGCAACTCTTTTTTATTAATTGTATAATATCGGTTGTGAAAACTAGATCTAGTGGATTCCTCGATTGATACAGGTAAGACGGGTAAGTATACATACTGTAAAAATCGCGGACAGTTTCAATAAGTACCGGTAGCTGTTTTATTTATCTTGGTAAATTTTTGCTGACCTGGCAAATTATCGTAGATGGTGCAATGTGCAGAACTAACCCTTATAAAGCGAACATGTTTATCAAGGATAGAGCTAATATCATATTTAATAGCGAAATAAATTTAAATTTCTTTAAGAATCATGAGTTCACGTGTATGAATTTCCTATGTTGACATTCTTTCTCCCTTTGTTTTCAGGGGTGTCCTCAGTGGAAATGGAATTGGATTACACGATACATTGGATCTGATTTACTGCTTTACGATGTGTTTATGTGATTCATACAATTATCATCAGCAATTGTTTTTTATGTAGAATCAACCCTGTCCAGATCGTCTCATGATAAACCATTAGTCTGCTGACGTGATTTGTGATAAAACTGAGTCTGCATTTTTCTCTATTCAAATTTGTATTACTGGTTTTGCTTTCGAAGGATCTCTTCTAGAACATTTTTATGCATTTACAAACAGATTAGATCCAGATGAGATATTTTATTCTTTATAATGGGCCCAGTAGAGTCGAAGTATCAGAATTAAACCTTATTACAGGAGCCGTCTGATACGGGTCTACTCTGTTTGCAAATACAATGTACGTGAAAAGACGTTTTTTTTTATATATAAATATGAGGGTAATAAAACTTCACTTGAACCTGACCAACTGTTAAGGACGGAATCACTAACGGACAGAATCACAAATGGACGAACAGTGCCTTAAAAATTACACAAAAAAAGTACATCTGCGGGGAATAAAAATACTGACGGGAGCTGTGTCAATTTATACATTATTGTCATTGTATGTTGTTCTTATTTCGGAAAAAATAGTTTTGGATCCAGATGGGATCTGAAAAATCGGGTGTCACTTCGACAAAACGATTAGTCAAATACAGATTGCATATACAAAATGTATATCTAGGCCTATATTTTTTTTAACCCCTTTCTCCATAAATACGCCTTGCAAACATTGTATAACAGACCAGTCGGCTCCTACATGAGTGGTCTTTTCAGGGTCTGCTCTGTTTGCTTATGGAATAACATCTACATGTTTATATATATCTGATTCTTTACTTTCCTCCTTTGTCATTATTCCCCGTGTGCATGTGATTGTATAAAAAATATTCAACTGATATACGTGATAAAATCATTTCTTACATGAATATTCATGGAGTAAAGGGTTAAATTCCTTTCTCCAAGTGACGTTTATTGTTATTAATAGTAGGGATTAACGGTTTGGCTAGGTATGAAATCTTGACCATATAATGAAAAAGGGACCGACTGGAAAACTGTGAAAACAAATAACATTAATGAAAGAGGCTACATCAATCCTTACCTGCACTACTCTTGGAACAAATTACGACGTACCACTTTTGTTATTAAATCAACAACAATTAAAGAATCCATTTTATTTCTTAACCTGTATGATGCTGACACATACACACAAAAAATATCAGCTCATAGATTTTGAAATATTGTCCGTATTTCCCTTAATCCTGGTGAATGATTGCCAACAAAAGCTGTTTGGATGTGGAACCACATCCTCACTTGGGACGATAAGGGAGTGACCTCGAGTTAAAATTTGCAACACCCTGTTACCCTTTGCCTGTTACGAAAGTTTGCACATGTGAAGTCTGCTTCTTTATTAAAATTTTAATAATTCGCAGATCTATTTCTTTTAGAAATGTTGACTGAGTGTCATACATCTTGGATCCATATTGATCAGTCTCCAAGTTCTCTGCTTTTCATCAGGATCCAATTTGTTTACATAGCCTACATCATGGCACGACGCTTGCGACCAGCAGATTAAGGGTCAAACCCTGGCGAGAAAATGCCACACCTTATTTGTAACACAGTTAAAAGTTAGGCAACACGTTTATAAATGCGAATGTGATAATGGACGTGACTTACACAAACACACTCATGTATGGGAATTGAGGAATACGTACGCAACACAAACAGTCAGTAGAATATTGGTGCAATTCATTTTGTTTTGTTTTGTTTTGTTTCCTTTTTTCATTTTGCTGTCTTTCTCGGCAAAATTTCGAAACAAAAAAACCGGACACTTCTGTAAATCGGACGATCGATCCAGTTTTCACTGTACATACAATTAACCCTTTCCCTCACACAAACATGTTTTCACGCATTTGCAAACAGAGTAGACCCAGATCAGATGACTCATAGAGTAGCTGTCTGATCAGGGTCTACTCTGTTTGCTAATAAAATTTGATAGATCTGTTTCCATGCTTTCTAAAATGTCTACAATGTTCCACCATCCATATTTTTTCTAAAACTATTTTGTTAATGAATATTCAATAGGTACTGAAAATTGGCCTAAATACAGAACAGGGAAAGGGTTAAAGGAAGCTGTCTTATTACCATTTAATTCCCGATATTACAGATGGACACCAAGCGAATTACTGCTGATATAAGACGAAAATATCAACATTGAAATCATTTATGTTGATAATTATACTTTATATACTATTCAAACTTTGGTGTTGCGAAATATACAAATATCGAATAGGTTTGGGGACGAAATGACCACACTGAAGTACGTCACGTGGTTTATTTGGATTTTTACACAAAAGCATTGCATACATAAAAAATAAGGAGAACGGGTACAGTCCTTATTATTAACAAGTGATTTCTTTAAGGAGAACGGGTACAGTCCTTATTATTAACAAGTGATTTCTTTTTTATTCTTGTATTTTTTTATGAATACATGCGATCGAAACGTTAGGGCAACGATTCAAAGACCTCCGAGGATACATCCCCTTGAAAACTCAGGTAAGTGAAATCGCGACGACCCATCATCATTGGCTTATCAAACTCACCACGGGCCCGTCACGGAATAAAACGCGATGGGAGTACCCGATGATTTTCGTTATTCACCAAGATTTATTGGCTATCGCGGGCAGCTGTCTCTCTCCCGCGATCAGTGAAATCGCGGTGATGCGCGGATTTCGAAAGTTCCGCGAGGTCTGTACTGTAGGAGCCGTCTGATCAGGGTCTGCTCTGTTTGCTTATGATATAATATAGACATGATTCTACAGTTTCTGCCACAGCCAAAAACTCCTATGTTTGTGCCATCTAATTAATATTCAATCATGGTGAACTTATTTTTCACATGAATGTTCATGGAGTAAAGGGTTAAGTATTTGAAAGAACTGAATGCCTGAAGGCTCTTGAAGGTACTTGAAAGCTTGTGACAGATTGGTGATTCATGCAATAGCAAAGATGTATCATAGTATATACTTAGAGTAATGATTGTCAGTGTTTTCTGATAATGTAACATTGACATGCTGTCCACTTGTTTTAGCTAATATTAATGTTCATGTGTGTATAATCTCTAATGCCCATTATACAGGTGGATAAATTGCTTTTGTCAACAAGAGTCTGAGGCCCAATTAACATTATCAGAATGATTCAGACACAGGAATATTGATCTGCTCAGATAAAGCTTTCTATTACTAATACCATGGGTCATTGACAGAAGGAAACAAAGAATCAGTGCATCTCTTTCCATTTTCAAGTATTGTCATCATGTCTAATGCTGAACCCTTTACTCCATAAATATTCATGTAAGAAATAATAGAGAGGTTTTAATTTCTTACTTTTACATGTATGTAAACGTGTCTACACATACACGTTCCTGAATTTTCAAAATCAGGTTTCGAAATCAGATAACGTGTACTCGTACGGGTAATATGCCATACGATACGACTTCTTGCGGGGTCATGCCATTTTCTTTAAAATAAATGAGATTAGGAAGAACTAGAAATTGCATAAAGTAGGAGAATTAGGCCACAAAGACGAACATAGAAAGAAAATAAATATATATATATATAACAGACTGACAGGCATGCAGATAGACAGACTGATTGATAGACAGATAGATAGATAGACAGGCAGATAGACATTTAGGTATACATACAGATAGATTGACATATTGATAGATAAATTGATAGACAGAAAAATAAACAGATAGATAGACAGACATACGGGCAGACAGTATACAGGCAGAATGACAGATAGACAGACAGACAGGCAGTCAAGTCTGGTCATGTAATATTTATTTACAAATCTGTACAGAATTAACAAATAACACGCTGGACAGAGCTTTTTAAATAACACCGACATCACATACACAATACAGCACAGACATAGAATCACAATAGCATAAGAGCAACATTAAACAATCACAGCAAAATAAGCATAAGATCACAGGCAGACAGACAGACAGATTGAAAGATGGGCGGAGGGGTGGGTGGGCGTACGGACAGACATACTGAATCACAAATACGAAGCAAACACAGATTTAGTGCAAAGCCAAATTGATACAAAACACCCCATGACTCGGTGCAGAACGCCATTTTTAATTTGGTTCCCGGACGTTTTGTACCAAAATCTGACCACATTTTTTCATATTTCTTTCTTGTTATAATCCAGAATACCTATCAACAAGATAATTCTATAAATTTCTAAAAATAAGTAAAGAGACAATTCTCGAAAGGTCTAAATACCCTGAGAAGAAAGCTCGTTAAATAAATAAACTGCTGTCTCAGTAATTTTTAAATAGTAATACGAAACGTTCCGAGATGAACTAGTTTTGGTACGAAACGCCTCATAGCCTTGGATTTGCATGACTGGTTATCGATTTATAGGTGTTAAAACTGCAGCCGTCAAACCGCTTCCGCTGATACATGCAAACACAGTCTACCTTTTATTGATAGCGGAAATGGGACAGACTACTAAAAGTGCGCCCGTAGGCCCACGCCATTGTGAAGTTTAAGGGACAAAGTAAAAAATATTGCTGCAATCCCACGCTCTAGGTGCAACACTGCTTACTTTTTCAGCCGATGGAACAACATGGTTTTATGGCTAGTAGAGCTTCCGTCCGTTTCTAAAGACTGGCTGCCATATTGTCAAAGCATGCGGTTCAATGCGTAATATATGGGAATTACAAATTTCATTGGTTGATAATTTTAGAACTTGTTTTTACCCAGTCCTTTATGAAACTTCCTATTTGCTAAATTGAATATGGGCAAAACGGAAATTACAGAATACGAAAGCTATTTTTTTCATTGGTGTACATATAATCTGGACCAATGGTGATTATCAGTTACAATGTGGCGCATCTGAAACTGAAGATTTTCGACACACACTGGCTATTTTGTCATTGGTTACACAATATTTTTACACATAGTAACACTATAATCAGAACCTAGTATTCCCTTGAAAAATAGTTGCTCTTACGATAGTAAACTATATTACCTCCCTATTCTTTCAGACCTACTCGGGATTGTTTTGTGTGGTAGTGAATCCCTACAAGCGTCTCCCCATCTACACTGAGAAAGTGATAGAGCTTTACAAGGGCAAGAAGCGCCATGAAGTCCCTCCACACGTGTTTGCCATCACAGACACAGCCTACAGGAGCATGCTGCAAGGTGGGTGCCCCCAGATCATTTCCATTTCACACATTCTAGTGTTCTCTATGAGTAACTTTAGCTCAGCATTTGTACATGCTGATAATAATTTGGCACATCCTTGTTCCATAGTTTGCAGTTATCTTGAGAATCACTTGCTAAAGATCTGAAATTTAGGATCTGTATACTCTCATTCTTTAATTGTATTAGAAAGCTTCTGAACTAGTTTATGTCTGATACGACTCAACTGTCCCCATTAACCCCCAGGTATTCAGATTCGGAGTATGGAAGCTAAATAATGGTTTTAATCCTTCCCCTAATAGAAATGCCGTTGCAAACAGATTAGAAGAAAATTGGAATATTTTGGTCATGACAGTCGAATAGAATCACATCTGTATCATGTCATAAGCAAACAGAAGACCCTGATCAAATGGTTTCTACTGTAGCCATCTGATCTGGGTCTACTCTGTTTGTAACGATGTTCAGAAGTGTATCTTAAGAAGACATTACCTAAAAACTTTGCTAAAAGTTTGGATCAGCAAATTTATTGTATTACAGCTTTGCTTTGTTTTAGTACAGCCATCAGCCATCTTGTGGTTTAGGCATGCTTTGCAAGAAATCTGAGATATCTGGCACACTTTTGTCAAGGTGCTGATTACTTAAGTCTTTAACCCATTGTATGCTGAATTCTGATATTTGAAATCTTCCTCAATGATTATTAATGAAGCAAACCACCAAAACGTCATATTTTATTGTAGAATATGATTTTTGTGGCAAACTGCGCAAACCCTGATCAGAGGGCTCCTACACTGTGTCTAAACTGTTTGTAAATTACTGATATATAATACTTGTGTACTGCATAAGAATTATTAAATATCTGGTACTTTGATGAATATCTTGATTTATATTCCCTCTTCTTTGATAGATTGTGGTAAATATCATCATTAATGTATGTATGGGAAAGTGCCATATATGCTTGACGAGACAAGATTTTGGAATAAGTGGTATGTTGGGATGTTAATATATGTGTAATTTAGCTAGACAGAAATTCAGAAAGTTCTTATGCTGAAAGAGAAAGTGCACCATTCTTTCTATAATAAAAAAAAAGAAAAAGGACTGTAAGAAAATAAGTTGTGAAACCAACATTTTGCTATTTAAATTTAATTGTAAATTCTGTATTAAAAGTTGAACTGTGGTCGTTTGCTGAGACAAGAAATGTTTTTGATTATGTCTACACAAGTAATTTGTTCATGGAAGTTGGAATCTTAGTTGATGTTCATTAATTCATGGTATAGAAAAAAATTGGGGGCTCTTATTTGTTTAGATTGCTTGTTGACATAAATTACGTACTTGCTATGCAGAATATGAAATTTATGAGTCTCTTTCCGGGATTTGATAAATATACTAATACATGTAAGGTTTGACTACAACTTGCTTAGCCGTTAGGCTCCTGGTTGTAACATGTATCCTGTTTTGATATCTACATGTCTGATGGCAACTGAGTTGAAATGTGTACAGTAAAACCCCTCTAAACCAGAATTCTAGTACAGAAGAATTAAGATACTTTTAGGCAGATGGCTGCTTAATGCAGGGTGAAAGTCATGCAGACTTTCACCTTGCATTAAGCTGCCACCTGTCTCCAAGACAGATATTTATACTAAATTAAACATTTGGTTTAGAAGGGTTTTGCTGTATATATATATTGCTGACAAGTTAACCCTTACAACGCTGAATTTTCAAATGTACTATTCCAAAATTCAAACAGGTCAAGTTTATGGTGAATAATTAAGGATTTTTCTAAAGAAAAGTGTAATATGACAAACAGTGAAGACCCTGATGAGAGGGCTCCTCTAGGAGCCCTCTCATCTGGGTCTACACTGTTTGCAAAGGACATTAGTGACTCGTGTCCTGCACTGTAAGGGTTAACAACATTTAAGTAGAATCTGCTTTGAAATGTACATGTCAGGATACAGTTAAAGCTCTCTAAAGCAACCACATGATAAATAGAGGTGTCTAAAGTGGTTGGTTCACTTTAAATATGTACCTTTGCAAACAGTGTAGACCCAGGTCAGACATACCCCGTTTATGGAATGATAGAGAGTACACAATTTCTGTCACAGCCAACACTTTCCCTGTTAATGGAAATTTAGTCCATGAATATTCATGCATTAATTCTTAAATTGATATTCATGGAGGCAGGGGCTAATGTAGGATGAGCTCTTGCAGGAGCATTGTCAGGGACACATCCTGCATTAAGCTACCAACTGCTTTTAAGGTCTAGAATTGGATCTCTTTTGAGTGGTAATGCTTTAGAAGGGTTTTACTGTAGTATACACTAGTCAATGTCATTGTTATGTGCAAAGAAGATGTAGCCACTAATAGATCAAGATTGATCTTATCAGGCTAATGATAAATCAGGAAGTGATCAGATTCAATACTATTTTATCAGGTTTCAGTATTACACTAGCTTGACTAGAAATTACCTAATCTGGCTTTAGTTGAACAGTGTATCTCTCTCAGATATTATAGCGTGACAACAGCGAAGTTTGCACAAGAGTTTATTTCCTTTTGCCTGATCAGCAAGTTGTAAAGCCAAGATCAGAGCATATTTTGTTGATACGCAGTCGGACTCATTGTTTACTATGCAAGATTGAAATTTGACCTCCACCGTAGTTATTGAGGTGTGAGAAGTTTGAATAACTTAGGCCTTATTGCTTGCGTAAAGGATCAGCAAGTTGTTCAATATTGGGAGAATTGTCAAGGCTTGAAAAATTTAACTCTTAGCTATTAGTAATTATCCTGTACAGTCATGTTGTCAGTTTTAAAACTCAAAGTAGATATTTTTTATAATTTCATTTCAAACAATAATCAAGGCAGCAAACAGTTTAGATCCAAATGAGATGCAGAGTGAGTCAGTGTTTTATCTGGATCCAAAGTTCATTCACTGGTTTTTACATATCCACTTCTAGTGAGCTAAGAGTTGATGAATTTGAGTAAGCAAGATAGCAGGATTACGCTTGGCAAATTTGACCAGTTTGCAGTGAAAATTCTGTTTTAATTACTTTGTTCTCAGTTGTGACTGTTTACACATTCCTTTGACTTGAATCACAAATTTTATCAAATTTCAACCCCAAAAGTTTGCAGTGAATTGTAAAGTTGTAAAATCTTGTAGTACAGGCTTGAAAGTAATTGAAGAAAGGGTATAATGAAAGAATAGGAAATAAATGCATTGTATTTATTGCATTTATGTTGGATGCATTGTAACCTTGTAATTGTGAAAAAATTAAAAAGCATAGCTCAGATGGGGTGGATTGCAGGTCATTAAGTGAAAGCCCTGCAAATTGTCCCTCTTCTGCTAAAATGAAAACATGAAAGGTGGTTTTAATTTTTTGTAAAGAAACTGGTTTTTGAATACCCAGTATATATCAATGGCACGGTCAAACACATCTTCATGTACCCATATTGTGTTGTGTACTCAAGTGTGTTACAAGTAAACTTCTTCCAAGGTTATCTTTTGAAAGGTTCTGAAGTGTAACTTAACCGTAAAATCAAATATTAGCCCTTTGGAAGCAGGCAAATGAGTGTATTGACATTTGCAAACAGTGTAGACCCAAGATCACATGCTCCTGAAGGAGTCCTCTGATCAGGGTCTGTACTGTTCTCTAACAAATGTAAGGTTTTCTTATTAAATGGATTCAGTAGTTAAACATTGATGGACCATTCTACTTTGAAAATTCAGGATTCAAAGGGTTTCATTGGTATCATAGGATAAGGTGGCCTCTCGCTTTTGTTAACCCTTTCCCTCATATTGACGACTTTTGACGACTCTGTAAAAGTCATGTTAAAACCATTGTGATAAAGAGAGCATTTGCTCCGATAGGAGCAAATGCTCTATTTATCACAATGGTTTCAAACTACAAAAATCTAAAAGTTTGCTTTTCTCTAGTTTAATGCTCCTTTTCGGTAGATTTATTCAGAGGTTGTATCTAAAAATAACCTATGAGGTAATGGGTTTATGTTATATCTTGATCAGAAATACATTAATTCCTCTGATCAAGAGTTACTACTGATCAAGAGTTACTACAACAGAAAGAAGGTTTTGTTTGTTTAACCCCTTATCTGATGAATATTCATGCAATATTCTGTGCATTATGAATATTAATTTAATTCTTGAGTTTATAAAATAAGGAAAAACTGCCATACATGTATATGAAAAAGAAAAGAAGATAATCAAGCTGAAACATATTGGCAAACAGTACAGACCCTGATCAGACAACTTCAAAAAGAGGGTGAAATGTTATGGCAGATGGTAGCTGAATGCAGGATAGTTTTTGCAGAAAGCTCCCATAGTAACTCTGCAGTATATTTGTTCTGTGTATTCAGTGACCATGTTTATTCAAGTTCGCCTTTTAGAGGTTCTACTGTTAAGTTGCATCCAGTAAGATAGCTGTAAACTGTAAAACAACACAAACAAGCTGTATTGAACTTGCAATAGACTTCTGTAGTCAGTGTTTTCTTAACCCTTTCCTTCATATAAATACTTTTTCACGCCTTGGCAAACAGAGTAGATGATTAAGGGTCTGCTCAGTTTGCTAACAAAATTATAATAGATCTGGCTCAACAGTTTCTACCTTTATTTAAAAAGTCCTGTGTACATAAACCATTATAGAAATTCAGCTAATCAACATTCATGGTGTTATAATTTTTACATTCAACAGGAAAAGGGATAACCGTTTACCAGATACCCTTTTGACACCTTTGTAAACAGAGTAGTCCCAGATCACTCCTACAGTTCTGCCATGGTTAAAATCCCTTTATATGATACCATTATAAAATACAGATCTGAATGACGTTCACTATTTCATAATGAATATTCATGTAGTAAAGTGTTCAGTCTTTAGATTTTTAGCTCACCTGAGCAAAGCTCAGAGTGAACTTTTGGGAGACTTGAATGTCCGGCGTGTCGTGCGTCATCCGGCGTCAATAATTTGCTTGTGAACACTCTAGTGGTCACAATTTTAGTCCAATCTTCTTGAAACTTGGTCAGAATGATTGTCTTGATAAAATCTCAGACCAGTTCGAAAGTGGGTCACATGGAGTCAAAAATTAGGTCATATAGTAGGAAAAGCTTGTGAACAATTTAGAGGTCACATTTTGAGCCCAATCTTAATGAAACTTTGTCAGAATGATTGTCCTGATAAAATCTCGAACAAGTTTGAAAGTAGGCCATGTTGGGTCAAAAACTAGGTCAACAGGTCAAATAGTTGAAAAACCTTGTGAACACTCTAGAGGTTGCATTTTCGGCTCAGTCTTCATGAAACTTTGCCAGAATGATTGTTCAGATAAGATCTGGGACGAGTTCCAAAGTGGGTAATGTGGTGTCAAAAACTAGGTCACGAGGTCAAATAGTAGAAAAACCTTGTGAACACTCTAGAGGTCACATTTTCAGTCCAATCTTTATGAAACTTAATCAGAATGATTGTTTTGATAAAATCTTGGACCAGTTTTAAAGTGGGTCACAGGTCAAAAGCTAGGTCACTAGGTCAGACAGTAGAAAAACCTTGTTAACACTCTAGTGGTCACATTTTTTGTCCAATCTTCATGAAACTTAGAATGATTCTTAGATGAGTTTGAAAGTTGGTCATGTGGGGTCAAAAACTAGGTCAAATAGTAGAAAAACCTTGTGAACACGCTAAGGTCACATTTTTTTGTCAAATCTTCATGAAACTTCAGAATAATTGTCTTGATAAAATCTGGAATGAGTTTAAAAGTGGGTCACATTGGGTAAAAAACTAGGTCACTAGGTCAAATGGTAAGAAAACCTTGTTAACACGCTAGAGGTCACATTTTTAGCCCAGTCTTCATGAACCTTAGTCCGAATGATTGTCCTGATAAATTCTTGGAAGAGTTTGAAAATGGGTTAAGTGGGGCCAAAAGTAGGTCACTTGGTCATATCTCAGAAATAATCTTGTTTACACATTTTAGCCCAATCTTCCTCCAACTTGCTCAGAATGTTTGGCGATATCAAGGTTGAGTTTGATCATGGTCGGGGATCAAAAAGTAGGTCACTAGGTCAGATCTGAGAAAAGTCACTCTAGAGGTCACATTTTTAACCCAATCTTCATTGATCCACTATCAACATTGTTCCCTTAGGTCAATATTGGCCCCATCCTGGGATTACCCAACTATAATCTTAAATCTATGGTAATCAGGTGAGTGATTAACCCTTTCCCTCATATAAACGTGTTTTCACGCATTTGCAAACAGAGTAGACCCAGATCAGACGGCTCCTAGAGGAGCCGTCTGATCAGGGTCTACTCTGTTTGCTAGTAGAATTTGAAAGACCTGTGTCTTCTTTTTCTAAAATGGCTATAATGTATCACCTTCCACATTTCATTATAACCATTTTGTCCATGAATATTCAGTAGGTATTAACATTTGGACTAAATATAGAAACAGGGAAAGGGTTAATGGCGATCTTGATCCTCTTGTTGAGGTTGAAATTGACTAACAAGCATAATTATGTTGGTAAATGACAGCAAGTCTGCTTTGCTGTTTACCATTGGTTAAATTTGTCCCTGGCAACCATGATGGGTCCATTTCTCAGCATTTCTTTGATCGTGCCTAGCATATGATGCATTGATTTGTAGATTGTGGGGGCTTGTGTCCAGGGTAATGGCCAGTTGTCATAGTGAAAGGTAATGGCAGGAATTGATAGTTTTGTGGTAGTTAGCTGTCAATCACTATACTGTCAGATAAGGTGAAATTGGACATATGATCCTCACCTTTTAGCCTTTTCTCTCACCTGTTGGTGTTAGCTGCTTGGTAGATCTTCAGCACATGATGTATATACTATTTGGCATTAAATTGCTGATTGCTCCACTTTCGACCAAAGTCTGATAACTTAGGAACTGATTTTAGCACAAATATGCACTGAACTAGCTTAACCCTTTTCCAGTATGATCAGGGTCTCCTCTGTTTGCTTATGACATGAGATAGATCTGTTTCTACAGTTTTTGTCAACACAAAAAATTCTATTAAAAACATATTCATAATGTCATTATTTCTTACATGAATATTGATCAAGTAAAGGGAAAACTCCATAAGCAAATACAGTAGACCCTAACGATTCAGACAGCTCCTACAAGAGCCATCTGATCTTGGTTTACTCTGTTTGCACAGCCATAAATAGGTGCTCCTGTCGGGTAAAGGGATACACATTCTGAAAGGTAGACAAGATATGAAGTATTGAGCATGGAACACAATACAAATTGGATCCTTTGAATTTCAAACCTGTTATTTCTTGCTATCTGCTTCTGCTATCTGTTTTGCTAATTATCAAAATTAACTTTCCTGACAGCTATGCCATAATATTTTACTAATAGGGTTACAAAATTGTTCAAGACAAAGGCTCTTCAGTACATTCTAACTAGGGGTAATAAATTATGTAAGAAACAATAAAGACAGCAGAGATGCAAAGTGTAAGAGCTTTAGAAAGAATGGAAGTGCCCCCAACAGCTGCCATGATAGCTCAGTTAGTACATTGTTGTTTATTAAGCAGGAGGTTATAGGTTCAATTCCTGGCTGTTTTACAAGAGTCTTTTTAAATGATTCAAGTTCCATTCTCAGATAGTGCTCAGGGACTAAGATGATGGTATTGGTTCCCTCCATGTATTTGATCAGTGCCTCGAATTTAAAATGTTAACCTTTTACTTCATGAATATATTCATGTAAGAAATAATGACTGCATGAATATTAGCCCTTCTCTTGCTGAATTTTGAAATACATTTCTCCTTCTTTACCCATGCCCTGTTGTATAATTACATATATCTTCACTCTGTACAAGTACTTCGCTGTGCAATCACTGCTGTGGAGTGCATTGGTTGCAGTGCAATCACTGCTGTGGAGTGCATTGGTTGCACAATCAACTTGTAAATAGTGCAGACCCTGATGAGACAGCTCCTGCAGGAGCTGTCTCATCTGGGTCTTCACTATTTACAGGTAGGTATATTGACGTGAACAGCAAGCGAAGAGTTAACAGAATTTTTATAATGGATTGTGCCTTTGTATCAGATCTATATTATTCTATATGCACAGCGAGCAGACCCTGATCCTGTAGGAGCTGTCTAATCTGGTAGTACTTTGTTTGCAAAGGCAATAAAGCAGCATGGCGTCCGTTTTGACAGAACATGGAACGTTTAAAAAGGCTTTTTTATTTGATCGAGTTTGAATAAATTGCAATCAATGTACAGATGTTCTGTGGCCCTCTTGTCTTTTGATTATAGAACTTAGCAACAGCATTAAGTGTGAGACCCTTGTTATGTGTAAAGATACATTTTTAGAGCTTAATGAGAGGCAACCATTGCCGACTGTAGGCAACTGGCTGGAATCCAGCAGCAATCATGAGCTCTGCATTGGGGTTTAACCCATAACTCCTGTTTGAGCCATCTGATCAAGGTGTGCTCTATTTTGCTTATGATATACACTGGAGACCCGTTATAACGCGGGTCTGCGGGGACATAAAATTCAACCCGCGTTATATACGGAACCACGTTGTAACGAGTTTTTTTTATCTGGGTACTTACATAAACTCCCATCTTCCTAAAATAAACTAATTTCGAACGAAACTGACGTGTTTACATTGTTTCCCCACCCACTCACATAGCTCTTTCAAATTCTATTGGGAAACAGAGTAGACCCTGATCAGACGGCTCCTCTAGGTGCCGTCTGATCTGGGTCTACTCTGTTTGCAAATCCGTGAAAACACGTTTGTATGAGGGAAAGGGTTATACAAAATTACACATTAAATCGAGTATGATTTCAAGCAACCAAGTATATTTCATAATACAAGCCTGTTGACGGGATGTAATTGCCTCTGGGCCTGTCAAACCCCTAATCCGATTAAACCTGCTGTGTAAAACAATAAACATGGCTGTCACTGTTTTCAGAAAATGAAAGGTCACATGTGATGTCGCGTGTGATTTGTTGGGGTTTTAAATTTCATTTGATTGGTCAAAGGGTACACACCCTTTTCTGTATAAGCATATAACCTCCAACCCCGCACCGAGTTGAGGGTTTAGATTTCTAATGATGTTTGTTTTTCATAATTAAAGTGCGAACGTTTGTGGCTTTGCCAGTGAAAAAATTCAGTACACGCGCATCTCAATTATACACACAATTAATTTGTAACGAAAGTTATGCAGTTAAGATTTTACTGGTTCCCGTTCTATTAGGGCATCATGCGCATGGTACGAGCCGGTAATCAGCTGTGTGTATTACATTCATGGCGGCATATATACGAGTTGATAGTTGTCAGTTTTTCACACGTAAGATTGTCTTCAATTGTTTATGTAGGGACTGGTGTTTGTTTTTATCCTTTTGCCTACTGCTGGCGGATAAGTTTACCTAAATTTATTTTATGTATCATTGCGATATTCAATCATATTACTATAAATGAGGTATTTACAAAAAAAAATTCGGGGACACAGACGACCCGCGTTATATCGGATACCGCGGTAAAACGGTCCGCGTTATAACGGATCTCCAGTGTAATAATATAGATGTGATTCTACAGTTTTCTCCATTGCCTTAATTCCCTATATTCATGTGCGATTTAAAAAATAATCCAAATTAATATTGATCTCGTTATTTCTTGCATATTATTCATGGAGTAAAGGGTTAAACCATTACCTTATGAACATTAATGTCAGATTGCACCTAATTTGAATATTAATTTAATTCTTAAATAATAAATATGAAATATGGAGATTTGTTGCCTTGACCAACAGCAGAAAATCTGTAACATACAAGCAAATAGTAGACCTAGATCAAAGAACTTCTATAGGAACTGTCTGATCTTGATATACTGTGTTGCAAAGGCGGCAAGAGGTGTCTCTATTAAGTAAAGGGTTAATGGTAAAGAAAAAGTTGTTTGGAAAGAATATGGGCTAATGAGATCAACTGCTACTTTTGTAAGTAAGTAATTGCTAAAAGTAATCAGATACGCCAGTTGTAAAACCACGATACTGGCCATCTAAAATGGGAAAATTAGGTGAAAGTAGACACAAAGCTGTTGTAAACAGAGGGTATAAAACTGTCAGGGGTCCATACCTAAAAGGTCAATTTCCCCAGTTTTATCTCCATCCAAACGTGGCACAACAAACCAAATCTAACTCTTCACTCCATTCATACACCTTTAACCCCTTTGCAAACAGAATAGACCTAGTTTCTGTTGGAGCTGTCTGATCAGGTTAGTATGCCGTGTTTGCTTATGAAATAATATAGATCTGATTTTTCAGTGTTTGCACTGGCAAAAAATTACATTGTTCATAATTATGTCATTATAAAATTCCAATTATTACTATTCATGATATCTTTATTTCTTATATGAATATTCACGGAATGAAGGGCAAAAGATAGGATAAACATAAACAGCCACACAGATATGGTAATGTAGGTCTGCTGCAGGTGATGTGAGAGCAAGGTCCTAGTTTCATAAACAGGTATGAATCTGTTGAAATGCAGCCAAAGATTATAGACCCCATTGAAATGTCATCCAATTTCTAATTGACAGCCCTGCTATTCATGTAAGCTGGAGCAAATCCTGCAGTCCTATCTGATATGTTCCTTAACCCTTTCCCTGTTCTATGTTTATTCCAAATTTCAATACCTACTGAATATACATGGGAAAAATAATTTCAAGAAAATATGAAAGGTTGAACATTGTAACCAGTTTAGAAAGTAAAGAAACATATCTTTCAAATTCGACTAGCAAACAGAGCAGACCCTGATCAGATGGCTCCTCTAAGAGCCATCTGATCTGGGTCTACCCTGTTTGCAAATGCGTAAAAAGGCGTTTATTATTATATGATTAAGAAGAAGAAAGTAAATAGAAAGTATGAAAGTATATAGATCTCATCTGATCCTACATTTTTGTCTAAGCCAAAACTTCCCTTGAAACATTTGCCTTATAAAAATTAAGTTAATGAATATTTATGAAGTGGTCAATTCATGCAGTAATGTTCATGAGGAAAAGGTTTAACCCTTTACTTATCATGCACACGTAGGAGTAGGAGCTCTGGCCCCCGTTTCACGAACATTCTTAAGTAATTACTTAGTATCAGGCTTAACTTATAAGAGGTATTACATTTATATTTAGAGAAGATATGTCAAATAATTTTATCTTAACAGAAACCTTAGAGATATTCTGTTATATATTTTAATAGAAAATACCGGTTTTTGCAAGGAACAGCTAGTTAAACCCAAAATGAATTTGATAAAATTCTTAAGTCTGTTACAAATTCTTAAATATTGTTTTTGCTTTAGATCACCTTTAGTTAGTATCAAGTACAATATTTGTTCTTAAAATGATAACGGAGCAAACCTCTTACCCCTTTGTGGCACATTAAACACTAATTTATGAAAAGTTATGTTCTTGTGAAACTTTTAAATAACAGGCTTAGCTAAGTAATTACTTAAGAATGTTCGTGAAACGGGGGCCTGATCAGGGTCTGATCCGTTTGCTAATGATACAATAAAAATTATATAGATACGATTCTACAGTTACTGCCATGGCCAAAATTTCCCATGTCCATGTGCTATTATAACAATCTAATTAATGTTAATGATGTCATTATTTTTTTACATAAATATCCATGGAGTAAAGGGTTAAAATCAAATGCTTTGAGTAATAAGCATAATGCAATGTCCTTGTGGTGGATGTAGCCGTTGCTCTTTATATGAGGAAAATGCAAGCTTTTGAATTCAAACTTAGAAAGCTGAGAAAATGGATTTGAATTATATTATCATAATTTGAGAGATTTTATACATGCAGGTACTTGATGATACAAATGTACAGAGTGGAGAAAAAATGTGTATGTACCAGACTTACACAGACTCTCAAATACGACACAAATGCAAAAAAATGTTTTGATAGACATTCTTTGCAGGTAACCTACCTTGAGCTGGAAAGCAAAATAGAAAAAAATGAAAAGGTAGATTCCTCTTATCAACTGATAGTGCTTGATTTAGGATATTTGGCTTGTTTTGAAGGAAAGAGGGTGATTGTGATGAATGGGGTCTTGTATATGTGTGGTAGCTGATAGCAGGAAAGTGAAGGTAGACATTCTTGATGAAGCCTGTGGTGCTGATAAAATAGAAATCTGACGTAGAAGAGGGGAGAGAAAGGTGTAAGAAATCTCATCCCTCAGTAACTTTGAACCTCTTGGAGTAAGATCAGTCATTTTAATCATTGTTTTGACCCTTCAGCAGAAACTATTTGCCCAGTAGAATATAATTTTACTATATATATGTATGAACATTCTTTCTTTAACCCTTTCCCTCATATAAACGTGTTTTCACGCATCTGCAAACAGAGTAGACACAGATCAGACGGCTCCTAGAGGAGCCGTCTGATCAGGGTCTACTCTGTTTGCTAATAGAATTTCAAAGATCTTTGTCTTTACTTTCTAAAATGGCTACAATGCTCCACCACATATTTCAGTGTAACCACTTTGTCCATGAATATTCAGTAGGTATTGACATTTGTAATAAACACAGAACAGGGAAAGGGTTAAAGTTTTAATTTTAAAGTTACGTTCTACTTATTTTCGTATAAACCAACACCAAAAGTTATACACATTTCTACAGATGCTGGTATATTCAGCTAAATATTAACGATATAGATCTGAATACTGTGAAATCCTTAAAAGCAGCACACGTTAAACTACATAGATTTTTACGAAAATGGTTAGACATATTTGACCAAACTCTGACTGCAAATCGATTCATTTGGGTGTTCACACAATTCGAGACTGGTCAGTTGGTCAGTTGAAAGGGAAAAAAAGCAGGTGCATTTACTGAGAGTTTGTGGAGAAAAGTACAGAATACAGTGATTTACAGATGCTTTTCGTTGGTTTATGTAGCAATCAAATTTTCCACTAGCAAACAGAGCTGTTGTGATCATTGGATCATTGGGTGTTGTCGTCGGTGGCAGCGTGCAAAAGCTTTAATGTAGCTGATTATTCTAAAAGTATTTATAAATAAAGAGGTATCAACATGGAACGTCATGGGTTGATAGATATCTTTGAGAAGTGTATGCATTTGACAAGCACCAAATCAGACATTAAGTGTTGGTACTGCATGCGGCTCTTGTATTGATACAAACATCACTTCTCTTACCCTGCTCTTTAGCATGAAGTTAGTTTCAAGTCATATAGAGGTTCCGATTCTGATTCATTTTTAGCTCACCAGAGCACAAAGTGCTCAGGGTGAGCTTTTGTGATCGCCAGATGTCTGTCGTCCGTCGGCGTGCGTCGTCGGGCGTCAACAATTTGAACCTTTAAAAATCTTCTCCTCTGAATCTACAGGGTTCTCAGCTTTCATCTTTGGTACATAGCATCACCAATAGGTCCTCTACAAAAGTTATATAAATTATGTCCCTGGGGTCAAAATTGGCCCCGCCCCAGGGGTGGGAAGTTTTCAATAGAAACATATAGTAAAACTTTGAAAATCTTCTCCTCTGAAACCAGAAGGTTATTAGCTTTCATACTTGGCACATAGCATCATGTTCAGGTCCTCTACAAAAGTTATATAAATTATGACCCTGGGGTCAAAATTGGCCCCGCCCCAGGGGTGGGCAGTTTTCAATAGAAACAAATTATGAAATCTTTGAAAATCTTCTCCTCTGAAACTGAAAGGCTCTCATCTTTCATATTTGGCACATAGCATCACCAATAGGTCCTCTACAAAAGTTATATAAATTAAGGCCCTGAGGTCAAAATTGGCCCCGCCCCAGGGGTGGGAAGTTTCCAATAGAAATATATAGTGAAAACTTTGAAAATCTTCTCCTCTGAAACTAGAAGGTTCTCAGCTTTCATATTTGGCACATAGCATCATGTTCAGGTCCTCTACAAAAGTTATATAAATTATGGCCCTGGGGTTCAAATTAGCCCCGCCCCAGGGGTGGGCAGTTTTCAATGGGAACAAATAGTGAAATCTTTGAAAATCTTCTCCTCTGAAACTGGAAGGCGCTTAGCTTTCATATTTGGCACAGATCATCATGTTCAGGTCCTCTACAAAAGTTATATAAATTATGCCCCTGGGGTCAAAATTGGGGCCGCCCCAGGGGTGGGAAGTTTTCAATAGAAACATATAGTAAACATTTGAAAATCTTCTCCTTTGAAATCAGAAGTTTCTCAGCTTTCATATTTGGCACATAGCATCATGTTCAGGTCCTCTACAAAAGTTATATTAATTATGCCCCTGGGGTCAAAATTGGCCCCGCCCAGGGGTGGGAAGTTTTCAATAGAAACATATAGTAAAACTTTGAAAATCTTCTCCTCTGAAACTGGAAGGCGCTCAGCTTTCATATTTGGCACATAGCATCATGTTCAGGTCCTTTACAAAAGTTATATTAATTATTGCCCTGGGGTCAAAATTGTCCCCGCCCAAGGGGTGGGCAGTTTTCAATGGAAACAAATAGTGAAAACTTTGAAAATCTTCTCTGAATCTGGAAAGTTCTCAGCTTTCATATTTGGCACAGAGCATCATGTATAGGTCTTCTACAAAAGTTATATGAATTATGGCCCTGGGGTCAAAATTGGCCCCGCCCCAGGGGTAAGTAGTTTTCAGCAGAAACATATAGAGAAAACTTTGAAAATCTTCTCCTCTGAAACTGAAAGGTTCTCAGCTTTAATATTTGGCTCATAGCATCATGTTCAAGTCCTCTACAAAAGTTATATATATTACGCCCCTGGGGTCAAAATTGGACTGCCCCAGGGCCGGCTAGTTTTCTATAGAAACATATAGTGAAAACTTTGAAAATCTTCTCCTCTGATTGTCTGGTGAGCGCTTCAGGGCCATTCTGGCCCTCTTGTGTTATAGAAATTTTCGAAAATATGAGCAGAAAACGTCTTTAACCATGCAATCTGTTCAAAATTTCATAAGTTTTGAAAGTGTCAACATTTGTAAAAAAAAAATGCAACAATTTCATTGTAGAGGATGCTGGTCGATTCTCATTGTACATGTTACTTGACTGTCCTAATAACTTTTTGAATAGGAAATTTTCAAAGTGGAACAACCTATCAGTTTTTGGTGGTAAACTTATTCATTATGGGCATATTGTATGCCCATAGTAGACCCAGATGGCACTTTTACTAACAGAGTAGACCCACATCAGATGGCTACTGTAGGAGCTGTTTGATCAGGGTCTGCTTTGTTTGCTTATCGAATAAAATGTCTGATTAGTAGAGAATGTTGTTAGGCTAGATGCATAAAGCATCTCAGACTTAGCCGTAGAGAATGAAATTGACACAAAATAGCGAAGTTGTTCTCCTGTGTCTTGTGGAATCTTCCCAGGTTATAAGTATGTATATTTGTCGGTATGAATGCACAGATGCACGTTTGTTTTTTTACCTGGATGATGGCATGCAGTTATCAATGAACTTACCAAGGCAACTACATCAAAAATGTTGAATCGTAGCTCCTGAAATATAGAACAGTTACATTATTATGTGTGACAACGGAGAATGCTGTCTGCTGTACAAATGTCACAGACTATTCTATTTAGCTTCTACTGAATAAACATTGAATATAAATCCGTTTTATCCCTTTAATCCATAAATACTCGAGCTCTCAGATCAGACAGCTTTTGTATGAGCTGCCTGATCAGGGTCTGCTCTGTTTGCTATGATATAATATAGATCTATATAATTCTACAGTTTCAGCAATGGCCAACCATGTCCATGTGCTTTTATAACAATTAATCTAATTAATATTCATGATGTCATTTTTTCTTACATTAATATTCATTGAGTAAAGGATTAAAGTTACAACAGAGACGTATTTGAGCCACTTCGTAACACTTGAACATTAACTGTGTCAAATGCTGAAAACACATGCATGTTGATTCTGACGTTTGGAGAAAGTAATAATATTATAATACATGTAGGATGTCTGCATAATATTGAAGCTAGACATGCTCAACTTCAAGAGATATTTCATTCATGAGATTTTAAATATCAGAACTCTGTAATCATCAGAGGTCCAGATAAGATGTGTAAATTAAAACATTTTCAAGAATAACTTCTTTCTCTACCAAACCCTATGTTGTGACCACTCTTTAGAATTGCTTTGAAGAGACAATAGTCACAATACTAAAGAGTGGTCACAAGACTCACAGCACAGGGTTTGGTAGGCAGTTTTAGTGTTTATGTATGTACCTTTATCTGGTACTCTGTACATATCTTGTGGTAGTAACTTTATTGCTTTGTGTTTAGTTTCTGACAATGTTTCTTAGTATCTATTCTTTGCACAGCAGCAGTGAATTCGTGATAACCAATGAAAACAGTGGATCTGTATAAAAGGCTGAGTTATCAGACTTTTAACAGTTTCTATACATTATAATCTTCTTTTGATGTGTGTTTGAAAAGTTTGTATAAATTAAAAATCTGAAAATATACAGACAAAGAATTTAGCATGGTGAAGACCTAGAGTGCCTGGCTGTGCTACAGTACCTGTACTTCACACATTGACAATCATCTGAGAACCACCAGCCTATGTGCTTATACCAGCTGGGCAAACATTTTATGTAATGTTTTAACAACTAAACATGCAAAACAATGATACATCAACAGCTGTGATTCCTCATTCATTACAATCTTTGTATACTATTTTGCAAATTCAACAAAGCTTGTTCCAACATTAATGATCTTTACATACTGTTAAAGAGATTTCATTTGAGTGCTAAAACTCGTCTCAACAATTAAGATGTTGGAAAGATAGATTTTGAAGAACATTTCCAGGTTTGAAGCCTGTTCTGCCAATATTAAGATAAGTGTTGATAAAGATGATGTAGAGATAATAATTATATGCTTGCTTGCTGTATCTTAAGGTAGTGTTTCTCTTACAATGATATATTGGAAATAAAATGAAAAAGAATACCAGAACATAGTGTTCCTCATACAATAATGTATTGCAAATCAAAGTCTAGATCTAGAACATCTCAAAACAGTAAAGACACACCTGCTGACATGTTGCAAATATCTGATCTTTCCTCATTATGTGGGTGATCTATATAGTATAGGTATATGTTTGCCTCTGTTTTGATTATAAAAGATTATGCTTTTTGCTAAATGCTGTAGCTTTTCAAACAAATGTTGTCTGTCTAATCCAAAAGGTCAACTCTTGTAAATTATACCTTCAAAGAAAAGAAAAAAAAATTATATTAAGTAAAATTAGGTTTCTAATACATCGTTCCCTAATTATTGTAAGTATATGGACAGATTAACTTAAGCATATACAGTAAAAACCCCCTAAAGCAGAATTCTAGTAGAGAAGAATTTGATACTTTTAGGCAGATGGCTGCTTAATGCAGGGTGAAAGTCATGCAGAAAGCTCCTAGGAGCATTAAGCTACCACCTGTCCCCAAGACCAACGTTTATATTAGATTTAATGTCGGGTTTAACCCTTTCTGCGCCAAATTTCTAATTGTAGTCTGCTAATCACTTTTGTTAAATCATTTCGTAAAATAAGAAAATGAGATAAATAAATGCAAATTTCAAAGGACACAGATATATAAATGAAGTGAAGTCCCTGATCAGACGCCGCCTTTTCAAGGCAGCGTTCAATCTGGGACTGCACTATTTGTCTGGGTGCATTTTTTGCGACATTGGCGATGGAAGGGTTAAGAGAGGTTTTACTGTAGTGCAGGTCAAATCAGATCAAATTGCTCCTGTTTTCTACGGTGTCAGTGTAATCTGAATGGTGCCAAATGGAATTGATCTACGTTACAAACTAGGTGGTGTCCGAATAGTGTAACAGCATAGTTATGAACATCTGATTGATGTTATTAACCCTTTGAATTTGGGAAAACTAGTGTACTAGCATTTGCAGGTAGTTGAGACCCAGATCAGAGAGGCTCATAGTTGAGCCCTCTGGTCAGGGTGTGCATTGTTTGTCATTCAGAATCCTGTTGAAAGTCATACCTTTTTATACTGAATGGACTCGTTAAATGATGATGGATCAGTCTACTTTATGAATTCAGCTTTCAGAAGGTTGTTATGTGTTCTTTATTCATTCGCAGTTTTATAGTTTACACATGTTGCCTCAATCAAAACTAATGGCAGTACAGCAATCACTCGGCAATATTATCTGCTTTTATTGCAAATTGTTTCCAGTGAAGGTGGTTGGAAAACCAAAACTATATTTCCATAATATACAGTAAAACCTCCCTGTAGTGATGAATGAATGAATGAATGAATATAAGTAGATTGAAATGAAGGTGGTTGTTTTTTACAGGATGAAAGTAATGCAGAAAACTCCTGTGGGAGTTTTTTGTAAAACTTTTATCCGGCCTTAACTACCATCAGCTATTAAATACTACAAGCAATTCTTTTGAGTGGTTGTAGATACGTTTTTCTGTATTCAGGTGTGTTCCTCGAGTTATGTCTTGTTAGAATGTGAGTGAAAATAAGTCAAGACAGTATTTAGGTTTTGCTTTGATTGCTTTTAGATTAGCACATTAAAAGTTCATCATATGATAGTCATTGTGAGATGTACTCTTTGAACGCTGAATTTTCAAAGTGGACAAGTCCTTCACTGTCATGAGTCCATTCAGTGTTAAAGTGTTATTTGCAAGATGACTTGGAATGACAAACCGTGCAGACCCTGATCAGAGGGCTCCTCAATGAGCCCTCTGATCTGGGTCTACACTGTTTGAAAGTGATAGCTTACTGGTTTCTTGCATTCAAACTGTTAATGTTGCATTTTCAAAGTGAGTTAATCTGTGATTGTATGTTGTCAAGATTACCCGGTTTTATGAACTTCTGATTAAAAGGATTTGAAATGGCAACAAGCAGAGCCCCAGATAAGATATTTACCCTTTTCCTGTTCAATATTCATATAAGAAATAATGATTATTCATATTTATTAGCTGAATGTTTATATTATGGAAATTCCGAACATGTACACAGGAAATTTTACCTTGGCAAAAATTGTAGAATCAGATCTATAATTATCGTGGCAAAAGCAAAAAGAGCAGACCCTGATCAGATGGCCCCTATATGAGCCATCTGATATGGGTCTACTCTGCAAACATGTGAAAAAGCAATTATATTAAGGAAAGGGTTAAAACATTGTCAAGACTAGCTTCTTTCTTTCTCCACCTACACTTATGTTCTGACAGTACTTTAGAATCATCTTGAAGAGACAATACTAAAGAGTAGTCACAACATAGGGTTTGGTGGAGAAATGATTTTAGTATTTCATCTAGTGTTGAACAAGTCACGCCCATGTTTGAGTTTCTGTACTGTATGCAAATTCCAGTTTACTTTATTCCATTACTTAAAGGAATGTTTTATCACGATATTTAGAAATATCTTCTGATTGACATTCTGAGTTTCTTATGAATTTGCCCGATGGTATTTACTGTGTAGGCCGATTAGATAAATAGTGGTAAAATGTTCAAATGGCCTGCACCATGGATTAGCAAGCATTTGTGAAGAGAACCTGTATAATAGATCTTATCTATTTGTGGAATGTTGTCTATCGTAACTGGAGCGTAGGACATTTTGTCATGATCAGCTGCACTGGACAGGTTGGCGAGGGTTAAGAAAACAAGTCCAGCAAGTGTTTAACCTGTAGGTAGAATCAAGATAATTCTTGAAAATAGTTTCAATCTAGCTGAGATGCCAAGATCAAAAATAACTTTTTGAAATTGTGTTTTTCAAAGAAATTTAATAAAAATTTATTTAAAAATTGTGACAGCAGAAATATTACGACTTATACCCTGATTACTCTAAGTATTTGGACAAACAAACTTAGGCACATAGTGCAGACCCAGATCAAACTGTCCTTGAAGGAGGAGTGCTATATTACTATTGTCAGTCTAATGGTTACCCAAATAGTGTCAAGTTGACTTATTAGCCCATTCCCTCATACACTATTTTTAGATCCAACCTCTTTGAATAAATCTACCGAAATGGAGCATTAACTAGAGAAAAGGAAAATGTTAGAATTTTGTAGTTTTGAAACCATTGTGATAAATAGAGCATTTGCTCCTAACACGGAGCACAATGGTTTAAAAAAGTGACTTTTACAGAGGCATAGAAAGGCGTAATTATGGAGGAAAGGGTTGAGCTTTACAAACAGATAGAGAGGGGTGGATTGGGTGTCAGAATATTTAGGGTAAATAGGGTACTTGGAGAGTGATCAAGAAGAAACGTCTTAACCAGGTTTGATACAGGTCTTTGTTTATATGACATTAGAAAGAATACTAATTGCATGTCAGTATCGGTATAAAGTATCCTTTAACAGTTGTAAGTTGAGTTTGAGGATGAATAATGATATATGTCAACATGTTAAAGGTCAGAAACTTGTTTAGCCACCTAAAAAGAAATTTACACTTCAGTCATCCTTCTTGTTTAATGTTCATGTCAGGATTGTCAGTATTCAAAACTTTACCTTGAACTGACTGTTCAGTAAAACCTTTCTATATTGACAATAACTCTGAGGTTTAAAGACAGGGTTAAGCTCAATGCAGGGTGATATTTATGCAGTAAGCAACTAGGAGCTTCCTACTTTACTTGTATCCTTCATTAAGCAACTACCTGCTCTTATTGGACCACCATATTTATTCATTATAGTCACTATAGGTAGAGGCTAATGTAGTTTAAACCATACATGTTTTTACACATGAGTTGTTTCATTCTTTTGACAACTAAAAAGTAGTGGGTCATCTCTTCCATTTAGGAGTAAAGATGGGGGTTTATACTTATACTACAGTACAGTAAAATCTCTCTAAACCGAACGATAAGTTTAGTATGAACATCGGTCTTCCTCTAGGAGCTTTCTGCATGACTTTCACCCTGCATTAAGCAGCCACCAGCAAAAAAGCCGCCTGCCAAAAAGTATCAATTCTCCGCTAGAATTCCGGTTTCGAGGGGTTTTACTGTATATCCTGAAGTAGCTTGCATTCTGACGTTGATTGAACTGGTAACCCTTTCAGCAGTATGAATCGATTTATGATGACCTTTACAGTTTGGACTATGATGACATGCTGAGTAACTGTGTATATCATCAAGACTTTAACTGTTTGACACCTAAACTGCTGAGTTTTAATAAAAGAAGACTGATTACAAGGATAACAAACAGAAAACATCATTCTTGAAAGGTTTAAAACTTTTAACCCTGTACCAACTTTTAACCCTGTACCAAATAGGCCTTTAGTGCCTTTGCAAACAGAGAGTCGTTTTGTCAGGGTCTTCCCTGTTTGCTTATGGAATTATATAGACCTGATTCAGTTTTAGCCTCTAGACTATTAATCTTTTAACACCTTTGCAAACAGAAGAGACACAGAGACATGTTTGCTTATGGAATGATATAGATCTGATTCTATAGTTTATGTCAAAGTTAAAAAAAATCTGTTATATGATATAAAAATTGATCTAGGTAATATTTGTTACCTGAATATTCATGAGGCAAAAGGTTAATGGGTGAATGCAGAACAAATATATAGCAGAAATCTGCATTTCTTTCGTTCAGCATTAAACTACCACATGTTTGAATAAAGAAAGAATAAAGTTTTTCAAAATACATTTGGTAGCTTAATACAGACTGAAAGCAATGCAGAAAGCTCCCTAGGGAACTTTTTGTATAGCTTTCATTCTACATTAACCAATTTGCTTGTATTAATGCCTCCGTTAAATCGAGCATTAAATTTTGTTCCATAGTAATAAAATTTTAATGTTCTACATGTATGTATTTATCACAATGGTTTCAGAACTACATAATTCTAAAAAAGATCTTTTTTCTAGTAAATGCTCCTTTTCAGTAGATTTATTCAAAGAGGTTGGGTCTGTTAATAGCCTATGAGGGATTGGGTTAAGCAACCACCTGTGTACAAAATGCATGAATCTCCTTTTTGCTCCATGAAGAGCTTATTAGAGATAATACGATATACCGGTTATTATTGTGTAGACTATCTATGGCTATAATTTTGAACATATTAACAGTTTCAAAGTTCTTGACCTAACAGAGTTTTCTGACCACTGCGCTATTGAGTTTTCGTTAAACTTTGATTTTGATTTAGATATTGATCAAAATAATACCTTTGACAAAATAGTGTGGGACAATTGCAATGCCCATGAACTATATGAGTTGTTGAACAACAATAAAAATGAGTTTGACTGTTTAACCGAAGATTTGCAGTCACATACTATAAATATAGATACCTGTATTAACAAACTTGCAAGTCTTGTGTATGACATATCTTACTCTCTCAATGGAAGAACTGTGAGGGTTAACAGTAAGCGACGAGTGGTAAAAAAATCACAATGGTTTGATCATACATGTAGGGTTATGAAAAGTGAATTTATGATTGCCAAAAGAAATCTTCATATCAATAATAATACTGCAAATCGACAAATATTTCTTGCTTGCAGACATAACTTTTGTAAAGCGAAAAGAATTGCAAAGAGAAAATATTACCAAAAAGAACGGTTAAATATTAAGAGTCTCAGCAAATCTAGTCCGAGAAAATTCTGGAAATATATCAAAAAGTACAAATCTTCGGGAAATTCTGATTGCTCGAATATTGGTTTAAATGATTTTCTGGAGCATTTTCGAAATCTCTCTAATGCAACACAGTGTCAATTCGATCCTAGTACTGCCTCCTCAGATCGAAATGATACAGTATATATAGACGAACTGGATGCTTTATTTACCTTCGATGAGATCTCTAATACGATCTCAAGTCTTAGGAGACATAAGAGTAGTGATCTAGACAACAATGTTGCTGATTTCTTTATTGATGCTCGTGATTTTATTGTTCCGTATATTAAAATAATATTTGATAACATTTTTGAATCAGGGGTCTATCCGGAATCTTGGGGCAAGGGTGTTATCGTCCCAATATATAAAAAAGGTGATAAGTTAAACCCTTCAAATTATCGGGGGATTTCTTTGATTAATGTCTTAGCGAAGTTATTCTCCCTCACTCTAAGGAATAGAATAAATAAATGGTGTGAAAACGAGAATATGTTCAATCCCGCACAGTTTGGTTTTAGGGAAAATCGGAGTACTTCCGATAGCATTTTTATTTTACATGCCATCATCCAAAAGGTTTTGTCCAATAATTCTAAACTATTTTGTGCCTTTATTGATTATGAAAAGGCCTTTGATAGAGTGAATCATGACGCTCTTTGGGTTAAGTTAATTGCATCAGGAATTAGCTGTAAAATGATAAGGATGATAAAAGCCATATACTCAAATGTTAAAGCTTGCGTACGAAGCTCAAATATGTCGTATTCTGAGTTTTTTGATATATCACTCGGATTGAAACAGGGGGAACCGTTATCGCCTCTTCTCTTTATTTTGTTCGTGAATGATATCGAGGACTGTATTGATATTAACAATTTAACAGATGGTGATCTAGATCTCTTTTATCCAGTCACCAGGCTTCTCTAGTGACATAATAAAGGGGGTGCAAATAAACTTAGGTTTATTTGGTTACTTCCGGTAGTGGAAGGTTTATTAGGTTAGTAGATAGGCGTAATGATTCTATAACCATGGAACTATTTTAGTTTTCTGTAAATATTCATTAACTTGTTGATGGAATAGATCTAACAGATCTATTTGGTCACCAGAAGAATTATTCAAATGAGAAAAAATAAAAATAATTGGCTACAGCTGGATTCGAACCCGCGCCTGATCCTACAAAAACTAATTCTAATCTCTCTAGAGACGTCGCCCTTACCGATTACGCTACTGAGGCCACATACAAAATGACGTTGATTTATCACTTTTATTAATTTAATCCACCGCTGGCAAAACCCGTTTTTGATAAAATCAAACCTGGAAGCAAAGATTGACAGATAAATAGTAAATGTTTTCTTTTCACTCTCATGATTATTTGATTGATAAACTCTTACAGGGGCGGTGATAGTCATAAACCTAAATATAGCCTGTTCAGTTCCATCGATTTCTGAGTGACGTTAGGTAGAATCTAAAAATAGAAACCGAGACTACGTAACTTGAATTTGACCAAAGAATATAGATCATGTCTGTTTGAAATAATTTATCGATCCTCGATTCAAATCATCTTATTTTTCAAATTCAACCACGTTTCCCTTCTAGTAATACAAGTATCGAAACTATATTCCTCTGCGGTAGCTCATTAGATCTATTTACGTCTAAATGGAAGTGAAAAGGGAGGGATCCGTTGATCGAAAAACTGCATTTTCAATGTAAATTATTTCAAGAGTGTTATGAGTCTATAAAAAAAAGACATTTAACTATATTGACTGGATAAATCGAATAATAGGTTAGTGCCGTAGATGGGACGCCTTTATCCGACTCGGAGAGAAAACAGTTGAGGCTCGGCAAGCCTCGCCTCAACTTTTTCTCCCCTCGTCGGATAAAGCGTCCCATCTACGGCACTAACCTATTATTCTCTATATCAGTCTATATGCTTCTATTCGCTGACGATATTGTACTTCTTACTACTAATCAAAATAGTTTACAGTCTCAATTAGACAGTGTTTATCAATACTCTTCTAAATGGGGCCTAAAAATTAATGTTTCCAAAACAAAAGTATGTATTTTTGAAAAAAGAAAAAGTAAACATAAGTATAATTTTTTCGTCAATGGTGAACGGTTAGAAATTGTTGATAGTTTTTGTTACTTAGGGGTAAGATTTGCATACACCGGAAATTTAAAACTTGCAGTCAGAACGCTTCACGAGCAAGCCTTACGAGCATACAACAGCTTAATATCTATTTTCAGCAGAGTTGATCTGGATATTTCGACTAAGTTATCACTTTTTGACTCGATGGTAGTTCCTATTTTACTCTATGGATCAGAAGTATGGGGAATTTATGATTTTAAAGACATCGATAAGATACATAATAAATTCTGTAAATTTTTGCTCGGTGTTCGGCAACAGACACCTAATATAGCGGTATATGGGGAACTGGGTAGGGTTCCCCTTTCAATATTATGCAAACAAAGAGCTTTAAAGTTTTGGCTTAAAATTAAAAGTTATCCGAACTCATTGATTGCGAGGGTTTATAATGACCTTGTGCTGAATAATGTGTCAGGGAGTTGGGCTTTCAAAATTAGGGATTACGTCAATAGTCTTGGACATGGTGATATTTATGATGATCCTAGCATTAATCTTAATGTGTTCTATAATATTAAGCAGCGTATTAATGACCAATACCTCCAAACATGGAATGATTGTGTGAATAATACTCCAAAGTTATTATATTACAGTAAATTTAAAAAGGAATTTAAATTTGAAAATTACCTTTCTGTCATTTTAAATGATTCCAAAAGAAAGGAATTGGCCAGGTTTCGTTTAGGCTCACACAATTTAGAAATTGAAACGGGTAGATATATTAATATTCCTAGGGAAGATCGGATCTGTAAACTCTGCAATCTAAACGCTGTAGAGTCCGAATATCATTTTTTTATGTGCTGTACAAAATATTCTAATATCAGATCTACCTATATTAATAATACGTCTTGGCCTAATGTTAATAGGTTTACCAACCTAATGTCTTCAAGTAATAAAAAGGTTATATGTAACATTGCAAATTTTATTTATCATGCACAAAAAATTAGAAAAGAGTCCTTGGACGCTCTGGATGCTGTTTCCTAGTCGATAGGAATGTTATTATAGTATACACTGTATGCGAATGTTTAGTTTATATATACATTTGTATAATATCCTTTCTGTATGTCTTGGCCATATTTGACTAACTTGTTTTGTAAATGGCCAAAGGCAATGTGTTTGCCGAGTTGCTAATAAAACTGAAACTGAAACTATAATAACAGTGTATGCAGGATAGAATTATGTCCCTGTGGTGATTTTGATAACCACTTAAAGACATTCCCTTGGCCGGCTTGGGTCTTTACAGCTAACCTGTGAAAAAGCATGCGGCACATGGTAAGAGCTATAGCAGTCTACCTGTCAAGAACCACTGGAGCGTTCCAGGCGAGGCCCGTCTCTTACATTTGATGATTTGGAAATGATTAGATTGTCACTAATGCAGTATATGTTTTTATTTTTTATTATGCTCCCTGAAACTATAAGAAGGAGCATACAGGCCCCGCTTTGTCCGTTCGGCCTGTGAATGTCTTCTAAAGTGCTCAACCTACATTCATGACACTCCACATACAAATATATCTCATTGAGATCAAGTGCAGGGTGCAGGGGTTAAATTATAACTTTCTGAGCAGTATTTACATATTCTGATAGACCTTGTTGGGAGAAAAGGCAGCTGTGTCCAAGGATAATAACTCTGTATTTCCATTGCAAACAGTTAGGAGCCAGATCAGACGCCGGGTAACCTGGCGTCTGATCCGGCTCCAAACGGTTTGCCACTCAGATAAAAAATATCTTGAGATATTTCAACAAGGTGTATTTTTCTACATTTTACTTCAATGCATTTGCGTATAGATACGTTTAAACGGGAAATGATAACGTTTTCTCCACTGTACAAACAAACATGGCATGTATATATGAACGCCAGTTCTACAAGACAAAATTGAATTCTCAGCTTTAATTAGGGCGCCTTTGAACATATTATAGCTCTCCTCCACTGCAGGATAAATGGATTCTACTGCAGGCCAAATGTCCAGAGTTTTATCTCTGATATACATAAGCGCTCAGGTTTTTTAATGTATTTAATCCTTATAAAATATTCATCTGCTAAATTGCTTGTCTGCTTCAAATGTGAAAGTGCTTCATAGTTTGTAAAGATTTGTGAAAATGTTGTCTGTCAAATAGCTTGGATCCAGATAAGATGCCGGGTTACTTGACGTCTCATCTGGATCCAACCTGTTTGCATATGGCCCTTGGTTTGTTAGTGGTAGGCTTCTTAAGGGTTGAACTTCTATTGGGTTCTGACCAACAATGGTCTTTTGAGTGTGTTCCCCTTGACTATTTGTATATCAGGGCCTCTCTAGACAGAATGGGACGGCTTGCCATATTTTGCACACTTGTATCATGCTTTTACTGTTACTTTCATGCCTATTGAGAACAATGGGGGGGGGGGGGGAATCATTGAATGGACCTGGGTAATGTCTTTAATTTCTATAATTGACCTTTGCATCTGACATTTAAGTGCAGGTCATTACCTATTAATTGCTTGTTTCTTGCTGACTGGCCAGTATGCATGGACTTATGGAATGAGAAATATACATCTTTCAGCCTTGCTATTTGACCATTAGCTTGTTGCAGACTAGCGGTGTATCTGCAGATAACCTATGCAAACAGTTTGAATATGGATGAGACGCTTGACATCTCATCATTCTCCAAACTATTTGACACTGACTATATTTGAGGAGAAATGGAAGAAGAATTTTGAGAATTGTAGATTGCAAAATTTATAGTAAACCTTTAATTCATTTATATGCTGTTTAACACCTTTGCAAACTGAGAAGATCCAGATCAGACAGCTTCTTTAGAAGCTATCTGAACAGGGTCTGCTCTGTTTGCTTATGGAATAATATAGATCTAATTCTGTTGTTTCTACCATGGCAAAGAATTTCCTATGTTCATGCACCATTATGAAACTTAATCTTATTGATTTTCATGTCATCATTTCTTACATGAATATATTCAAATTGCATGTGGTGTTACTATGAAAGCGGAAGAAACGTGATTTTCATATCCATTACACATTGATATCTAACGGGTGTAGCTCAAATCGGGAAGAAATATAATTATGAAGAAATTTTCATGTTTTTTCAAGTAGAATGTCCAATTTGGTGTGTTGTAAAACAGGTAAAAATCTTCCGGTTTGGAATTTGTACAACCTTTCTCCCAAGGTGTGCTAAATGACTTAATAATCATTAAGGTTTCCGCTGTGTGGTGTTATCAGGGCTCACCTGTCCCCGCTATCAAATTACATTCAGTATTGAGCAGAAAAAGTGTCCACCACACCCACCCACCCATTTATTCCAAATTTCACCTTGCTTTGATCATAATGTTCAAATACATTTAACCTTTTACCTGGTGAATATTCATGCAAGAAATAATGACATCGTGAATATTAATTAGAGTTTCTATTAAAATAGCACATGGACATTGGAATAATTGACCAAGGCAGAAACTAGAATCATGTCTATATTATATCATGGAGAAGAGACCCTGATCAGATGGCTCCTACAGGAGCTGTCTGATCTGGGTCTACTCTGTTTGCAAAGGCGTAAAAAGGCGTATTTATTGAGTATATGGTAAACCCTTTCCCTGATGAATATTCAGATAAAAACATCATGAATAATTATAAGCTGAATTTTAATGGGTATGAGCATGGGATTTTTACCCATGGCAGAAACTGTGAAATCAGATCTATGTACAAGAACCGTTGAATTTAGGTCTACTCTGTTTGTGAAGGTGTCAAAAGGTGTATCTATGGAGTAAATGGTTAAACATACATCTTCAATGATGCTGAAAGAGTCAAGCTGCTTTGAATAGTAACAAATACCATGCTACATACCAATGGATTTTTGGAGTATCATTCTCTTTCATAATGGGTGCTTTGTTTTGAACCATGTACTTGTATGATTTATGGTAAAAAACGTTCAGACACTGCCTGTCGTCAAGTAAATTATATTGATTAAGCATTAAAAATAACATACACCAAGTAATAGATAAAGCTGGTCTTCATTCATGGAATCGACTCTGCGGAGCGTTGGCGAAGCCAGTCTGTTTCATGAAGACTTGTCATTGGCAGTCTAACCGATTTAAACCGCAGTTTAATTTTGGCGGCAATAATCCAGTCTTCATGAAAAAGCAATAATCCAGTCTTCATGAAAAATGAAAAACTGAATAACCAACTCTGATTGGCCAACGCCACAGAGTTTTCGAAAACGATGAAATTAATGAAGAAATTAGATGTAAGTATTCAAGAAAATCTGAAAGCTAAAATGAGATATAAGACTGTTTAGTATTCTAACAGGTTTTTGTTCAAACTCACAACACCGACAAATGAACTGTTTTTGTGATCTTGTGAGTTCTCAGATTGCTGTCATTCAGCCAAGTGTTTTGTGTCATACCCTTTTTATGCCCCCCCCCCCTCCTTATCAGATCTAGGCTTTTGGGGGGGGGGGGGGGGGGGTTATTGGTTTTTGTTTTGTCTGTTTGTTGGTCATAACTTTTGAGCCAGTACAGGATAGAGATTTGATATTTTGCATGCATATATATCTCATAAAGCTGCACATTTTGAGGGTGACATGTCAAGGTCATCCTTCAAGGTCAGGGGTCAAATATATAGGTCAAATCACAGATTTAACATTGGCCATAACTTTTGAACCAGTAGAGATAGAGACTTGATATTTGGCATGCATGTATATCTCATGAAGCTGCATATACAGTAAAACTTATTTATAACGAACTCTGATAAAGCGAATTCCCGCTTATAGCGAACTAAATTTCGTTCCCCGGTAATGTTTAGTGCGAAGTTGGTTAGAGCGAATTTTCGCTTATGGCGAACTGATTTTCCAGTACCATTATTCACAAAACACTTTTAAATTCCTTCATTAAAGCGAAGTTTCACCTTGCTACTATCTTCAAGCACCTGTGTATTTCGCACGATTAACACCATGTCACATAAGTGTTAAAACACACACTAGTGTTGGGGCGAATTGTGAAGCGATCCGTAAAGCATGTATTCTTCACGGTGGTAGGGTATAATTAAACACCGCTAGCCGCGGGGCATATATATATGCACTTAAAGTACGGGTTATAGTTAAACATTGTTAAGATATGATGTTCGTTTTTAATTTTTCAAAATAAATACTTGAAGTCTTTTGGTTTTGTTATTCCCTCCCCGTTCGCATATTATTTCAGCATTTTCCGCTAAAAATAGAATCTACCGCTGACTCCGATGACGACACAGATCTATAAGGAACATTTGCCCCTGCCCACATACGCGGAGTCTTTGTCCGCTATACCCAATTTGTAACGGACATTGGAGCAACGACCAAATGCTCCTGATTTTTTTTAAACACTGACATTTATGAAACAGTTATTTGGCAAGTTTCAAGCATCAACGTGTGTTCAAAAGCAAATGGCCGATTTCTTCCACAAAGAGTAAGCTGTACGATGAATGATGTGCATTTTGGGAGTTTGATCGCTACGCAGACATGTCTGAATTACGGCTTAATAAATATTGATCAGTCGTGTGTCAAAGTCATAATTTATAGCGAACTTCGTACTATCAATATAGCGAATAATGTTTATAGCGAAGTAAATCCTTCAGTCCCTTGGAATTTGTTATAACCGAGTTTTACTGTATATATTGGGGTGACATGTCCAGGTCAAGGCCATCCTTCAGGGTTAAAGGTCATAAGGGGGGGGGGGGGCATAGTGTTTCAGAAACACATCTTGTTTTAGGTAGATCAGCCCTTTTTCTAACCATTTTGGGAAAAGAGTACCTTGTGAAATTGGGAATTTTCACATCGTAAAATTGGACAAATTGGGAAAAAAAGTTATCGACAAACCGTTAATTTGAGAAATATTTTCCAAACAACTGTATAATTTGTGCATATAAAATGTCTAAAAATTTTATAAATACATAACTAAACAACAATTTTGCTAAATTTTTATTGAAGCAACACTAAATTGCACGTACATAGACAGGGTCTTATTAAAGTGGAAGCTTTCTTGATTTTGCAAGGTATGACACATCTTCTCTAGATACCCTTCAAAAAGTTCTTGTGGTCCTTCCAATCATTATGAGGGAAGACAGTTTGGTTTGCAAAAGTGTGCTCCTTTTAGGAGAAGACAAAGTGTTCATGGCATTAAACACCCTCTCAACTGCTGCTGTGCTGATGCACTTTAGTTTTATCAGTTTATGAATTTTTCTGAAACATGCACAAAAGACTGGACATGTACCCCACAGACATAACCATTGTAGTACAACCATGGATAGTCTTTATGGTACTTGCCAGCGTCAAAAGTTCTCCTGTTGGGAAACGTCCGTGGTGTTGATGTGGACGTGTGAAACTCAGTCCGACTCACCTCCACAGTTATTTTCTTAACAGACAGACATAGTAAGGAATCACCACTGTTGCTGGTAGTTAATTCTGACGCTTAGGAAACACTTTCGCACCAATTTTCAGACAAAGTCGAGTCCAAACTGCTCGTGAGAATCCCACGTACAGCAGGTAGAGGCTCTCTGGTGCTGCCGTGTTTCGAGTCATATTTTCTCATAAGAAGTTTAGCCAACAGGGATATCCGACTGCGATATAGTAGAACTTGACTTAGACCAAAGCTGGTCTAGTTTTGTTAAGCCTTTGGCCCTGATTTTACGTAGTTTCATTTGATAATATTTCGAGTTGTGTGACTTTTTGTTGTTGACATTACTTACAATAGGATTTAACGATACCTCATGAAGGCATCCGAATACACGATCTTCTATGACTAATAGTCGGAGCCTACTGTAAAATCTCGGTATATATGCGTCTTACGAAAATCGAAAATTCAATCTTCGAATCTTTTTTAAATACAGTTTCTGATTGGGATTTTTTTTTTGAAATTGGGGAAAAAAGGAGTATATTTGTCATTGGGAATGGGTCCGATAGTCGGACCCGTGGAATAGACAGAAAAAGGCCTGTAGATCCATAAAGAAATGACAGGGTGCCAAAATCAAACGTCCATATTGTCCCGTGTTGTCCTAAAGCCATAACAGACAAGTGAAATTTTATAGGTTTTTGTTATTAATTCATCATACGGACAAATAGAAAATAGCTTTTGACAAAAACGGACAAACCATTCAAAATTAGATTTCGCTACCCCTGATTTAGTCTGACATTAACTAACTAGTTCAGGCTCAAATCAAATATCTTTTAGTTGACATTTTGTTAGAATTCATACTCCAGATACTTATAAATATTAAATTTTCTCATAAAAAGAATTGTTCATGCTTTTCTAACTATCTATGAGGTTTCCATGTTCAAAGGATATTATGTTACTATAAGTAATTGGTGAATGAACATACGCCAGAAGTCACTCAGGCAATGTGGGATTGTAGGCTTTCTGACATGTCTGGCCTAGGGCTCTGTGGCTGAATGCAAGAATATGGTTCACAGTACTTTTTGTGAAATGAAATAGTTTTGTGTTGTGTATATTGTAAGATAACCTACATCAAAGATCTAGCAATAAACTAATTTCGAGGTGTATAGTGCAGTATTGAAATTGTTCTTTAGTTACAATAGCATGTGCTCTAAGACCTGTCACTATCAAATGTTCCCCCATGCCTTCAATGCTGAATTTGTACATGAAGAAACTAATGGTGTGCAATAGTTATTGTTTTTAGACTTTTAATAGAGATATTTTTATTTGAAAATTGTTGACATGTTTTTTTCTTTTTAGCAATCTATGTTGTCACTTTTTGTGAAAGCTTGCCATGTTTCTTGTTTTAGTGAGATGGTGACAATACATAGTTTGCCTTTGGTTACCTTGTTTGTAACATGTGGGTGTATGCTCTGATACATCCTTTAAAATACATGCATGTTTTTCTGTGTTTATTAAACCTTTACCCTTCGAATGTTGATTATTTAAAGTGGAGTGTCCTATCAATGTGTTAACCCATTTCAATGTTTTCCAGTTGGATTTGATATTGGGTCTTTCCATAATTACCCTTCACCTGAGTAGACCCAGATCAGATGATGGGGCTCATAGGAACTGATCAGGGTCTGCTGTTGCTCCAGGATTTATATATACATCTGATTCTGTAGTTTCTGCCATGAAGAAAGAATCCTGCATTCATATATACCATTGTGAAAAATCAGCTAATTAATATTTATGATGTCATTATAATTATCTTACATGAATTTTCATGAAAATTAACCCATTCCCTCATAGGCTATTTTTAGATCCAATCTCTTTGAATAAATCTACAGAAAAGGAGTGTTAACTAGAGAAAAGGAAACTTTCAGAATTCTGTAGCTTGAAACCATTGTGATAAATAGAGCATTTGCTCCTATAGGAGCAAATGCTCTATTTATCACAATGGTTTCACAAAGTGACGTTTACAGAGTCGTCAAAAGCCGTCAATATGAGGGAAAGGGTTAAATAATGTTTGATATTGGGCGCCCTCATTTGGAATAAATTGGATGATGTGAATATGAAGGAAGTCCTGGTATAATCCTGTTGTATGCATTATTGGTGTAGGAAGATGAAATGTTTTTCTATACAACTGTCATGCATTTTAAACCTTTGAATGCTGAAATTTCAAAATGGAATGGCTCATCAGCATTTAACTATATACAATCCATTCATGATGAAAAGGTTTAGTTAGTTAGAGGGTTTGGAAAACAAATAGTGCAGACCCTGATCAGAGGGCTCCTATGATGTGGATATACACGGTTTAAAAATGCCATTACACTAATTTCCGGCATTCAAAGGATTAAGCTTATCTGCTGAAATTTTAACTACAATTGTTTTGAAAGGGAACTTCAGAAGTGTACTTCCCATTGAAACAAATGTAAATAAATGAAATAAGATCTGTATCCAGACTATCTACAATTCTAAGTCAGTATAGCAGCTCTGTTGAATGGAATTTGAGAAACTTAAGGCTTTAAAAACAATATAGAATCAGATCAGCTGCCACTTTGATAACCAGGCTTTTGATCTGATCCGATACTGTCACACAAATGGGCAAAACAGAATAGCCTGTGATGGATGGCAAATGGTACACAACATTTAAAAAGTGGCAGCTGATCTGGTTTTACTGTATTTGCAAATCTTTACCCTTTCCTCCATAAATACGCCTTTCTATGCCTCTATAACAGTCACTTCTTGAAACCATTATGATAAATAGAGCATTTGCTCCTATTGGAGCAAATGCTCTATTTATCACTGGTTTCAAACTACAAATTTCTAAATTTATTTTCTTTTCTCTAGTAAATGCTCCTTTTCGGTAGATTCACTCAAAGAGTTTGTGTCTAAAAATAGCCTATGATGGAATGGGTGAATGATTGGTTTTTGTATAGCTGGCCCAACAAATTTCACTCACTCGTGCATTAGAGGGTCAGGAATACTTGAAATTTTTGTCCTAGTAGATAAGTAGGGAGGATAAGGTTTGTGTATCAGCAGGATACAAGTGGTCTCATGGTTGATAACACTACAGAGTACACCACTTGTGTGACCCACACCAGAAGTACTAATGATAAACTAAACATCTGTTAGTCCTTTACCTTGTACAGATGCCTTTGCAAGCAGTGTAGACCCAGATCAGACTACTTTTTTTGTAGCCGACTGATCAGGGTCTGCTCTGTTTGCTTTAAAATGACATAATATAGATTTGATTCTACAGTTTTTGCTATGGTCAAAATTATTTTGTTCATAATCCCATTATAAAAATTAATATTCATTATATTATTTCTCAATGAATATTAATGAGGTAAAGGGTTAGTAGTGAAAGGTTCTCTTGGTGTTCAATTTATTGAAGTAAAATAACCCTTTCCCTGTTCTGCATTGAGGCCAAATTTCGATACCCACTGAATATTCACGGACAAAATAGTTATAATGAAAGGTGAAACATTATAACGATTTTAGAAAGTATAGAAACAGATCTGTCAAATTCTTTTAGCAAACAAAGCAGACCCTGATCAGGCGGCTCCTCTAGGAGCCGTCTGATCTGGGTCTTCTCTGTTTGCAAAAGCATGAAAATGTGTTTATATGAGGGAAAGGGTTAAATAAAACTATTGTATTTATAAATAACACAGAAATGATTCTACATCTACAGTGTTTGCCCTGACCCAAGTGTCCCTTGTTAATGTGCCATCATAAATATAAAAATTATCAATTATTATTCCTTACATGAATTTTCATGAAATAATGGGTTAACTTTTGAACATATTTGGACCTGAATCTCTTTGAAAGAAACACTGTTCAGTATTGTTATGTCCCAGTTACTTAGCATATGGGTTTTTATACGCCCACCTAATAAAGGTGGTCGTATATTGTCGTGGCCCTGTCCGTTCGTTCGTTCGTTCGTCCGTCAACATTTTGTTTGTCCGCTGTTTTCTGGGAAAACTATTTGACAGATATTAATAAAACTTCACACAAATGTTAAATGCATCAAGATCTGAAGCTGAGTTGATTCTGAGGTTCATTTGATTTTTCATTTCAGAGTTATGGCCCTTGTTTTAAAAAAATGCAAAAAGTTTGTCCGCTGTTTTCTGGGAAAATTATTTTAAAGATATTAATGAAACTTCACACAAATGTTTAATGCATCAAGATCTGAAGCTGAGTCAGGTCTGAGGTTCATTTGATTTGTCGTTTCGGAGTTATGGCCCTTTTACTTAAAATAGTGCAAATACATGCAAATAGTTTGTCCGCTGTTTTCTGGGAAAACTATTTGACAGATATTAATGAAACTTCACACAAATGTTTAATGCATCAAGATCTGAAGCTGAGTTGATTCTGAGGTTCATTTGATTTTTCGTTTTAGAGTTGTGGCCCTTGTTTTAAAAATAATGCAAATAGTTTGTCCGCTGTTTTCTGGGAAAACTATTTAAAAGATATTAATGAAACTTCACACAAATGTTTAATGCATCAAGATCTGAAACTGAATTGATTCTGAGGATCATTTGATTTTTCTTTTCAGAGTTATGGCCCTTGTCCTTAAAAAATAATGCAAATAGTTTGTCTGCTGTTTTCTGGGAAAACTATTTTAGAGATATTAATGAAACTTCACATAATGTTTAATGCATCAAGATCTGAAACTGAATTGATTCTGAGGATCATTTGATTTTTCTTTTCAGAGTTATGGCCCTTGTCCTTCAAAAATAATGCAAATACATGCAAATAGTTTGTCCGCTGTTTTCTGGGAAAACTATTTGAGAGATATTAATAAAACTTCACAAAAATGTTTAATGCATCAAGATATGAAGCTGAGTTGATTCTGAGGTTCATTGGATTTTTCATTTCAGAGTTATGGCCCTTGTCCTAAAAAATATGCAAATAGTTTGTCCGCTGTTTTCTGGGAAAATTATTTTAAAGATATTAATGAAACTTCACAGAAATGTTTAATGCATCAAGATCTGAAGCTGAGTAGATTTTGAGATTTATTTGATTTGTCGTTTCGGAGTTATGGCCCTTTTACTTAAAAAATAATGCAAATATATGCATATAGTTTGTCCGCTGATTTCTCAACTGTTTGACAGATATAATGAAACTTCATTAACATGTTTAATGCATCAAGACCTGAAGCTAAGTTTGATTCTGAGGATCATTTGATTTGTTGTTTGAATAATGCAAATCTATGCAAATATGAGGATGGCCATAACTTTTCATTTGAAATGATATTTACTTCAATTTTTTTAAAAAATAGTATCACCTTAATATGGAAATCAAGATCTGAAGCACAGATTAGAAAATGTCAACACTTATGAAGCATGTTGAATCGGAGAACATTTGCAAGTGGGCGTATTATGTACCGTATGCGGTACTCTTGTTACTGATGACATTGCACAGTAGGTAATTGTATTCTTTAGCATAACTAATTATTCAAATTAAAATAAATGTTCTGTTTTACACTTCTACAAGTTTAAAGCCTGTATGTAGAGCAGATCTTTAGTGCTGTGTCATCAGCATACAGTTAAAACACGGCCTGATCTTGCATTAACCATTAGTACTTGTTGTAATTTATGCTAGCCCTCGTTTGTTATTCTTTTTAACCCTTTACCTGGTAGAAACGCCTTTTGATGCATTTAAATAAATCCAGTAATTCATATACAATCATAGAAATTCAGCTTATAAACATTCATGATGTCATTATTTCTTCTACATGAATATTCATCAGGTAAATGTTTAACTCTTTACTCCATAAATACGCCTTTCTACACCTGTGCAAATAATAGAGTAGACCCAGATCAGACGGCTCCAATAGGAGCCATCTGATCAGGGTCTGCTCTGTTTGCTAATATAATACAGATATTATAATTGTACAGTTTTTGCCCTGGCCAAAACATTGTGTTCATGTGCTATTATATCAGTTAATCTAATTAATATTCATGGTGTCATTATTTCTTACATGAATATTCATGGAGGGAAGGTTAAGCATAAAATATTAGCTAACTTAGTTTCTTGAACTTTGATTTTTCTCCTAGCAATGAACAGTCTTTGCAAGGTTTGAAACTTGATCCAGATGAGAGGCATGTTGAACATCAAATCTGCTTAACCCTTTACTCCATGCAAAAAATAATGACATCATGAATATTATTTCACTGAATTGTATAATGGCACTATGAACAAAATAAGTCTTAATCGTGACACAGACAGAAGCTGTAGAATCAGACCTATACTATATCAAAAGCAGACAGAGCAGACCCTGATCAGACAGCTCCTATAGGAGCCGTCTGATCTGGGTCTACGCTGTTTGCAAAGGCATAGAAAGGTGTATTTATGGAGTAAAGGGTTAAGCAGTGAACTAATTGAATGCATGACAATATTGCACATGCGATATACATGAATAACTCGGGGCACATTTATACTACGCCAGTCAGTTTAACCATCGGTATCTTGCTGTAGGAAATGACTCAGCTTGTTCAAATTAATTCAGTGTGTTTAAGTAAACAGGTGTGTAACTGATAATGATATATGTAAATACTGGTAAATTAAAGCTACTGTGCAGATGCATGCCCTGTCTGAGATCAGCTGTGTGTGAAAAGTTTCCACTATTTCTGTGGGACCTCGTTAACCCTTTACTCCATAAACACGCCTTTGTAAATAGAGTTGACCAAGTTCAGACAGCTCCCATAGGAGCTGTCTAATCCGGTTCTGCTCTGTTTGCTTCTGAAATTATAATAGATATGACTCTATAGTTTATTCAAGTGTCAATATAATCCTGTGTACCTATCACATTTATATGATTATAAACCATTAGCTAAGAAATATTCATGATGTAATTATTTCTTACATGAATATCCAACAGGGAAGCATTTAATATAAATATAATGGCAAATAAGCAGTTAATATAAATATAATGGCAAATAAGCAGTTAATATAAATATAATGGCAAATAAGCAAGGATTGGTCCTAGTAAAAACTGCATAATAGAATCTAGTCTGAATTCTATTTCCGAAGAGCCGTCTATTCTTGGTCTGATGTTAAAAGACGTATGTATAGAGTAAGGATTGAAGTTACATTCAGCCCATTTTTGTATAAATTAATGAATAATACCAACAGTTATACTTATTCATTAAAATAATGCCCACAGCCATTATTCTCACAGACTCGCAGTTTATATATGCTTATATATGCGTTAACGGTGTCTGAATACTGCAAATCCTTAGAAAATTGTAGACTTTTAAAACAGAGACGGTAAACTTTGTCAGTTACACAGAACAACACTATGAATATTAAATGGGTTTTCACAACAATGGCTGATGTGTATTGGTGGAAAGAGTAAAAAAGCAAAAAGAGACTGTCTGCTGTATGATAATTTACCTACATGTACGTGGAGTATGTCAGGTACACATAATTGATTTTCACAATAATATGCCATGTGTAGCGGACGTGTTTCCCAGGTAATAAATTTTTTTTCTCTCTACAAACAACTCTTTCCTTACCAAGATTGTGCTTTATCAGTAAGTTAGTTTCAAGTCACACAGATTCCGATTCTGAAGTTATATTGTGACAATGACTTTGAGGGAGACTGCAAAGCCTAACCTGAAACCTACAACTGCCATGTTAACAATCATTCTCCAGCATGCAGTTTATTGAAATATGTATATAACCAATCTTCTGAGACAAACTTTGTCCTTTATCAAGACATCACAAAGTCCTGCTGAGAGAATTTCTGTTAACCCTTCACCTGGTAAAAGAGATACCTTTAATGTCTTTGTAAACAGAGTAGACCCAGATCGGATGGCCCCTGTTGGAGCTGTTTGATCAGGGTCTGCTCTATTTGCTTATGGAAATACCGTATATAGATCTGATTCTACAATTCCTGCTATGACCAAACTCTTGTGTCCATTTCCCATTATAGAAATTCAACTAATAAATATTCATGATGCCATTGTTTATTATATGAACACTCTTCAAGTAAACTGTTAAATTTCATTTTACTGTTGTCTTAGAGGTATGAAATATAGACATGTCAGATGACAAATATATTTGGTAGATATATTCAGAAATGTAGTAGGCAACTATATCTAAAAGCAGATGATATTTTTCTGTTGATAATGGCATATTGCATAGCAGTTTGATCAGTTGCTGTTGCACTTGGCACAGATATAATCAGTCTGCCTAGCTTTTTGATGCCATTCCATGAGATTACACACAGCTGTGATGTGCTAAACATACTCCAAGACTGACATTCCTCCACTTGCAGTTTGTAATGTTTGGATCTGTCATGGGTTGTCAAAGTTGAGTTTTTCCCTAGCAGATTAATTAGCCAGGCTCTTATGATCGATAACCTTTAAATTTCAGAAATTGTTGCTTGCCACAGATTCTGATGTTTTGTATAATTATTTATTATTACCTAAACTTGGTTCTTTATCATAAAGAAGAAAACTATAAAAAGAAATACTGAATCTTGATCCTGATCAGATGCCAAAGATAATACTGTGTTTGTTCTTTTGCCATATTGTTTGAAACTAGGTGAGATTTGTGTTCAATAGCTTAAAAGTGTGTTCAAAAGTGTATTTGTAGAGGAGCCCTCTCTCATCAGGGTGTGTACTATTTATAATTCCAAAATCCATGCAAATGATACCTTATTGTATGGAAAGGTCGTCTTTGTCCAGCAATGAATGGCGATTTCACCTTGAAAATTCAGCATTCAAGGTGTTAATGGTACTGCATTCCATTGCAGCTTAAGCATGCTGTACAAGATTGGTGTGATACTGAATTTATTGACAGGTGTTTTGTACATGATAGCTATTGGGAAAAGGGCAAAAAATCTTAAGAAAATCTAGAAAACGGTTACCCAAACTCTTAGCATGAGCAAAGCAACAATACCTTCAACAAAATAGTCATCATTCAGCTTCAAATCTGAAAGTATGGTAGATATTTTTACTAACATAAAAGTGATACTCATTTTCCCAGAGATTTCATCAGCGATGTTATCATTGTTTGCCAATTCATGTTAGGAATTAATACAGTAAAACCTCTCTATAATGGCCACTAAATTATATAAAGTATTTTGTGTTATGGGCAGGTGGCTGCTTAAACCAAGGTGAAAGTAAAACAGAACGCTCATATAGGAGCTTTCTGTTTTACTTTAACCTTGCTTTAAGCAGCCACCTGTCCTAAATACCAACTAATTAATATAATTTAGTGGCCGTTGTAGAGACCACCTTATCATTAAATTAGCTGCTGATAAAAGAGAAGACATAATGATTTGGTGAAAGTGTTTTTTGTGAGAAGGTGATGTTGAAAATTAATATTTTCCTTCATATAAACACCTTTTTGTGCATTTGTAAACAGAGTTGGACACAGATCAGATGGCTCCTATAGGAGCTGTCTGATCAGGGTCTTTTCTGTTTGCTAATGAAATTTGATAGATTTTTTTTCTTTAGTTTCTAAAATGTCTACAATGCTCCATCTTCCATATTTCTTTATAACTATGTTGTCCATAAATATTCAGTATGTATTTGAATTTAGAATAAATATAGAACAGGGAAAGGGCTAAAGCATTTTTATCTTGTCAAGCATAGAAAGAACTGCAATAAGGCTGCATACTTTAGCTTCCATTGGCAGGTTACTTTCACCTGCTTACAGTAAAATTGTCTGGTGTGCAATGTAAACTTGTAATATACCAGTGAATAAAACTAAAAAGATACAATTGTCAAACAATATAAACAATGAGAAATAGAGATAATCCTCTTCTTTTGTAAGTAAATTATGATTGACATGCTAACCTAAATGTTATTCTTTCAATTTCAGATCGAGAAGATCAATCCATCCTCTGCACGTAAGTACACTGAAACCAAACTGAGGAAACTTTAAAAGCACTTGTTAATATATTCTGAAAAAGTTTACATGTATGTATTGATACAGCCATTTTCCAATGATATTTGTGACATGTCACAGGAGGTACAAGCACTGCAATATTTGCAAACATTGAAGACCTAATATTTAGTTGTTGTTTTTTTTAAAATGCAACATGACAAACAGTGCAGACCCTGATGAGAGGACTCCTGTAGGAGTCCTCTCATCTGGGTCTACACTGTTTGCAAAGGACATTATTTAATGACTTGTTTCCTGAACTGAAAGGGTGATTAAGGTGTTTTTTGGCCTATTGAATCTTTGATCAAACATGTTTGTCTGTTTGGTTGTGACACATTTATGCCATCTTGATAATGATTGACAGATTGACATGTCATGTTGCAATGTGCACTTTCACTCCTTGGCCAGATCCAGTATTAGAAACAAATGTTGTAATGTCTTCTAATGAATAACATGATATTGTTTTTGTAGCTGTACGAACAACAAACAGTTCCATTTGTTTTATTGGCATGGTAGGAAGATTGTACACAAGTATTCCTGTTTCTCAAAAACATTTACTGAAGGTCTAGGACCACTATGATGACTTTGTGGTTGAATTTCTGCATTGGTTGAGGATAGGTGTTTAGTTTATTGCTTTATACATGTCGGTCGATCAAACTGTTTCCGATCAATAACTGATAAACGGTTTGGCATAGGATCTTCAAACTTGCTATGGTGGTTGGTCATGACCACTAGATGAAGCCTAATGTTTTTTAGGTCACTAGGACAAAGGTCAAGGTCACCATGGTGAATTGGTTTCCGATCAATAACTGCTCAAGGGTTTGGCTTAGGATCTTCAAACTTGCTGTAGCGATTAGTCATGACCACTAGATGACCCCATTTGTTTTTGAGGTCACTAGGTCAAAGGTCAAGGTCACTATGACCTTAACTGGTGATTGAAATGGTTTCCAATCAATAACTGCTCAAGGGTTTGGCTTAGGATTTTCAATCTTGCTGTGGTGATTAGTCATGACTACTAGATGACCCCTATTGATTTTTAGGTCATTAGGTCAAAGGTCACCATGACCTTAACTGCTCAAGGTTTGGCTTAGTATCTTCAAACTTGCTGTTGTGATTAGTCATGACCACTAGATGACCCCTATTGTTTTTGAGGTCACCAGGTCAAAAGTCGGGGAGTCAGGGGTATACATGTTTTACAAACAGCTCTCACATACCAAGAGCAAATCAGATTGCAGAGTCAGTAAGTATAGACCCATTTAGTGGCTTGGAGACTGGCACATGTATGTATGTTTTCTAGTTATGTCTCCCCTTCCTAGAAGGGAGACATATTGTTTTAGTGTGAATTCTTCTCATTTTTCTCATACAAACCTTGTCTGGGCCCATAACTTTATTCTTTTGAACTATGGCTTTGACATGTCGATGTATTATTGTGGGACTAAGTGTCACAGTTCATGCTTACCTTTATGTGACCTTGATCTTTGACCTCAAGGTCAAATGTATGTACCTTAAATAGGTAACTATTGTCCATGCCAGAACTTTGTTGTTCTTTGACCTAGGCTTTAGATATTTGACCTGAATGTATCATGATGAGGCCACGTGTCCCATACTCTGATGACCAGTCCTTCTCTTGACCTTGACCAAGGGCTATATAATTGACATGTGGATGTATCATCCCGAGTCGATATGTCAGGTACCATAAGGACATGACCATGTGACCTTGACATGTGACCTATAGGTCAGGTTTATATACTTTAATTGGGAATCAATTATCCATGCCAGAACTTATCTAGGCCGTAGATGTTTGACGTGTATGTACCATGATGAGGCCCACTGTCTCATTCTTTTATAGTCTTCATGTGACCTTGACCTTTGACTTAAGGGCAAATTTATGTTTGAATAGGAAACTACTGTGGGGCCCAAAATATTTTGTCTTTTGACCCAAGATATAATGACATGGATGTTTTCACAATGAGGCCAAGTTTTAGGTACCATGATGGCCATAGTTTCTCTTGTTTGTGATCAAGGTTAAATTTATATGCCTTTCTACACACTTGCAAACAGAGTAGACCCAGCTAAGATGACACCTTTAGGAGCTTTCTGGTTGGGGCAGGCTCTGTTTGTTTATGACAAAATATGGATATGATCCTACAGTTTCTGCCACTGAGGACTAACAATTCCTCTGTTCATGTGCTGTTCATGTGCTGTTATAACAATCTAATTAATTTTGATGAGGACAGAGGTGATGATTTCTTACATGAATATTCATGGTGTAAAGGGTTAAATCTAAAGGGAAGGGGAGATGTGTTTTAGTGGACTAAAACAATTCTTACTAGTTGCTCAGTAAGTATTTGGACAGACACAACTTAGGCATTATTAATAGTACAGAACCATATCAAATGGCTTCTGAAGGATTATTATTGCTTTGACCATTTTTACCAGAGTACAGGACTTTGAAATTTTATTCACTGTATAACATATCACAAAAAAAATCTGTGCATTCAACACCTGAATGTGATAATTTACTTCAAACTTTTACAGGTGAACAATGTGATGTAAAGAAGGGATTTTTGTTCTATTTTTACCAGACTTGAGGGACTTTGAAGTTTTCTTCTTTGTAGAACCTATAGTGAAAATATCTTTGTGTCCCCAACTCCTTGCACACCAATGGAAGGATTTACTTCAAACTTTCACAAAGGAACAATGTTGATATGAAAATATGCATGAAGAAGGGAATGTTTGCTCAGACCATTTTTACTGGAGTTGAAATGTTCCATTATGTAACATATTCTGAAAAGTGCTTGGGTTAGAGACAATATTGCCAGTTGAGCATCCAATTGTCTTACAGACTCAATGTTAGATTTAACATGTAATATTCAAAGACAGCTTTGTATCAAGGACTGGTTCAGGAGGTGTAGATATTGTGGTCACATCTCTTAGTCAAATATCACATTTTCACTAATAAAAGCCCCCACTTTAATCTTTCCCCCCCCCCCCCCCCCCCCCACACACACAGAGGCACATACACTACAGTATGAAACTAATGATGAGTAAAACGTCAAACAACTTAAACCCTTAATGCAGACTGAAAGCATTGCAGAAAGCTCCTCCAGGAGCTTTCCACATCACTTTCATTCTGTGTTAAGCATCCACCTGTATACAAAATTCAAGAAGCTCTTTTAAAAATGTAATGCCTCAGGGAACGTTAACAAGAAATAATACATTATTACAAGATATTAGAGCCAAACAGAACTAACAGCTTTGCCTTAACATTAAAGCATTGACTTTAACAATTTTCACAGTAGGTGATGTCAGACTTCAACGTTTGTCTCCATAAACAATAATTGTTTTCAAGTCTTCATCCTATGGCATATGTCATGCGGTACATCCTTCCTAAAGCTCTTAAATGTCATTGAGGGTTTTGTTAGTGTTTGAAGTACAATATTGGACCAGAAATCTCTGCATATTTTGAGTAAAACACAAGAGGGGCCGATCTTATCTCTCGATTCTGCTGCAGTGGTTACATCAGATAAAGCTGCATCACTTTGAAGTTGTGACGTTCAATCTATTCTCTGCCTGTACTATGTACTGCCTTAGTGAAAGTGCTCTTACGACGACATTTAACCCTTTCCGCCATGGATATTCATGTAAGATATAATGACATCATGAATATTAATTAGGTTAATTTGCTATAATTAATAGCACATGGACACAAGAACATTTTACCATGGCAGAAACTGCAGATTTATATCTATAATATATCATAAGCAAACAGAGCAGACTCTGATTAGACGGCAGTGGTGGTCGTCTAGCCAGGTTCATAATTAAAAGGAAAAACAACCCCCAAAAGTGAGCCATAGAATAAAGAAACACAAATGGTCAGGTATACTAGGACACTGAGCTTTGTGAGTCCTATTGATTTAAAATATTTGAAATGCCTAGGGACCCATTTGTCATTATGCCCTTGTTTAGATAATTTACTTTTGTGCATGTAGATATACCTGAAGTATTTCACACCCAGCCTTCTCTGATACCCGGCAATTAGAGGGAGTGTAGTGCAGTCATTAGGCCATTATGTGGTAGGTGTCCGCCAGCTATTGAATTACAAATACTCCCATTGTTCATTGACAGTATTTGTAAAGCTTGCCAGATTTGGACATGACAAATGTAAACTGAGTCTCTGGTAGTCCCACGGTAAACAGGTCAGAGGCAGTAGGTTTTTACTGTCTGTGTTTCTTATTGTATTGTGCAAATCGAAAATATTGTACAGGTTTTGCTGATTCAGCAGTCTTGATATTTTTTCCGTGTGTAATTAATTGTGTCGATTGTCAAGTTGTCTAAATCCAGTACATTGCCTATTTAGGCTATAAATAATGCTCCAAGCCTTACTAGTTAAACTTTTACTCCATAAATATGCCCTTTAATTTGCAAAGAGAGTAAATCCAGATCAGATGACTCCTGTAGGAGCTGTCTGATCAGGGCCAGCTCTGTTTGCTTAATGAAATAAAACAGATGTGATTCTACAGTTTCTGCTGTGTCAAAAACATTTGTTCATATGCAATTTTAAAAACTAATATAATTAATATTCATGATGTCAGTATTTCTTATATGAATAGTCATGTTGTAAAGGGTTAAATGGAGGCATCAGATTCTGAAGTCAATGGGTATCTTGCACGCAAGAGTACCTGTAAGTTTTAACTAAGATGTTATATTGCATTGTGCATAATAATGGAGATCTGGGTGGACTTAATTCAGACCCTTCAACTGCCGGATCAAGAATTGATCCCCAGTTCAAACAACTCGTTGATACATAACATTTATTTTGTATCATGATATTGTATTGGTCAATTTGAATGTTTTCTGTTCATGACTCTAGATAAGTTGTTGAGTGATCCTGATGCTCACCAGATGTAAAACTGGAAAAGATCAGTATTTTTTCTGTTAACCATAAGTTTTGTGATGGGACATTCTATGTACAGTAGAACCTGTCTTAAGTGACCATTCATTTATTCAACATAGCCTTACAAAGCAGGTGGTTGCTTACTAGGAGCTTTCTGCATTACTTTTAACCTGCATTAAGCTACCACCTGCCTTACAGACCCTTAACTAGACCTAATTTTAATGGTCGTTTAAGACAGGTTCTACTGTAGCTGGAAAAGCTTTGCCTTGCACTTGGACTGTATCTTTCTATGTTAACTGACTGACATTCCTGTGCTGTTCATAAACCTATACCATAATCGTGTTGGCTTGAGGTTTGGCGGGAAACTGAATCACATCCTCAGGTAGTCGGGACAGTCATGTAGTCTTAGTTCTTCTTGTTAAAGCTAAACAAGTCACATCAGTTGTAAAACTTTAAAATTTAAATCCCAAATGGCCCATCTACCCTAGATTTTGTTAATATGTCCCTGAATAGTTGTAATAAAGGTTGTTCTACTTGAAGGATCAGTCATTGGATGATTCAGATCACTACATGTACATACTGAGTGTATTTTGAGACAGTCAGCAAGTAGCTGGCTAAACCTTCCATTATTACACCTGTCATTCTTGCTGGTTTTTGAGGTGATGTATAATGCATATCTCAAATAATATGAATTCCACAATGTCTCCCATTTCAATTTATTCACAATGTGTGTCATACTGGTAGCAGAAATACAGAATATACAAGCCACGTGAGTGTGAAAGTACAACTGATCCGTGAAAAATACATTTGTCGTTTTCCCCCTTTGAGTGTGACTAAAACACTTGATAAAATGGAAAGGATTTTGTTTCATAATAAGTTATAGCAGCAAAGTGTTTGATTATAATGGTTGAATCTTATAATTTAACATTCTCAGATAAATCCAAGCCTTTGAAGATCAGGAAAAAAAGTTGACAAGCCCTGGTCATAACAAACCCTGGTCATACCAATATTGTCAATATACTTAGTTCTTTTCAGCTGATTTTACGTTGAATAATTATGCTCTGCTGAAGCTTTAGCTATACACAGTAAATGGTTTTGGAATCTCAATCTTGATCCATACTGTTTACAATGGTTATTATAAATATGTCCATATTGTGGAAAGTGGACAGTCAATATCTAAGCCTGTTTTGAACCAGTTTTGTTGAGGACCTGGAATCTTGATTCATACCTGTGTCGGGTATGTTTTGTGTGGTGTCTCTGTGATTACGGTAAAGCAGTTAAGAGTTTTTTTTTCTCTGAATGTTGCATTCTTGTGTCTGATACTGAGATCATAAAACAGCTCTCATTTCATTACTGATGTTTTATAGAGGACCCAATTATGTGTGAAGTCTGGTCTTTCCTATTTTATGCAAAACCACAAAGTAAAGTTTCAATGACATTTCTCACCGGTGGACGTGGTCGTGTGGCTAACACGCTCGACTACAATACCAGAGGTCTCAGGTTTGGTTCCCCGCCTGACCAAGTCCTTAGGACGAGACTATAAACCAAGGTCCGATGCATCTAAAAGAACCAGAGAAACTCAGTCAAAATAAGAGTAGGGCATCGCATCCTCTCCCCTCCCTCTGGGGTGTCGAATTAGCCCATAGTGAGCAGAAACAGACGTTAATCAACACACACAAACAAGGAAATTTCTCATAAGAAAGTGATTTGTGGACTAAGTACAGAAATTTTGTTGGAATTTCTTAACCCATTACCTCATAGGCTATTGTTAGACCAAACCTCTTTGAATGAATCTACCGAAAATGAGCATTAACTAGAGAAAAGGATTTTTTTTAGAATTTTGTAGTTTGAAACCATTGCGATAAATACAGCAGTTGCTCCTATAGGAGCACATGCTCTATTTATCACAATGGTTTCAAGAGATGACTTTTGCAGAGGCATCAAAAGGTGTCAATATGAGGGTATGGGTTAAGGAACCAAACTTTTGTTTGTGTTGCGAACTCCTCCTTCAGTTTGGAAGTTATTGAATTTATTGTCTGTATAAGTAGTAAAGCACGAATAGTAGATGCAAGACACAATTTTCATGCTTTTAGCTCGAGGCTTTACAAAATTATCTCCCTTGAACTTTCGAGTAATTTTTGTTATTTTGGTATGAAACATGAGTCACAGTCACGAACTCCTCCTTAAATTTGAAAAGTTACTGAATTGATATTGGCCATGCATAATAAACTTGAATTGTAGATGTGCAAGACACACTTCTCATGTGTTTAGCACAAGGCATTGTAGAATTATCTCCCCTTGAACTTTGAGTATTTTTTGTAATTTGGGCATGTAACATGGGTTGTTCGTGTCATGAACAACTCCTTCAATTTGAAAGTTATTGAATTTATATTTAGCATACACAATAACCACAAATAGAAGATGTGCAAGATGCAGTTTTCATGTATTTAGTGCTAGGCATTGCAGAATTATTTTCCCTTGAACTTTGAGTATTTTTGTCATTTGGGCCTGTAACATGGGTGTTGGTGTTGGTGTTGAAAACAGTTTTTCAACATATTTATACACATGGCATCTATGAAGTGTGAATGTGCACATGAATTTTGTTTTGCTGTCTTCAGGTTATATAGAGTTACCTGCCCGTGAACTTAGATGTAATGGTTTACTGTTATAAAGGGGCAACTCTGAACTTGTGGTACACACTTCTACAGATTTCATTAGATCCCTATGAAAGTTTGTACACATGGTTTCTTTGATGTGTGAATATGCACAATGATATTAATATAATTCGTTCCAGTATCTAACAACTCCTACAGGAATTATCTGCCCCTGGACTGGTACCATATATATTGCCAGCCAATAAACTTCTAGTTTTCAACAAAGTTCAATGAAAGCTGATATACATGATCTCTGTGAAGTATAGATATGCATTGCATAGAGTTTTTCAGTATCTAACAGGATTTTTCAGCCCTTTCCGTGCAGGGATATTCATCACTTTTAGTGTGATAGTTCTAGTTTAACCTTGAATTCTGACACCCTACATGAAGCATACCCAAGTGTTGTCACTCAAGTGTTGTAGGTACTTATCTCAAGTGTTTGGATAGGAGATAAAGCTGAACAGGCCCTGGATGGTCCTGTCCATGTACAAGGATCTGGTAGTCTCATAAAATGTACACAATAAACAAAATTTCCAACATTACAAAATAAAAAAGTACTGCAAATTTTTCCCAATTCCATTAGAACAATTTTCTAAATTAATGAACTTAGAATCTAAGGTGTTATTGGTTCTGAGATCTGTGATAAAAAATGTTGAAAATATTGTTTCCCTTGTAAGTTTGACCAATGTTTGATTGCTGTAATTTTTCATACATTTACTATATATTTGCATTAAGCACAGGTGGTGTTGCCTGACAAGATTTGTGATACACTGTTAACCCTTTCCCTGTTCTGTTTTCATTCCAAATTTCTATACCTACTGAATATTCATGGACAAAATAATTATATAGAAATATGGAAGGTGCAACATTGTAGCCATTTTAGAAAGTAAAGACGCAGATTTTTGAAATTCTATTAGCAAACAGAGTAGACCCTGATCAGACGGCTCCTCTAGGAGCCGTATGATCTGGGTCTACTCTGATTGCAAATGCGTGAAAACACGTTTATATGAGGGAAAGGGTTAATTAATTGCTCTAAGTGACTTGAAAACTACTCATTGCCTATTAATATACATTGACTCATCTACAGATTGTTGATTGTCGGCAATGCTGTTGATGTACTGACCAATCAGACAGCGGCATTTGTAACACACCCCTAACAGACACCGTAAATTCCCTTAGTAAACAACATACCTTTCTTGTTAATAGTGCAAACACATTAAATTTTGAAAACCACAGCATTTGCTATGCCTCTGAATCTTACATATCTAAAAACAGCGGACTAATGTTATCAAATGTCTAGAGCTTTTAGTTTATTGACCATGCATATTGCTTGAACAAGTGGTTTTCGTTCTTTGCCATTTTGACACTAAATTCATCTAGATGAACACCTGGAGTTAAATATTTTCGCCATAGCAACTGTAGATTGAATCATCTATATTATTTCATAAGCAAATAGCTGACTCTCATCAGATGGCTCCTACAGTCATGAGAAGTCTGATTTGGGTCTACTCTGTTTGCAAAGGCGTGAAAAGACATTTCTATTAGGGAAATCTAACAGGAAAAGGGTTTCAACAACCTACTCTGATGTGTTAATATACAACTCAATATGAAATGACAGAAAGTGCAGACCCCTTGATATGCTATCTCTCGCTGTTTGCTTTTACCAGAGAAGTTATTTCAGAAATGAAAGGGTAATAGTGTATGCTGCATGTTAATAATTCCCATAATTGAATTCATTCATCCGAGCTACTGTTCACTTTACAAGTTCAAGGGTTGTTCACTTCCTTCTTGGCTCTGAGTTAAGTGGAGGTCTACCATATACAGGGCAGTTTTGTAGAGCCAAAAAAATGCTTAACCCTTTTCATGCTATTAGCATACATATCTGCATTTGCAAATAGCGTAGACCCATATGAGATAACTCCTAGAGGAGTTGTCTCGTATTGGTCTGCACTGTTTGTCATGATAATTCAGTTGCTACATTTGTTAATGATTCATTTATTTAAAATGGATGAATTTACATTTGTATATTCAGCATGTAAAGGGTTAAACTGTTTCGATGTTTGAATTATGATAAATGCTCGAATGTTCCCTTTCATTTATCACATGCTTCATTTATAAGACTGTAGAATATAATCTCAATTTTCAAAATGGAGCTTTTTGTGTTGAATGTCAAGTTTGTGGATGGCCCGCAGTGGACTTTGATCTAAAGGCGACATCAGATGTGTCTATGCAGGTCCTTTGGTTTAATAAATAATGATTGCACAATTTTATAAGGCTAAATTGATGGTAAACGGTCCTTATCTTCAAATTGCTGGTAGCAGGTCTAATTTTCTCATGAAGATGATAGTATTTCAAATGTATTAACTTTTAGCATGCTTTGAACATATGTTGTATATGTCAAGAGTTTGGAACCTGAAGAAATGTAGAAAAAAATTGGCATTGTAGCAGGATCTATTAGGTGTGATTGTCTCCATCATGTTTCTTATATTAAGAAATATTATATGAGCTGGTAGAATTAAAATAGATTGAACCCTTTACTCCATACTCTTTTTTACACATATGCAAACAGTAGGGCATGATGGGGTAGCAACAGTAGGGCATGATGGGGTAGCAACAGTAGGGCATGATGGGGTAGCAACAGTAGGGCATGATGGGGTAGCAACAGTAGGGCATGATGGGGTAGCAACAGTAGGGCATGATGGGGTAGAAACAGTAGGGCATGATGGGGTAGCAACAGTAGGGCATGATGGGGTAGAAACAGTAGGGCATGATGGGGTAGCAACAGTAGGGCATGATGGGGTAGAAACAGTAGGGCATGATGGGGTAGAAACAGTAGGGCATGATGGGGTAGAAACAGTAGGGCATGATGGGGTAGAAACAGTAGGGCATGATGGGGTAGAAACAGTAGGGCATGATGGGGTAGAAACAGTAGGGCATGATGGGGTAGAAACAGTAGGGCATGATGGGGTAGCAACAGTAGGGCATGATGGGGTAGAAACAGTAGGGCATGATGGGGTAGCAATTTTGGACTGGGGTACCTGAGCTTCAATTACCTGCAGGTACCCGTATATAAATTGTTTAAGTGCAACAGATCATAACATTGTTTCAGCTAAATTAGAAGTCACTTTCATTAAAAGATGTTGTAACTAAAAATACTCAGTACAAATTCTAGCATCACTTTTCCATGTGAAATATAGAGAAAGGAATTTTTGCGGTAAACATTTTCACTGAAAAATGTTCCTAAATTAGAGACAATATTGCCAAAAAGGGGGCATCCATGTCCTATGGACATGATTCTGGCTTTTTAGGCCCACATACTTCTAAAGAGAAGGGGCAGGAGTATTTAGAATTTATTAGTGGATGCACAAAACTTTTAGACAAGATTTACAGTACTTAGCAGGCAAATATTAATCCACCATGAACTGAACCCTTGAGGTAGATAATTTATATAGGATTATGCTTATTGACCTTTAGTATGTGGAGTAAATCTTTGCCCACTCAAAACCTTTTCTGCTTCGTATTCAAAAACATAAGCTAGAATGTCTTTTTGTACAAACATGCAGTTTTGAGTGTTAAACATTTTTATCCTGTTGAGATACCAAGTTGACTCTGCATCTCAACTGATCCAAAATGTTTTGCAAAGGTTATGACAAATTCACCAATAGATTGTTAAAGTTTAAGCATAATAGGAGATATACCATCTTGAGAAAGACCCCAGCAATACGTAATCAATGACTTGTTTACTTAAAAGTAATTGGAGCAGAAAGTTCAGCAGTTTTTATCTTCTATATTTGGTTGCTAATTTAAAATTATCAAAATGGTGCCAAATTGACTTACTCGGCAGTACAAACATATAAACACAAACTCGTTGCGTGTCCAACTCATTATACACCAATGGGAGGTTTTGCTTCAAACTTTCACAGATGAATGTTGGTAATCTTGATGTGAAGGGAAATTTATATTCTGACCATTTTTACCAGTTTCTTTACTATACATGTACGATATAGTGGAAAAAATCTTGTGTATACAAGTCCTCATGCCCCATTTAAAGGCATTATTTAAAACTTTTACAGGTGAACAACCTTGATGTGACAGCTGTAGATAGAATATTAATTTGCTCTGATTATTTTTATGCAAAGTTACTGGGCTGTAATATATGATACAGTGAAAATTTCTTGCGAGGCAAAATTCTCATACTTCACTCATACTTCAAACTGGTTTTTTTCCTAATTATTTATAGCATAATGTACATTGGATCTTATTAACTTTCATAAACAAACAGGTCTGCTCTGTTTGCAAAGGTGTGAAAAGGCGTTTATTTGAAAGAAAAAGTTAATACACTTGCTAATACCAATAAATCAGGTACACAAGTTAAAAAAAGTTCCTATTGCTGATACTTTGAGCTCTCTGGCTAATGGATTCACAAGATATTATCTTATCTGTGCTACCAGTATTTGTTACACATTGATGAGTATTGTCAAACATGCATTGAACAGGTAAACTGTGTTTACCTGTCTGGGCTGTACATTGTGCAGTAATTCCAGTCTAGAGACTGTATCTTTGTCCTTAATATGGGAAGCTGTTTGATCCTAGAGGAGCCTTCTGATCAGGAACTGCAACGTTTTCCGCTCAAAATCTTCTGTTTGATCGAGTCCCAAAATTCATTCTGATTGCACTCTACCATTGAATGATAATAAACTATTCCTTTTATAATATTCAACTTTTGAAAGGGTAAAGTTATATCATACTGAGCCAATTTTTCGTGTGCATTATTTGTAAATATTTTTCAACATAGAAACACAAGTAGCTATATTCTTATTATCTACAAAAATGCAGTCTGAATTTAGTGCATTATTGATCGAATCAGGACACTAATATATACATAAAATCTCTTTTAGACCCAGACATTTTGCATAACCATGGCTTCTTTTATAACATTGTAAAGGTTAATGGCCAGTTACAATTGACAGCTGGAAAATAAATCGGAAAATATATTGGAGCAACCATTGTTTACTGATGTCATGGAATCAATTCATGGAGATTATGATGTACACTGAAGTACATGTCCATACATTTATGCATGTGCTTGCTGTGAAATGTGTACAGGCAATAAAGCAGAAGTATATGGTGATTAGGAACTGAATTAGTGACTTAAGTAATGTTTTGTTTACAATAAGATATCTTATTGACTATTTAACCCTTCTCATAATGAATATTCAATCGTGAAGCCATCCACAATGAATATTAGTTATAATTATAAATAGTGCAGACCCATATGGGACAGCTCCTCTAGGAGCCGTCTCCTATGGGTCTACACTATGTGCAAATGCAGATAAGTATACTGTTAGCATGGGACAGTGCAGGACACGAGTCACTAATGTCCTTTGCAAACAGTGTAGACCCAGATGAGAGGGCTCCTGGAGGAGCCCTCTCATCAGGGTCTACACTGTTTGCCATGTTTCATTTTTCTTTAGAAAACTCCTTAAATATTGACCTGTTTGAATTTTTGAATAGTCCATTCAAAAATTCAGCGTTGTAAGGGTTAATTACATAGTTATGCTGTATATGATGGTCTCTGCTCAAACAATATTTTCAACACTTTCAAGCTTTTCAGAAACTACTGATTGAGCGTCAAACAGCTTGGATTCAAAACTACTGATTGAGCGTCAAACAGCTTGGATTCAGTTGAGACACTTGAGTTAAGTATCATGTGGACCGAGGCTGTTTGCAAATGCACATCAGGTAGGCTTGGTCGACTTAGCATGAGAATGGTTAATATCTAGAAGTGTGTGGGTGGTAGAATTGACAATTTGGAATTTTGTTATGAAAAGGGTCAGTAAACACAGATTTCAAATCATCTGTAAATAAATGCTCTTAACAGTTTCTTGTTTGTTTACTTGTTTGATTAGATTTTAAAGAAAGTAATCTATTGTCGTCACAGGCAGGTTGTCAGTATTGATGTTACATCTTGGACGTTTTAACCCTTTACCTGATAGGTATTTTTTTTACGCCTGTGCAGTCCAAGTAGACCCAGATCAGATGACTTATGTAGGAGTTTACTGATGTTTGTTTATAGAGCCTCTCCTGGCTTTTAATTTCACCATCACATAATTATGCTGAATGGGAAATTTTTTCACCAAATGAGATTTTTTTTGCCGATTTGGATAATTATGTGGGAGACGAATTTTTCATTCAGTTTCCTTGTCATGAAACCTTTGTTTATTCCTGAAACTTAGTTGCAACAAGCAGATCAAGCATTTTCAACTGTTATTTATTGTCCATTATACATTCAGCATTTCATAATCGTTGAAACTTGTTCAGCTTTCATGTTTTTAGGGCCAAAGAAGAGCATCGCTTCATCGCACCAGACTGTTTGACAAACATGAACATTCTAGTCATCAAACAAACATGGTGATTCATATTGGAAGTAGATTAATATTGAAAGTAGCTCAAGGCAAGCAGTGCCTTTATATAACCATTTCCTTGTTTAATAATCATCTAAGGAATAATTGTATCATAAAAATTTTATTAGCTGAATTTTTATGATGGCATAATTATGTACACATGATGTTTTGGCTGAGGCAGAAACATTAGAATCAGATCATATATATTATACTATATGTAAACAGAGCAGACCCTGATCAGACGGCTCCTTTCACCGCAAAATTGACCAAACTTTCTTGTTTTGTCAAATTATAATGGGTTTTTGCCATAGACAATTTTGGCGTTCAGCAGGGGAGGCCTTGGCTTATGGTGTAATATCCATTCATTATTTCTTACATGAGGTAAAGGGTTTACAGAGCTCCAGACACACATTTTCAAGAATTACTTTTATATTTCTCCACCAAACCCTATGTTGTGACCACTCTTTAGAATCGACTCTTCAGGACTTAGGGTTTTGTTGGGGGAAAAGATGATTTCAGTATTTGAGTACGCTCCTTTATCTGTTGCTCCCATTATTATTGTCCCATTTTGAAGAGGATTCAGAGAGACTTGAATTTTTTATCTTTTCCTGCTTATCAAGAACACTTGAATAAAAAATGTATGGTATGCTTTTTGTAACAAGATTTATTACATCATACAGAGCACTAGATTTTTTGAATGGGCTTGTTGTATATAGGAAGAATTACTGAGGTAATAGATTGTTACTTATGTCATAAAAAGGAATACAAGAAATCCTTTCGTTTGGATTTTGTCCTGGACTGTGCCATTTTCCGGTTGGGCCTTCCCCTATGAGCAGCTGTTACTTGTTTTGGATCAGTAAAAGATAACGGTTATAGTAATGACATTAAAATTTGCCATGTATGTTAGAATAATCATACAACCTTGCGCCATTATTGATCAAGAATTACGGAAGATATAATAGGTAGGATATAATCAGAAGTGTACAAAAAGTGAGCTGCCCCGCTTACCCGAATGATGGTTATTATGACAACATAAAAAATGAGTTTCGAATATGCTTAGAAACAAAAGTGTAAATGAAGTTTCTTTCAAATAGGTTGAATACACTTACGATCAACATTAATTAAAGTATCTAAATAAATTAAAAAAATGGTAAAAGTCTATGTGATTCTGGTACACTCCTTGTACATTAGATTTTCTCTAAAGTGAGTCCACTTAGTAAGTGTTGAGGTCTATGAGAGCAGAAGGATGCTTGCAGAACAGCAGAAATGCAGAAAGCCGTCGTTAACAAAACTTTAACATTGCTTATAACTTCTGAGTTACTTAAGCTACTTAAGCTAGACAATTCATATGTGGGTGCCGTCTGCAAATAACTGAAATACTGTTGGTCGGACGTAAAACCCAACTCACTCGCTCTTATGTGGTATACATGCAGATAGCTTGGATGAATGCCTTCCATTTGATACAAGAATACATGAAATCAGGTCAGGTCACTATTTCGAAAACTTGCCGTTTTTAACAAACTTTAACATTGCTATATGTGTATAACTTCTGAACTACAAATGCTAGGCAATTCATCTTTGGTATATTCATTGATATAAAGATATTTGAAATAAGGTCAAGGTCACTATTTTGACAAGTTGGCCATCATTGAAAAACTTGATACAAGTAAAAAGTAAAGTACCTAGTTATAGTCTACTTTCAGTCCGAATGACCGCTCAGCCGACTGTACATTTACTCCCCTGGTCATTGAGTCATTGGCCTACAATATTGAGCACTGCTAACATATGGCGCAATCATGCAGCCGCAGTACCGGCGAGTGACCCTCACAGGTACCCGTTTTAACCCCTGGGTGGAGAGGACGTGCGGGTGGGAGACACGGAAAAGCGTCTCTGAAATTTCCGAGAGGGGCCGGATATATGAAATTCGGTCAAGGTCAATATTTTGAAAACTTTGCTGTTTTTAACAAACTTTAACATTTTGCTATAACTTCTGATCCACGAACCCTAGGCAATATGAAATCAGGTCAAGGTCACTTTTTTTTTAAACTTGGCTGTCATTATTAAAATTTTGTTGTAACTTTTCAATTGATATTTTATATTTGGTATGCAGATAGCTTGGGTGAAGATCTTTTGGTTGAAAAATCCGGCTTTAATGTGGTTTCTGCATTTGTTGCTTGTTACTGATTGATGTAGGGAAGTTTTACTGTATCAATACTGGGTTTCGTTTGCTGCATTATGATTGTTAGTGACTTGCTTAGTTAAATGGTGCCGTCTGCAAATAACTGAAATACTGTTGGTCGGACGTAAAACCCAACTCACTCACTCACTCCGTGCATAGAAGCACCTCTTGGGTCTTCCTTCACCTGTAATTAGCTGGACATCATGATATGGCTGAAATACTTTAAAGAAAACCAAACCAGACCTGAAAGTGTGACATTACATTTGATCGGGACTTGTTAAGTCACATTTTGTTCCTGACTATGACTGTTACATTTTAAGCTGACAAAATCAGTATCAGTATGTGCTTGGTGTGAAAAAATTTCTATCTTAAAAGTGGCATAAACCATGCATTCCGATCTACAGTTTGCTATGATGTAGGTGAATTGCCACAAGTGGATGGTCCAACTGTTTTATGAATGGTCGAGCCAGGAATGATTTATAAAACAGCAGCCCCCACTTCAATATACACTATAAAATCACAGATAGGCATAACCTTTAGAATACGGGAAAATGAGTGTACTGGCATTTGCAAACAATGCAGTTCCAGATCTAAGTTACCTAGAGGAACTCTGATCAGTGCAGAGGCAGCCTTCTTATCAGGGTGTGTGCTGTTATTAAAAATCTTCTTAACAAATTATACTGAGTCCAATCATTTAACAGTGATGAATCTTTCTGCTTTGAAAATTCAGTATCCAAATGGTTAATTGGAAAATGTGGAATGCAATTATAGGAACTTGTTAAACTCTTACACACCCTTGGAGACTGTAAGAATCTGCAAACATTTGACAGGATAACTAGCCGTCTCATCGGAATCCAATTTGATTTATACTGTGCTTTGAAATGATATACATGTACAGGAATCTTTTCCACAAACAAAGATAAATGTTGTGTAGCGTTCTGTGTGTGAGATCTAGACTTGTGACAATGTCTCATTTTACATATTTCAACAAATATGAAAATCTACTGGTACTGTGCTTGTTTGAGTTATTTTGTTACAATTGTTTTTTGGGTGTTCTTTTGTCATAAATTCTGCATTGGATCTAGGTGAGAGTCAGAATAATTTTGCAATTTATTGGGGTCTGGACTGTTTGAAGGTCAAGGTAATAGTTTTTGGATCTGGAAGTTCATCTCCATGATAAAATACATCATTGTCCACTTTTGATATGGGTCCTCTCTGTTTTCAAATGTGTTTAAATTTATGCGGCTCTATAAGGTCAGGGGTTAAGATGACATACACATTTGTTGACTATTAACCCATTCCCTCATATTGACGCCTCTTTAAAAGTCTTATTTTAAAACCATTGTGATAAATAGAGCATAAACAGTGGTTTCAAAACTATAAATTTCTAAAATTTACCTTTTGGTAGTAAATTCTCCTTTTCGGTACATTTATTCAAAGAATAGCCTTTGAGGGAATGGGTTTATTTGAAGGTTTGCCATAATTGGGCAATGTCTCCAAGGTCAAACTCATGGCAGACACTTCGAAGGTTATGTTGACAGGATTGGAAGTGCTTATTTTTCCAGCTAGAATATAACATAACAAGTCATTGTCATAACAATGCAATTCTTGACCAGCCATTTGAACATGTTGTCAGGTGTCATAACAATGCAATCTTGACCAGCCATTTGAACATGTTGTCAGGTGAAGGTTTACACTGTCAAGGTTATAAATACCATAGCTTTTGAATCTGTGTCAAACTAGACTTGGACCAGGTACAGTGACTTGGGCCACTACAGGGATTTGAAGAATTCTAATGAGAAATCACAAATATGCCTATATGGGTTTAGTGAAATAAAAGAAAATTGTGAATGTTCAACACCCCCCCCCCCCCCCCCCTCCCCCCCCCCCCAAAATTTAAATTCTGTAATTTTTCTAACAATTTTATAGGTTTGTAAACATGGACTTCCCAGACTTGCCCTTTCCCTTACAAACAAAGCAGACCCAGATCAGACAGTTTCTTCAGGATCCATTTGAACAGGGTCTGGTCTGTTTGCTTTTGACATGATATAGATCTGATTCAATAATTTTTGTGAAAGTAAAAAGTTCCCTTGAAAAGTTTACCGTTAAAAAGCCAGCTAATAATTATTCATAATGTCATTATTTCTTACACGAATTTTGAACAGCGAAAGGGCTAGAGGAAGAGGTTTGGCCTGGCAAGTATTAGTGGCAAAGCTTACCATCTGGTATGTGATTGCCACCTGTTTAACGCTTTCAATGTTGATTTTTCAAATGGACTTTTCCAAAATTCAAACATGGTAAGCTTACTGTGAGTATTCAGGGATTTTTAATAGAAAAGTGTAACATGAAAAATGGTGCAGATCCTGGTGAGAGGGCCTCTCATCTTGGTCTACACTGTTTGTAAAGGACAATGGTTAACTGGTTTCCCACACTGAAGGGGTTAAGAAGCTTCTCCTTTTCAACCCAGCTGTCTGGATGTTTTATGAATGAAAGTTTTTTTTCTCCTAAATAACCACACCATGAGATCATGTGTGTTGGAAATCAAACTTTGATGAGTCATGTTGAATGTTTTATTTATATATCAGAAAACAAAAATTATCAAGCCAGAATATGGGAACCTTTATCTGATACATTTGCAGTGAAAATTCTAGTCTTCGAGTAACCTGATCAGTATGGAATAGCCTATCAGTGTTTACAATTATAATGGAGTCCGCTTAGCATGAAAGGCTTAAACTTGCTAGAAGATTTTGAATGACAAGAGTGCAGACCATGATTAGTTGGCTCATTTAGGAGCCCTCTTATCTAGGTCTACACTGTTTGCAAATGGGTCATTGTGTGTCTCAGGTTGAAAAGGTTAAGAAAATGTGGACCTAGCTGTATGTGAGAAAAGTTTGATCCTGAGTGACCCAGTGTAACTTTACCTCTTGTCAGGCAACAGTTTTCTGTACTTCCATGTTGATGTCAGTTGCACCAAGGAGTTGCTTCCATCAGCTGTAGGAAGGAATATTGCATGATTTCGGTACTTTGTCTGCTGGCAAAGTTGTCTGCCAGAAAACTATTAGAACCTGATGCTAATCATTTTGAAATTGCAAAACAAATGCTCATCTTCTGTACTTCATTTCCCGCGTTGTTTGTTAGTTTGTAATGATTTCACATTGAATTTTTTTAGACAATTTCAACAGAAAGCAGTTAAATGAATTTGGCATTTAGGTCTATTTTTAGAGACACTTGCTATCTTTATGGACTATTTGGATGCGTGCCTGGCATTGATTCTGTAAATTGTGAGGTATCAAAAACGTTATCAGAAATGAAGAATGAAGACAGTCTAGACCTTGGTAACCCTAATTGCCATGACATAACCGATATGTGTGGAGGTAGACCCAACTGCTGGTTGAAGGAGTATTTTGGTAGTGTTTACACTGTTTATTACTCCATTTGTTTAGGTTTAACCCTTTCCCTGTTCTATGTTTATTTCAAATTTTAATACCTATTGGAATATTCATGGCAAAATAGTTATAATGAAATTTGGAAGGTAGAACATTGGAGCCATTTTAGAAAGTAAAGAAACAGATCTATCAAAGTCTATAAGCAAACACAGCAGACCCTGATCAGACGACTCCTGTAGGAGCCGTCTGATCTGGGTCTACTTTGTTTGCAAATGCATGAAAAGATGTTAATATGAGGGAGAGGGTTAAGTCATCCAAATGGTACTGAAGTGTCTTGTTCAGCTCTAAAAACGGGTTGGGATGGGAGATGAGTGTCTGGATATTTATGATAGATATGGTAGACATACAAGTACTGTACTTATTCGTCAGAAGCAGTTAACCACAGGTCTGCTGAATGTTCAAAGTGGCACATCACTTTTTAACTGTAAAATTCAGTATTCAGAAGGTGTTGATTTGTCAGGGGATTTAGAATGACACACAGTGCAGACCCTAATCAGAGTGCTCCTCTTGGAGCCCTCTGATCTGGGTCTACACTGTTTGCAAATGCTAGCTCCCATGTATGTCCCATGTTCAAAAGGTTAATGGATTGGCTGTGTATAATGTAAAAATTAAATATGTGTCAACTGATATCAAACCCTTACCTGATGAATACTTATGTAAGAAATAATTGCTATAGATTTTAATTAGCTGATTTTCACAATGGCGATGTGAACATAAGGATTTTTCTGTCATTGCAGAAGCTATAGAATCATATCTATATAACATAATAAAGATTTGAAACCTTTTTGTGGTGAATCTTTAAAAAAGATGGTACAACTGATATATCTGTGCTTATAGGAACTGGATGACGGCCTTTCTCTGACTTCGCAAGACTTGTTCATATCTAATAATCTTTGAAATGAAGGTCATTCAGCTTATTTCAAGTTTAACCAGCATTTATTTGACAGCTTTGAAATTTTCATGGTCAACACCATTTTTCTCAAGTGGAGGATAGGCATGCATTATGTTATTGTAGTAAGAGCTAGGAACAACTTTTTGTATCGGTAAAAATTGTTTTGTTGAATGATTTTTATGACCGTATTAGTCCATTTAATGCTTGGAAGCATGCACTGGCTTTTGCACACAGTGTATACACAGATATGAAGGACTCCTGAGCCATCTACATTTACATAATCTAGTGAGATTGTCTCTATTTGATTTCATCTTATATTTTTATTTACATTATTTGTTCGGCTCTATATGACCATCAGTGTCGATGGGCCGTAAAACACCATTCATTCATTCATTCATTCCTGAGCCATCTTGATCATCTAGGTCTGCACTATTTGTCATTCAAAGTCCTCTATCCGTTTAAATACATTTTGGCCATTCCACATTCAATATTTAGCTTTCATAGGGATAGATGGAGGAAAAGATGCATAGTAATGGTGTACTGAAAGTGCTGGAGATAACATAACTATGTGCCTTTGCAGTATAGGGAGTGTTATCACTTGTATGACCTGCAAACTGCTATTTGAGAGCTGCTTGTTACATGTATACAGTAAAACCTTTCTATATCAGCTGCTTAGAATAAATGTAATGTAAGGTATACAGGGTTTTTCCCAGTTTTTGGGGAAAGGGGTCCGGGCCCATAGCCAGGGGAATATTGTAGCGCGGAAGAGCAAAATGGGAGTTTTCATTCAATGGTGTACAATCTATTTGTGTTAAAATCTTAGCTTATTATCATGTTTATATTGCCAAGATGGGGGCGGGGGAACATACCTTTCAGAGGAGGGAATGGGGCTCAATTTCTCCATATATTTCGGTGAAAAAACACACTGGCCTATAGACGTCTTTTAAATGTCCTTAATAAACAGAGTAGATCCATATCAGACAGTTCCCTTTTGTCCAAATGATGAATGCACTTTAAACTGCAACAATCTAAACAACATTGCAAAAATAAACCAAACTATCAAGAGTCTAATAAATGTGAAAACACTGCAGCGACCATTAGATATACATTGAAACATGCATTGCAATATTGATATTGAGTGCTCTATATCTAAGAAACTTTTGCAATACAGAAACTTTGTACTGTGGTACTTATCAGAGGGATGCTGTATTGCAATATACTGATATACCGTTACAACTGGCACCACAGCATTCAGTGTATTGTTGCGATACATAACTTTGATACTTACCAGAGGGATGCTGTATTGCAATATTCTGGTAAACCATTAAAACCATTATGACCTTGCACCACTACCATTCAGTGTAATGTTGTGATACAGAAACTTTGTACTGTGATACTTATCAGAGGGATACTGCAGTGCAATATTCTGGTATACCATTATATCCTTGCACTGCTACAGTTCAGTGTTGTAATTTTTAGCCCCTTTAAATATACAAGAGACATAAACCTTGGAAGGCAGGAAAGGATCAGATAGCTGTGATTTGCAAACATTGTATAGGTATACTCAGATGAGGGGGCTCTCTGTCTGCACAGTGTTTGTCATTCAAAATCGTCTCACAAATTTGAGCCTTTCATTCAGATTGAACTCTAGTTAAACATTGATGGGTCACTCCATTATGAAAATTCATTATTTAAAGAGTAGCATACAATCTGAATGTAATTGTCTCATAGTGTTCAGAAAGACGGTAAAAGCATTATAAGATTGAATTGAATTTCAATATGGCAGTTAAAACATTGGCAATGGCTTTGATTTTGAATGACATACAAGCTATGTCACTGGCAATTATCAGTTTCTTTCCTTCCTGCGCTTGGCATGGAAGGCATGGAACATCATTTTGAGCCAAGTGTTCTCTTTCAATGATCAGAGCCACATTTTCATTAATAAAACAAATAGTTTGAATTCTATAAGACAGGCTCTAAAGTTTCTAAACACTTTACTCCATAAATACACCTTTTTAAGCCTTTGCAAACAATGAACTCCGATCAGAAGGCTCCTGTAGGTGCTGTCTGATAAGAGTTTGCCCTGTTTGCTTATGAAATAATATAGATCTGATACTGTTTCTGCCATGGCCAAATATTTATATGTTTATGTGCCATTATGTAAAAAAAAATCTAATTAATATTCATGATGTCATTATTTTCTTATATGAATATTAATGAGGGAAAGGGTTAATTGTCTACACTTGATTCAAACCATTCTACAAAAGTAATGACCAGTACTAAATTTAATTGAGTGCCTGGTTTATACCTTACTAGCTGCTTGTCAAGTTAATAGGATGATGTAAATCCCTAAGCCATTTCCAGGGAAAGTTTGCCAACTTTTAGCCAGATGTTTTCCCATAAGAGATACATTAGGTTGTTTTTTTTACTTACCTGCAATTATCCATTCTTAAATCTTCAAAGAACTCAACTCAATAGCTCTGAGAAGACAAAGTGGAAAATGTCAAGACTTATTTTAACCAATTTCCCTTTTAATGTTAAATTGTTTTGTGTCTGTAAAATAGAAATATTTTCAGAAAGAACAGCAGTAGATAAAGGTGCATTTTCAAATACTAAAATCGTCATTTCTCCACCAAACCCTGTGTTGTAGCACAACATATGGTTTTGTGGAGAAATAAAGAAGATATACTTAAAACTGTTTTGATTTACATGTACACCTTATCTTGGGATCCTACTGAATATTCATGGACAAAATAGTTATAATGAAATATGGAAGCCAGAACATTGTAGCCATGTTAGAAAGTAAAGAAACAGATCTTTCGAATTCCTTTAGCAAACAGAGCAGACCCTGACCAGAAGGCGCCTATATGAGACATCTGATCTGGGTCTACTCTGTTTGCAAAAGCGTGAAAACATGTTTGTATGAGGGAAAGGGTTAAATGAAAGTATTGTAACAAGCATTAATCTCCTGTGACTGTATGGAGTTAATACATTAACTCTTTGAATACTGAATGGGTTGTTCAGTATAGTTCATTCAGTATGAAAGATAAACTTTGAAAAGAATTTTGAATGACAATGTATACCCTGATTGTGAAATACTAGTTATCTCATCTCATAGTTGAATTAGATATCGTGCTTTTTGTCTTTAACCCTTTCCCTGTTCTGTGTTTATTCCAAATTTCAATACCTACTGAACATTCATGGTCAAATAGTTATAATGAAATGTGGATGGTGGAATATAGCCATTTTAGAAAGTAAAGAAACAGATCTTTCAATTTCTACTAGCAAACAGAGCAGACCCTGATCAGACGGCTCCTACAGGAGCTGTCTGATCTGGGTCTACTCTGTTTGCAAATGCGTGAAAACATGTTTATATAAGGGAAAGGGTTAACCCTTTCAGTGTGGGACAAGAGTCATTTATGTCCTTTGCAAACACTGTAGGTCCAGATGAGAGGGCTCCTAGAGCACTGTTTGTCATGTTAGAAAATCTCTAAATAGTTGCCATAAGCTTGACCAGTTTGAATTTTGGAATAGTCCAGTTGAAAATTCATCGTTGTAAGGGTTAATCTTTATATATAACAAATGTTGACAGTAGACATAGCTAATTTAGCATAAATGGACAATGATGACACAATCTCTGTACACTGAGTTGGGTCTTCACTGGGTTTTCTGATTACTTTCTCAACCTGCCTTTTCAGTCAGATAACATTTTGTTGATGTCTCCATGGAAGCTGTCTTTTGAGGCAGAATGTAAACCCCAAGACTTTACAAGACTCCTTCTCGGTTTTGGAATTTGGTTATAAGAATAGACAATCATTACTGAGAATGGGTGTCTTGTGTTGAGATCAGTGTTGATAGGGAAATAATTGCCCTAGTGCCAGTGGTAAGATTCCATGTTACTTGTCGCTGTCTTGTATCTGGAATATTGTATGGTGCTGATAGGCTTGTATATTGCCATGTAGGTATTTGCTAGAATTAGCTAGATGCTGTACAGTGTGGGGTTAATTGGGTCTCCTTCCTAGCAATAACTGGCCTGATTTACAAGGTTAGACTGAGCTCTCCTGGCGGCATTTTTGTTTATCCTTGGTCTGGTTATCCTATCTTATTGGAACTGGCAGAAGAATAGCTAAAGTGAAGCTTAAATACCATTCAGCCTGCAAGTTTCTTTCAGTTTGACTCCTTGTTATTCTATGTACATGTAATGATCTGTATCCGGTATATTGTAGACTTAACAGTCACTATGATCTACTAATTTTACCGATTTGTAAATTACAAGACTGTATTAAACTGTTTAGTATCATTTAAAAGTAGGGATGTCAACGGCTAACCGGTTAACCGGTTAATCGATCGGATGACCGATAATCGGTTATTAAATATGATATTCGATTACCTGAATTAAAAAATAAATATTAAAAATGTTAGTGTCATTCATTTTATAATGACTAAAATCCCGAAAATTTAACTTTCTCTTCCCATCCATATCATAAAGACTGCCCCCTGTTGTGACAAACAAGCCCGCAAGGCAGATTAGTGATAGCATCCATAGGTCTAAGGTGTCACCAGTAGATAAGCGCCAATCAAGCACATTTTGTTTTGATAGCCATTGTATCATTTGCTCCAGTTTGTTGTCTGCATATTGTTTCGGTCGGATGACAATATCCACTCAAGTGGATCAACACCTGTTTTGCGCAAGTTACTCGCTACATCGATTTGTGTTTAGTTAAAGAACACATGAAGCAGCAATTCGTAACTACTCGTCGTATTCCGTCCGTGGTCGGAAATTAGCTGAGGTGTTCCGAGTGTAGAAGCAGGATAAATTCATTCCACTTACCAAATGTACGCAAGAAACAACGAATTATCCGAGCTGTTAAACGTGTAGTCATGTGGGCAGAGTCCCTTCGCTAAACACACGTTACGACAGATAAAATAGGTGTTAACTCTATACCTTTGAGTTTTAATAGATACAGCTGCAGTATGAAAATAATAATTTTCAAATGTAATCGAAAGTGAGATTCGAGTCACCGAATAGAACTTGCCGGAAGTGCGTTTGCATTATCTCCCTTGATGATAATATGATAGCTAGAACGCTGATACTTTGTTGTTGAGTTTGTTGACATATCTTTGAGAAAACCATAGTCATTACATTTATTCATTGGTCGGATTTGTTTTGAAAAAACGTTTAATACAACAATATATTAAACATCTGGGGCCAATACACATGCAGCCCGCTGTTATGAGGTATCCAGACACACACGAACTTCGTCAAATTTGTAATGTCGTTGTATAATAGTCCCAAATCTTCCGATTAACCGGTTAACCGGTCGAAAGAATGAACGATTAATCGGTTAGTGAAAATACCGATTATTGACATCCCTATTTAAAAGTTTTAAACCTTTCCTCCATAAATATGCCTTTCTATGCCACTGTAAAAGTCACTTTTTGAAACCATTGTAATAAATAGAGCATTTGTTCCTTTGGAGCAGATGCTCTATTTATCACAATGGTTTCAAAACTAAAAAAATCTAAACAAAAATCCTTTTCTCTAGTTAATGCTCCTTTTCGGTAAATTTATTCAAAGAGGTTGGATCTCAAAATAGCCTATGACGGAATGGGTTAAGATGTAAAAATTAGTTATAATTTTAGAATAGATATTTTTGGTCCATCTTGGACTTAAAGCAGATCTAGGTCTGTATTTTGATAAATTATGTCCTGTATTAACCTTTCCTTCATATAAACACCTTTTCTTTCCTTTGCAAACACAGTAGACAGGAGTCTTCTGATCAGGTTCTGCTCTGTTTGCTTATATAAATCTGGCTCTACAGTATAAACCAATACCAAAAGGTTCCGTGTACATAATATTATGCCATTACAAGACTTAGTGTTCAGATAATGAATATGCATGATGTAATTATTTCTTACATGAATATTTACCATGGAAAGGGTTAAACTACCAACAGATTAAAAAAATCTTGTAAATGGTGGCTTAAACCTTTCCTCCATAAATACGCCTTTCTACGCCTCGGTAATAACTACTTTTTGAAACCATTATGATAAATAGAGCATTTGCTCCTATAGGAGCAAATGCTCTATTTATCACAATGGTTTCAAACTACAAAATTCTGAAGTTTTCCTTTTCTCTAGTTAATGCTCCTTTTCTGTAAAATTTTCAAAGAGGTTGTATCTAAAAATAGCCTTTGAGGTAATGGCTTAAGGCAGGTTTTCCTGTGTAAGTTACACTTTTCCTTACCAAATACTGCATGCTGATCTACTTTGGTTTTTATGTAACTTGGTCATTGCAGAATCTGTACAACCAGATCTGTATTGTTCCACAAGTTAACGGCAGACTCCGATCAGAAGGTTCCGACAGGAGCCCTCTAATCTGAGTCTTCTACTCTGTTGTCAAGGCCATTTAAAGACATATATTTTAGGAGAGGGTGAAAGGGATATCTCGGTAACTTGTGAGTGTACATAATTTTTATTGCTTTAATATGCCTGTGAAAAATGTGAACTATTTACATTAATACTTGGAATGCGGGAAACAAGTGCACCGACATTTGCTCAGATTAGATCTCCTAGAGGTGCTTTCTGATCAGGATCTGTACTAGAAATGTTAGCCGGTCATACTGAGTGGACTCTATTATGTACTGATGGGCTATTCCTCTTTGAGTATAATCAGCATTGAAAAAGATTAATGGTTTGTGATGCAGGATTAGTCCTAGAGTAAAATGGGCAAGGACATCTTGTCTGTTAACCCTTTCCCTGTTTTATGTTTATTCCAAATTTCCAATATTCATGGACAAATAGTTATAATGAAATATGGAATGTGGACTACTGTAGCCATGTTAGAAAGTAAAGACAAGACTCTTTCAAATTCCATTAGCAAACAGAACAAACCCTGATCAGACGGCTCCTATAGGAGCAGTCTGATCTGGGTCTACTATGTTTGCTAATGCATCAAAACACATTTATATGAAGGAAATGATTAACCCTTTCCCTCATAAAAGCAACTTTTGGCACCTTTATAAACCCAGATCAGATGGTTCATGTAGGATTAAGGTCTGCATTGCTAATACCCTCTTTCAAGTATCATGCTAAATGGACTTTTCCATTAAGATTGAACATTCCACATTTCAGCATTAAGCCATTGGTGTCTAGTGTACCTAAAAGGGGACAGGCAAATGGTGTAGACACAGACCAGATGGAGCATTTGGCTAGGGTTTGCACTGTTTACTTAACAAAAGGTCAGATTAGCAAAAGAAGTCTTTCAGAAACACCCCGCAAAATAAGATTCAATGAAAATGAATATTTGGGCGAGTTCACCAAGGAAACGAGGCTTATATTATATAACTGGTTAATATATGAGTGTTTTTCTTTCTTTCCAGAGGTGAATCTGGTGCAGGTAAAACTGAAAACACAAAGAAAGTGATCCAGTACCTGGCATTTGTGGCAGCGTCATCGAGGACCCAGCGTAGCTCTACTTCTTCCATCCATGTTCAGGTATGTATGGAAGCAGGTAACCAGTCGCCTGTGACGCAAAAACATCATTACTTCATCATTACAGCTTCAAGTAGCAGTCCTTTGATCCTTCTGCGACCAAGTTCACCACTTCAGTTTTATTTTTAAATTTTCTGTCAGAGAAGCACTATTGTTGTTTTATTCTGCCATTTCTGATGTTTAAGCAAAAAGTATAGACCTTTATCAGACAGAACAGTGAGACCTCTTGCAGCTGTTAGTTGATCAAGGTAGATCAAGGTATATGCTGTTTGCAAAATTTAGTAATATTTGCAAGGGTGCCAAAAGGATCAATGTTTGATAAATCTGCTACAATATTGGTAAAGGATAAGATAGGGTAGGGCAATTATGAAAGAACTGTCATTATTATAATGTAGTGAGCTTTGCTAGACTGCATTCAAGAGATTGCGAAAAATGTTAAGTGATTGCTTTACTGCTGTTAAGAGTCAAAAAATTGTAAAGTAAGTCTTGAACTATTCTGTAATGTGATATTCAGACTTCAGGTAGTGCTAGTGGTTTCTCTTTTAATCTTCGTCATCATCATCAAAATCATCATCATAATTGTTGTCATTGTCGTAGTCATGAATATTGTTATCACTCGGTACTGCTGAGCTATTTTCTGTTGTAGAATTTCTTTTCAATGTTTTTTAATTAAATTAGGAAAAAAACAACAAAAAAACTTTTTTATCATTCATAGTAGGAATTAAATAGGAGTGTAAAGTTTTGCAATGGTGCTGCACTATTGACGTGTTGCTTTTAGGGTCTGGAAGATCGCGGACATATCATGGTATGTACGAAAGGGTCTCTCGTACTTATCGTGTGGCTGTATGTGTTTTGTGATTCAGAATTCTGGTGTTTTTCTTTTGTTAACACTTTTTGACACTCTACTGAAACATGGTCAGTAAAACGGCTATATACCGCTACCTACTCAATGACAATGTCCTTTACTTCATGAGTAGACTGTGTCATGTACAAGAACCAAGAACAGATTCAGCATGTTGTTCGTTAGTATCTAATGTCTGTAACGTTTAGAAAAACATGCATTTTCAACTGTGACAACACATGAAAAAGTATGTTTTCTTTCTGTTATGATAAAGTGATGCTCAGAATATCCCATTTTCCAATCTGTTGCTTCTATTAAAAAAAAGTATTCAGTTTAAGTTTTGATGGTCCGAAAGTAAAGGACGGCAAATTAAAATGTCATGTGTATGCAAATAGAAGAATGTCAGTTGAATACATTTGTGTAGTTTACAATGTTAAGAGTACCATGCAGGCGTATAATGAGTAGGTGTGATCATTCAAGTGTAATATGTTTCAAATGATAAAAGCTAATACTGCTATGTTCAGTAGGGTGTTTTACAGTTTGAGGTTTTTTTTTGGCTTTTTTGCTAATGTTTCAAGCAAGATATCGTTCACACAACTTGATATTATTATGCTGCTAGACTTTGGCAAGCAGTCTGGATTTGATTTTTAGCTATTGGTTAAGATCCAAACTTTTGTTTGGATGCTCAATCTCTTTGCAAATATTTCATTTGCAAATTTTCAGTCATTCTAACCCTTTAATTCTAGTTTCAAAGTGCGCTGTACAGTCAGTCCCAACACGCAGGCTATGTTCATTTCAGATGGGTAACTTTTACTGAAAATAAGTATAAGTATATATAAATATATAGTACAAGTATAATGTTGTACTTGATAAAAATGTTCATGGAGACTGTTCCAGTTTACTAAAATTCTTGTGTTACATTTGAAATAAGGAAAGTTATAGACACAGCAAAATTTAGTAAGTAATTATATCTGTAACACATAAGCCAGCAGAGCAGACCCCGACCAGGCAGTCAGAACTGCAACTATCTCATCTGGGTCTACTATTCTGTTTGCACAAGCATAACCCTTTTAGCCTGGGACTCGCATACACTGACATTTGCAAACAGTGTAGACCCATATCAAAGAGCCCTCTGATCAGGGTCTGCATTGTTTGTTTTTGAAAATACTCTAGCATGTTTAAGCCTTTCATATTGAGTGAATTTTATAGTTAAACACTGATAGGCTGGATTTTCAAGTGAATGGTTGAGATCCTGATCTAAAGGCTCTTGCAGGAGCAGTCTGATGTGCCTGTACTCAGTTTATAAATATCATGTACAGTAAAACCCCTCTAAACCAGCCATTAAATTCGGTATAAATATCGGTCTTGGAGACAGGTGGTAGCTTAATGCAGGGTGAAAGTCATGCAGAAAGCTTCTAGAGCTTTCTGCATGACTTTCACCCTGCATTAAGCAGCCACCTGCCTAAAAGTATCTAAAATCTTCTACTAGAATTCCGGTTTAGACAGGTTTTACTGTATCTCTTTTCTTGAAATCAAAGGGTTAGAATTGCAGCAGACAGCCATTTTGTGTCAGCAGACTATGCCATCAACGAAAAAAGATAAATAATGCTGGAAACCAGACCAGCTGCTTCCTGTCGGCAGCACACTAGTCTTTAACATAGTAGATACCGCTTCTAGTCCTGTGTTAAATGATAGAACACAGTAGTAGTGATATATCACAAGGCACATTTAAAACAAATTTCAGCATACTCATACAACCAATTTTCAGTTAGTTTAACCCTTTCCCTGATGGATATTCATGTAAGAAATATCAACGTCGTGAATATAATTGGATTATTTTTAATATTGGCATATTTTGGCCACTGCCAAAACTCTTAAATTCTATAAGCAAATAGAGCAGACGTTGCTGAGATGGCTCCTACTGGAGCCATTTAATCCTCTTCATGCAATGTGCTTCTTGGTTGGCATTTGCAAACAGTTAGGATCCAGATGAAACTCGGCGTCTCATCAGGATCCAAGCTCACTTAGCTGTTTGCCACTTGGCCAACTGGATAAATTTAAAAAACAAATTGTTTCAGTTAGCATCATTTTTGATAGCTCAAGAAGGGTTAATCTAGGTCTGCTCTGTTTAAACCCTTTCCTCCATAAATACGCCTTTCTATGCCTCTGTAATAACAACTTCTTGAAACCACTGTGATAAATAGAGCATTTGCTCCTATAGGAGCAAATGCTCTATTTATCACAATGGTTTCAAACTACAAAATTCTAAAAAAAAATCCTTTTCTCTAGTTAATGCTCCTTTTGGGTAGATTCATTCAAAGAGGTTGGGTCTAAAAATAGCCTATGGAGGAAAGGGTTAACATGTCTGTATCAGGTAAATGGCCAAGTATAATGACTACACCTACCAGCGATATGTCATACATTTAAATTGTACTATGAACAACTTATTCCATACACAGTGCTACATATCTTCATAAATAGCTAGGAGATATAATTTGCATTATTTAAAGTGAAATGTCAAGCAACTCTTCTCATCAGGATCCAAGCTGTTTGACACTCAGTCTGAAGTCTCTCAGAAAGCTTGATCAAATTAGAAGTAAGCAAACTTGTTAGAATTTGAACAGACATCAGGGTAAGACTTTACCTCATTAATATTCATGTAAGAAATAATGACACATAATCACATAAATGTTTGGCAATGGCAGAAGCTGTATATTGATATCTATATTATTCTATAAGGAAATAGAACAAACCCTGATCAGACGGCTCCTACAGAAGCTGTCTGATCTGGGTCTACAGTTTGCAAAAGTGTAGAAAGGCATATTTATGGAGTTAAGAGCAAAGATAAATATGGCAATGATACAGTAGCTTGCTCTTAGAAAGTTGTTATGCAAAACAAACATCAATACAATGTACATGCTGCACACATTAATTGCCCAATAAATTCTGAATAAACTGGTAATTAAGATATCTTCATACATATCAACTGTAATCCCAAGATCTTATAGTTGTCTCCAGTTGTATTTATTGATAAAATTGCTGACCATAAAGATACCAAGATAGGATATACATTGCCAGACCGCAGGCTAGTGGTGGTTTTATGCTTGGTAATGAATTGCTGGTATATGCAGGATGTTAACCTTTGCAAATCACAGTCTTGTCCCACCATACACTGGTCAAAACAAGAGCATGAGGTGATGATCCACCACTAAGTATCCCTTTTGAATACTAAGTATTCTTTGATTGCAGAAATTGTCATCTGCTTCAATTTTTAATTTAAGTCCATATTTGTTTCTTCTAATGCTGGAATTTCAAATAGAATAATGATCCTGATGACTGCTGGTGAGACATTGATCTACTCAGGATCTCATCCAGATCCAATCTGATCTTAAGTGACCTGAATTTGATTGGACACAGTAATCTTAAAAAGCAGGTGGTTACTTAATACAGGACATAAGTAATGCATAAATCTCCTGTAGCTTTTATATGGGTTGTCTCATATCAACCTGCAAAAAATATTGCAGGATCCAAATAGTTAGACACTTTCAGACTGTTATCTTTATATTTAAAGAAAAGTAATTTGCTGTTGAAAATTCCTACAGACAATACTGTCCTAATATTGACCTGCAAAAATAAGACAAACCCTCATGCTAGGTCCTGGCTAAGCACATGTTAACTATCCCATCAAGTGTAAAAACCCTTTACTGGTTGTCATGTTAAAATTGTAGGACATGTATCAAAATAGCTGCTCTTATCATAGGATTGGTTTTTGCCTTCTTGCCTTACCAGCTCTCTGTTGTTACCAGGTAGCCTGTAACTCTTTACCACTCTATATCACAAAATTCAAATAGGTTGGATCCAAAGATACTGAGTAATGCATCATCTCATCAGGATTCAAACTGTTTGACACTTTCAGACTGTTATCTGTATATTTAAAGAAAAGTAATTTGCAGTTGAAAATTCCTACAGACAATTATTAGAGTGTTGAGGGGCAAAATGCGCAGCCAAGAAATGCCCTTGAATATTGCTCAAAGGCTTCCATACTTAAGTGCAAACATACACTCAGTAATCTATAATGTAAATGTTTATTTTCTGTCAAAATTTACTATTAAAGTTTTATTCATGGATAATGTTAATTTTTATCTGCCACTGTTACAATGTATATATCAAGAAATAGTCTTGGTTGATCTGGCATTCACAATGATTCCCACAGTGTCACATTTTTTTTTTATATACCAGTAAGTACTAAATTTTAGAGGATTTCAAATTTTAATATAAAACACACATCACACACACAATGCTGCAGTGTTTAATGATGCATGGCATTTATGCATGTACCTTTTTGCTATTGAAATCAGCTTGTCATATATCTCAAAGCCTTACACTTTGAAAAGGATAGTAGTATAAATTCGCAACATCGGACATACAGAACTAGAATACTTCAGTATGAAATTCTTTGCACATTAAGTAATTATCATCTTCAAAAAATGTCTGCTTCAATTCTGGTGTTATATGCAGTAGAACCTGCCTTAAGCAGCCATCAAGAAGAGATCTGATTATCGCTCTGTAAGCAGGTGGTAGCTTAACCCATTACCTCATAGGCTATTTTTAGACCCAACCTCTTTGAATTAACCTACCGAAAAGTAGCATTAACTAGAGAAAAACATTTTGAGTTGTAAAGTTCTGAACAATGGTTTCAAAAAGTGATTTTTGCGGAGGCGTCAATATGAGGGAATGGGTTAATGCAGAAAGCTATAGGAGCTTTCTGCATTACATTTGACCTGCTTTAAACAACCACCTGCTTTTTAAGACGCCTATGTTCAATAAATGAACGGCTGCTTCAGATAGGTTCTACTATATAGCTGCCACTTCTTTTCAAATTTCTCAATTATTAAATGCAACATGTGTCAAACAGTTTTGGATCTTGATGAATGATGAGTTTTATTTTGATCCAACTGTTTGCAAAGGTAATCACAGTTCATCACTAAAATCACATAGAACATCATCTGCCTAATTTTAGAAATCCGCACAGAGCATTCAGTGAGCATATTGGCACCTTGACTTGTCAAGATTCAGACTTGCACGCAAACACATGTGCCAACAGAACTCCCAATGTTGTCATTTTTACGGTGCACAAGTTCTTTTGCAGTGCAGTGCTGAGGACCTTTTTATTCATATGCATATTCATTTGTTTATAGGTGGAAAAGGGTTTTATGCCAGTAAGAATGATTTAAAAATTACCAATATTCATGGTTGACCCTGCTCCATATATGAGACCATTGACACAAGCACATATTGTTCCTGCTGCTCAGTAACACTGCAACCACCACCTCAACCAACACCACCACTTTTTAGGTATAGAATTTACCCTTAACCCTTTACTTCATGATTATTATAATAGCACGTGCACACGGGATATTTTGGCCATGGCAGAAACAGTATAATCATAATTATATAATATAATTGTATAATCTATAATATTGTAACTATCATAAGCAAACAGAGCAGACCCTGATCAGATGGCGCCTACAGGAGCCATCTGATCTGGATTTACTCTGTTTGCAAAGGCGTTGAAAGGTGTATTAATGGAGTAAAGGGTTAGTATGCTGGAAACAAGTATAATCAGTCATTTGCAAACAGTGTAGACTGAGATCAGAGAGCTCCTACAGGAGAGTTAGGGTTAGCTCCTACAGGAGCCCTCTGATCAGGGTCTGCACTGCTTGCCATTGTACCATATTCTCTAATAAAAATAAGTATCTTCAGGTGCTGAATTACAAAGTGGAATGGATCATTAGTATGAGTCCATTCAGTGTAACAGGCTTAAATTTGCTATAGGATTTTGAATGAAGAACTAGCAGACCCTGGTTAGCGGGCTCCTCTAGGAGCCTTCTGATCTGGATATACACTGTATTTAAATGCCAGTACACTTGTTTCCCCGCATTCAAAGGGCTGTTCTGTAAGTATATGCAGTTTGAACGGCCACTTTCTATGATGTACCTTGTGTAAAATGTTTATCAATCACAGGTAAGACAGATACATGCTTTTCAATCCAATCAGTTACAGTAGATGAAAAGTACATGATGACTAATGATCGAGAATCCTTTAGAAAATTGCCATTGCAACTGAGTTAGCTTTTATCATTGCAACAGGGTTAACTTTAAAAATCCATGTAGTTACTTTTGTAGATTTTTGTTATATTTATGTTCAATGCACTTAACAAGTCTAACTGAATGAAAAACATCCATGTCTGAATCACATAGAGTATGGTCTGGTGTGTATGAAGGTTGATGTGAATTTGTCATCTAAGGGAAGTAACTTTTAACCAGGATGAGCCTGTTGGCTATGTCTGATAAGGGCAGGGATTGTTTGTGGTAAAACTAAGGTGTGGGGGGGGAGTGCATTATACTTGGTAAACAAGGGAATACTACAGGAAACTGTACCTGGAGCATGGACCATTACTAGGCTAGTTTGTTTTAGATTGAGAACAATTGATTGAGAAAAAATGCATTTGTAAGATGAATGAATTATTTGATAGGGTTTAGAAGGCCAACTGTAAAAGTGCAATGAAATTGTGTTTGATGTATGTTGAATTGAAATGCTGCACATGAGGATGTATTTATACACCTGTTAGTACTTCATTACATATGATCCATCCAACACATGCAGTCACGTTATGTTTTTGAACCTTTAAGACATTGAAATCAGTTGGTGACCAATATTGGAGCAATGCTCACAAATTCAAGCAGAGACAAAGGTGAACTCTAGGTATGCATTCCTTTGAAATATTTTGATCAATTTTACATTTCATTAAATTAAAAGCCCTTTGATGTTAGATGTCTGCTGCTTCAACACTTTCTCCCATGAATATCTATACAATAATTCATAACTTCATGAATATTTATCAGCTGAATTTTTATAATGACTACTGAACAAAAGAATGTCTTATCTTTGCAGACACTGTAGATTCAGATAATGTAGTGTCATAAGCAAACAGCATAACCTGATCAGATGGCTTGTACAGCTGTCTGATCTGGGTCTACTCTGCAAAGTCAAAAGTCATAAATAAACTTTTTAAAAAAAAAAGGGGGGGGGGGGTGTTACCTGAATAACATTGAAGACCCTGGTTAGTCCTGTGATTAATAGGTATTGCTTTTATCTGATTGAAGTTTGAGGTAGCAAGTTGCAAAAACATACACCATTGCAAAACATCATGAATTTCATTACTGTTAGAAACAGTTCACTTTTGCAGTTCACTTTTGTCATCTGTTTCATTATCTTAGTCGATTTAGGTCTTTTAGTAAATGATCTGTTCCATGAGAAATCATGTCTGTGGCGTTAGGCAAACTATGTAAACTAAAATCAGTCGCTGTATTTGAAAATGTTACAGTTTATCATGGCTTACACTTTTTGATACCAAGTAAAATTCACAATATTCCATTATTGTATTTGACAATGTATTCCCCTTGAAGATGTTAGATAATTGACATGGCCTCTGGTCTGACTCGGCACTGTTTTGTAATCCTTTGGATGAGGGACATGCATGCAGAGACCAGGTCAGCCTAGATCAGAAAGCTCCTCTAGGAGTCCTGTCATCAGTCTGCACTCTTTGTCATTCAAAATCCTCTAACAATTGTAAGCCAACTATAGTTCAACACTAATGGGCTATTGCACCTCCAAAGGTTGAGCATTGGAAGAGTAAAGCCACAGACGACACATTTCCTCATGGTATGGTTCTGTTACAATATTTGTCTGATGATGATTCTACATATATATTTAAACAGATGTTTGATTATGTATGATTTAATGATATATATTACTAGCATGCTGCTGTGTTGTGTACGCAGTAGAGTTGCATGGCCATTACTGTTTATTGTGTACAAGCAACCCTTTATGGCACTGAGGGGGAAACTCTAGATAAGAGGAGTATAGAGAAAATATGAATAAAATATTCCCGTTTTGTTGGTACTCTTAACCTTTGCTCCAGGAATATTCATGTAAGAAATAATAGTATATGATCAAGGAAAGTTTCCACCCAGGTAATAACTGTAGGATCAGATCTGTAGAATTCCGTAAGCAAAAGTAAACAAAGTAGATCTTGCTCAAGCGGCTCCTGCAGGAACCCTCTGGTCTGATTCTACTTTGTTTGCAAAGGTGTCAAAAGGAGGGAAGGGTTAAAAATTGCAGCTCTGAGTCAAAAAGAGTACCAGTAAGATAGGGTTTGACAGGGATTTTTTTTTATTAACCCATTCCTCCATAGGCTATTTTTAGGCCCAACCTCTTTGAATGAATCTACCCAAAAGGAGCATTTACTAGAGAAAAGAATTTTTTTTAGAATTTTGTAGTTTGAAACCATTGTGATAAATAGAGCATTTGTTCCAATAGGAGCAAATGCTCTATTTATCACAATGGTTTCATAAAGTGACTTTTACAGAGGCGTAGAAAGGCGTATTTATGGAGGAACGGGTTAAGATAGACAGGTACTCCTCTTATTTACAACTTAGCTAAAAAGGGCTTGTGTTGTTGTATTTGTTGCAGAATATCAACATTCACCGTGTAGCTCATACCTCATGTTTGTTAGTTATTGACTGAGGAGATTGAATCATTGATCTACATTAACTTATGCTGTTTTACTTTCCTGTAGAGTTGGGAGCAGCCATGTTTTTATTGGTAGTTCAAGATGAGAAATTCAATATTAAATACTATCTGAAGTACTTTGATGCTAAACATAATAAATTTGAAGGATGTAATACCAGTGATACCCTGTTTGGTCAATGAATAGGGTCTCATTACTCGGGACACCACAGTTTAAGTGTATATTTTAATCTAGATGAATAATATGAGATTTGAAACAGCTCTTTAGTAAAACTATATTAAAACAAATGAAAAAAAAGATCATTGTAGAAAACATCAAGTGATACGAGTCCTTGACTGAAAGTCCTGAAATGCATTGAAAAATTTGTGCTGTATTACTTGAACGTTGTATTGAGAATATTGTGTACGCATTGAAAAAATACCAAGCAGACAAGGCTTGGATAGATGGATCACAAGTTTTGTCTATGATTAACCATATGTATTTAACAGTTGCAAAACTTATCCAATACTTTATACAGGGTGGTCTTACATTTGTGAGTACTGGTATTAGCATGGACCATGAATAGGGGAACTTTAACTGCCTGGCATTTTAATTGTTTTTTATCTAAAACCTCACTCTTTTTTATGTACTTTTATACAGTCCTTTCAAAATATATCTCCTTCAAATTTTTTTTGATGAATGAAAAGGAACAAGTAAAATTTCAGGTTCTTTTATAGATACACTTTTTGGAGAATTCTATTTAGTATAAACTGATATTGGTTTGGATTAAAACAAAAGAAAAATATGTGCAAATCAATGATTCAAAACATAGAAGTGACTTTAACCTTTAGCCTGCTGGGCAAATTATTTTAACAGAATTTTTCACCAACTACATTTTTTTAAAATTCAAGCTATAATCAATGTGTACCAAAATGCAATCCTGATACCAAACATTTTGGATCTTGATGAGACGCCGAGTTACTCGGCCTCTCATCTGGATCCAAACTGTTTGCATAGGTATTCACTTATCTGCCCATAGCAGGCTAAAGGTTAAAATAAAATAACAGAACTGTTAATAAGAAGTGTACAGTAGAACCTGTCTTAAGTGGCCGTCAAAAAGAGATCTAAACATGGATCTGTAAGGCAAGTGGTAGCTTTATGCAGGTCAAAAGTAATACAAAAAGCTCCTATAGGAGCTTTTTGCATTACTTTTTCCTACATTAAGCAGCCACCTGCTTTTAAAAACTCAAATGTTCAATTAATGAATTACGGCTTAAGACAGGTTCTACTGTATTTAGAAAACCTAATTCAAAGCCAGATCCTATCTTGCTGAGGCGATTCTAATGAGTTGCAACAAGATAGTGTTTTGCTGAGAAATGAGATTTTGATAAATCTATACACATTGTATCTACAGTTATTTAGCATTTTAAAGTAATAAAGCAAACACATGTGTCTGGGGGTTGGGAGAGTTTGTAGGAGTAATTTTGTTGTATGTCGTCAGAGGCAAGTTGAAGGAAATACATGGATGTCTTGAAAATGAGACTGAATTGGACAATTGTTTATACACATTATCTAACCTATGCAATATTCCCATTCTGATCTTATATCCAGGTACATCTGTCACACGTTTTTGAAATGTTTTTACTCGGAAGCATAGATAAGGATTTCAAGAATAGCTCCTATACTTCTCCACCAACCTTATGTTGTGACCACACTTTAGAATGCCCTTTAAAGAGACAATTCTAAAGAGTGGTCACAACATAGGGTTTGGTGGAGAAGGGAAGATTTGAGTACGCAGATTTATCTCTTGCTCTGTGTACTATATGATTTGAAAAATGGCAGAAAACTGAATGTCGGGTCAGAATGATATTTGAGCAACATCTCAGGGGAAAAGGAGCACTTAGATATTGCAAGTAGTATACAAAGAACAGCCTTCATAGTAGAACTATGATGTCTGATCGGAGTCTACACTGCCACTTACTTGAGTTGACAGTGTATTGACAAAAACACTGCATACATTAGCCCTTTCAATGCTGAATTTTTAAAGTGGAATGCTCCATAGTTGTTTCATTTACAATTTTCTCCATGAATATTCATGTAAGATTTTTTTATAATGTGACATGGGCACAGGAATATTTGTCCATGTCAGAAACTGTAGAATCTTATCTACACATGTATATTTTTCATAAGCGAACAGAGCAGACCCTGATGAGACAGCTCTTAAATGAGCAGTCTGTTCTGGGTCTACTCTGTTTGCAAATGTATTTATGGAGTAAAGAGTCTATTCTATATGAAAGACCTGAATTTGCTAGATGACTTTGAATGACAAACAGTGCACACCCTGATCACAGAGGGCTCCACTAGGAGTTCTCTGGTCTGGATTGACACTGTTTGCAGTTGCCAGTACACTCATTTCCTGCATTCAAAGGGTTGATGCAGACTAGTTTTGCTTGTGAGGTTGCTCACTGAATATATGTGGGGGATCTTTTTGACATTGCATGCTTCCTGCATCTTTCAATAGTAATTGCTCTCCAGTATGTTAAAAATACTAGGTAAAACTATACCAGCCTCTTATAGCCATCATAGTCTCCCTCTGTGCATCTTGGTTGTAGGCCTAAAATGCTAGCATCATCATCCTCATCAGAAATCATCTGCTTGTCTATGTGGTTGTCTGGTTGAAGTTTTTCTTCTGTCAAATTTTTAAAGCTGTTTATTCCAAGTTGATAGAAATTGTAATTAAGGGACAAGAAAAAGAAATGGTGTGGCTCTATTTATTGATGTGGATCTATTTATGAAGTTGTTCTGGCAAAGAGTAATTTATCAGAATATTTTTCAGAAATTGTAACATAAGTGCATACCCAAATCAAATGTACAGACATAATTGATCTGGATTTGCATTTTGGAAGAAAATTGATCTTATGATATGTAGAAATTCTATACTAAGTAAATTCCAAGTTTTTGAACCACCAATACCTATAACCATTGCTTTTAGATGTCCAGATAAGATGCATAAATTTAAACATTTTCAAGAATAGCTCCTTTATTTCTCCACCAAACCCTATACTGTGACCACTTTTTAGAATTGTCTCGAAGATATTATTCTAAATAGTGGTAACAGTATAGAGGTTGTTGGAGAAATGACAATTTTAGTTTTTGGGTACACACCTTTATTTGTAGCTCTGACTTTTGTTTCATTGAAGATGATTATTCTGTTTTATAGATTGTATTGGAATATATTTAATAGAAAATGGATTTCATTAGCATTTGTTCATCTCAAATATATAGCCAGCAGAAAATGCACAATTACTTATTCAAGCACTTTTATTTTTATTTATCTATTTAATTTGAAGTATAAGAAAGACAAATTTCCATTTAGAGTACAGTAAAACCTCTCTATAACGACCACTAATTTACATCAAGTAAAAGCAGGTGGATGCTTAAAGCAAGGTGAAAGTTAAACAGAACGCTCCTATAGGAGCGTTCTGTTTTACTTTCACCTTGCTTTAAGCAACCACCTGTCCTAAATACCCACTAATTAATGCAATTTAGTGGATGTTATAGAGAGGTTTTACTGTATGAAGTATATAAAGCTAATGATTGAAGGATAGATATGTTGATTTGTGTTTGGCCAACAACTAATCTAGAAAGATTTCCAGATCAGCATGCTATTTTAGAGATGGTCAGTATTGTGGCAGTTAGCATGACTTGTCTAATTATTAGCATTTCTCTTCTCTCTCTTGTGGGGAAAATTGTCACCGTTGTCACCTTGTATAGCACAGGGACGTGAACCTTGTAAGTACCTAGGAAAACAGTAGACGTTTTATGAAATATAAGTTTGCTAGGTGGTCTCTCAATCCATTGAACTTACATGACAACATGTCAGTGAAAATTGTAAATTTTGTGTATGTGACATTAATTTTAGGAACACTATATCAACTGGCTTTTGCCAATATCATCTGTTAATGGACTGCACTACTTGAATCTTCTTCAATGAAAGTACCCCAAATGTTGTTTCACTTTTCTTCTTCTTGTAAGAAAATCAAGTGACATATTTTCATAGTTTTGAAGTAAGGACTTTTACCTTGAAAATAACATATAGTTGTTAGACTTACTGAAGGGCACATTCTTGTCACAACCTGGTGATGCAGACATGAGACATGCTTTAATCCTTACTTGATTATTTCTTTGCCATTGGACACTGAGTAGACCTAGATCATACAGCTCCTCTGTCCAATCTTCTGCTCAGTTTTCTTATGTTACAGAGCTAACACTCCACTGATTGTCGTGGCAATAAATTCCTCATTTTTAGCTCGTCTGTTTTCGAAGAGTTGAGCTATTGTGATCACTGGGTCGTAGTTGTAGGCATTGGTGTTTGTCAGCAGCGTGCAAAAACTTTAATGTAGCTGATGAATCAAATAGTATACAGGTATCAACATGAAACTTCATAGGTTGGTAGATCTCTTTGAGAAGCAGTGTATGCAGTGGACAAGCACCAAATCTGACGAGTGTTGGCGCCACACGCGATTATTGTTATAATACAAAAATTAACATTCATTATGGCCACAAGAATTAATATTCATGATGGCCAGTCTCATTTGAATATTCTTAAGGTAAAGGATTAATAGCCTGTCTACTGTTTGTACATTCTTACATGAGAAAATTTAAGAAATTTTAAGCATGAATTGAGAGACCAGAATATATGTTTACAGCTGCTGTTTTGTTTTATTATGTTTGCTGCTATGTGTAGAGAGAATTCTGCTGCTGATGGTATTTTGTCAACATGCACTGATCTTTGTAGAATTAGTCCCACCCACCTTGTGTATCGGTAGAGATGAAAAATAGTAAAACCCCTCTAAACCAGACTTTTAGAGAGAAAACCCCCCGAATGTAGGTCTCTTTAAGCAGGTGGCTACTGAATGCTGGGTGAAAGTCATGCAGAAAACTCCCTTCAGAACTTTTTGCATGACTTTCACCGTGTGTTAAACTACCACCTGTCTGACAAACTGGCATTGCTACTAAATCTAAAGTTTGGTTTAGAGATGTTTTACTGTATATGACACTCCTAAAATAGTGGAACTGTCTCTCTAGGGATTGAAATTAGTGAAACATAGTGGTTATTGTTTACAAGTGTGTTCTTGAATTTTCAACCTGTATCTACTGCATCTTGCTATCTACTGCTACTTGCTATTCTCTTCTACATGCATATGGCAGATGTCTGGAATCTTTTCCTAATGGATAGGGGTTTCCATAATTTCTGTTGTTATGATTTACTTTCAAAACATCTTGCAACGGCACATTCATCTTTCATTTCAGATGATGTATATTTTAAGTTTTCTTCTTTTGCATTATGCGTTTGGTTATAATAATAATAGAAATGAAGAACTTTTGAATTATAACAATTCTGTTATCATATATCAAATCCATTATACGTTTATCATTTTGAAATTATTTTCATGAAATAAAACATTCTTTATAATCTCTTTATAATAAATTATATAGAATAAAAACAGAAATTTCAAATTGCTTTATAATGCCTTTGAAATTAGAAAAGATTTCATGGAAGATTTGCTTCTTGTTTTGTGACTATACATGTACATTATTTGACTGAACAATCTGCTGCTGACAAAGAATTATGTGATGCAGTTATAACAAATTTCATTTTCAATTGAATAATAACATTCAGTACTGAGTCAATTCAAAATTAACTTTGAAAACAGTGAAGATCAAAATAAGCCAAATAACACAGTATCTAGTCAGGATTTCATAATGTTCGTAGGATGTTTTGGATAAAGTCAGGCAAGTTTTGCACCTGGCAATTGCTTAACCCTTCACTCAATGATTATTCATGCAAGACAAATAATGACTTATTAATTAGCTAAACTTTTATGACTTTTATAATGGCATATGAACACGGTAATGTTCGGTCATCTCAGAAATTGTAGAATCAAGTCTATATAATTCATACAGATGGCTCCTTCATGAGTTGTCCGGTCTGAGTCTAGTCTGTTTGCAAAGGCATTAAAAGACATATCTATGGAGTAAAGAGTTAAACCTTTCCCTGTTCTATATTTAGACCAAATTTCAATACCTACTGAATATTCATTAACAAAATAGTTATAAAGAAATATGGAAGGTGGAACATTGTAGACATTTTAGAAAGCAAAGAAACAGTTCTATCAAAATCTATTAGCAAACAGAGCAGACCCTGATCAGACGGCTCCTCTAGGAGCCGTCTGATCTGGGTCTTCTCTGTTTGCAAATGCGTGAAAACACGTTTATATCAGGGAAAGGGTTAAACTGGAGTTTGCAGTAATAAATGGAGAACTGATTTTAGCTGCAGATTGTACAGTCATAATATTGAGTCTGTTTCTTGTCCTTTGGTGCTGGTAATTGTCACATTTTGTAATGTAACTATTTGGTATTGAAAGTCTTGATTGTTCGATATTGTCCCTTCACATGCTATTCTTTAAACTAAATTACCATTTCTGGATTGGGTGGCACTGTAAAAATATTTTTAACCTAAGTATAAGTTTTCTTTTCAATAAACACTTTTAACATCTTCACTTAGTTTCATTAACATTAGTTGAGCCTTTACTGTATGTTAAATATTGTCCTTTCTGATGTTGTATTTTGATGTTGTTAAAGTGGATATAGCATGTGGATTGTGCAATCGGTATACTTGTATTCATTATGCCTATTATATATTATAACAGGGAGAACTTGAGAACCAGTTGCTACAAGCCAACCCTATCCTAGAAGCCTTTGGTAATGCCAAAACAATAAAGAATGATAACTCTTCAAGATTCGTAAGTATCACAGTACAGTAGAACCTGTCTTAAGCGGCCATCAAAAAGAGGTCTAAGTATGGTTTTATAAGGCAGGTGATAACTTAATGCAGATCAAGAGTAATGCAGAAAACTCCTATAGGACCTTTCTGCATTACTTTTGCCCTGTATGCAACCACCTGCTTTATAAGAGTTCTATGTTTAATAAATGAATGGCCGCTTAAGAGAAGTTCTACTGTATACAGTGTTGATGCAAGAGGATTTGCACAAGAGATTTCATTGTTTGAAGTATATTAACCCTTTACCTGTTCAATATTTATGTAAGAAGTACTGATATCATGAATGTTTGTTAGCAGAATTTTTGTAATGTAAAATTTTCAAGGGATTATTTTGCTTTGACAAAAAATGTGGAATCGGATCTATCATATAAACAAAAAGTAGAGCCTGATCAGACGGCTCCTACATGGGTTTGTATTAAGATTTTCTCGTTAGATTGTGTATTTACTCAAACTTTTACCTCGTGAATATTCACGTACAAAAAAATTACATCATGATTATTATATTTATTTGCTTAACTTTAGTAACTGCATTATGAAAAAGGAATTTTTTACCAGGGCACAAACTATTTGATATCATGGAAACAGAGCAGACCATACGAGGTAAAGGGCTAAATCGAAGCTTTCAGCATCTTGTTTTCATATTGTTTATGAATGTTTTCTCAAAGTGTAAAAGCTTTTGCTTTGAATGATTCTGAGTGCTGTTTCCTTTTATCTTTCAGGGGAAATTCATCCGTATCAATTTTGACACATCTGGATATATATCTGGGGCCAACATAGAAACTTGTATCCTTGTCACCTGGATATGAAGTGGTGATTGTATCACTGGGGATCACTTTAAATGTTTTTCAATAGCATCAGGTCCAAAGTAGTGTCAACTGTTGAGAGAATTGCTACTTTATCCCTACATATACTGTATAATTAAAAAATAAAACATGCTGGAAAAGTATGGATTGGTGGGGGAGTGGGTTACATTTTGCCAATGGAGCAAATATTAAAAAGTTATTGATTTATTGATAAAGAATAACAGTACAAAAAGCCTCTTTGAACATGATTTTCATTTATCAGTTGTATGTAGGAAAGGTGTTCAGTAACAGAAAATTAACTGTAAGTTGTATGTAAGAATAAAAGGTTCAGTAAGACATGGTCTTGCTTGGGACAAATGAATGCTATGAACAAATCATTGCTATGAAATATTTTACTGTTAGTGTTTTACTGTATGTTGGTTAGATCCTTGACCCTGTTGTCAGATCTGCTGGAGAAGTCCCGAGCTGTTCGCCAGGCAAATGAGGAAAGATGCTTTCACATTTTCTACCAGTTCCTAACTGGAGCCTCAGCACAACAGAGAAGTATGTGTTTAATGTTATATCAAGAGAAAAGATATCTTACAAGACTTAGCATATTGTTAAAACACTCTGTGACACAAATCATGATTCAGAGCAGCATGACAAATACTGAGACAGTAAAAATCCTCTAACTAGATGTTCAAAATCAATGCTGCTCTGTAAGACAATGGCAGCTTAATGCTGGTTGAAATTCAAGCAGAAAGAGGAGCTTTCTGCATGGCTTTCAACTTGCATACACCTGCCTTCTTTACTAAAGTTCCAGTTTATAGGGGTTTTACTGTACACATGCAAATCTTTCATTCCCCAGCCAAAATCTTTCATTCCTCAGTCAAATGTAGCTTGATTATACTCATTCAATGGAATTGAATTATATTCTAGATTCTAATGAGTGCCCAACAAGATATGGTTAACTGTGAAATATAGAAAATAGTTTTATTGATATTCTATATTTTATTTTATAAATATTCTCGTATTTTGACTTGGAGCTCCCTGTTACTGTTTTATATAAAGGAAACAGAAAATTGTTAATTTACCTTTCAACAGAGAATAGACTTAAAAATGCAACACTAATGTTGTACATCATGATATCTTTCCAGAGGAGTTCCTGGTTGAGGACCCTGGTCACTACAGATTCCTGACTAATGGAGGTGTGGCAGTGTCCGGAGTGGATGATGCAGCCGACTTCAGAATGACCATTGAGGCCATGAATATTATGGGTATATCCCCAGAAGACCAGTCAGGTAAATATTCTTACCATCCTGAAAAAGGTACATCATGAACAAAGGTCAACTTGACCAAGAACTTTCATATGTGAGCTCTCTTACGTGCTTATTTAGAGCATTTAGAATTTTCAAAATGAAATTGTCCATAATTGTTTAGGGACAGATTACATTTAGTGTGAAAGGGTATGATTTGTAAGATGGTTATGAATGACCCTGCAGACCCTGATCTGGGTCTGTGCTATTTGCAAATTCTGTTAAGGCAACAGAGGGTCGACCTGATTTCATGTTTTGCTGCATATATGCGACAAACATCAGGCCAAAATGTATGTATAATTTTGTTGCTTCATGCCAGGCAAGTAGTCCACACCTGTGTACTCTACATGGTGGTATATATCTACTTTCGGTTTTGAAAATATTCGGCATCCATGCTGTCTTAACACTTTCCTTCATGTAAACGTGTTTTCACACATTTTCAAACAGAGTAGACCCAGATCAGACGGCTCTTATAGGAGCCGTCTGATAAGGGTCTGCTGTTTGCTAATGGATAGATAGATCTGTTTGTTGAGTTTCTAAAATGGTTACAATGTTCCACCTTCCATTATAACTACTTTGCCATTATGACTCACTACTAAAGAACAGGGAAAGGGTTAACAGCTCACTTTGCCATTATGACTCACTACTAAAGAACAGGGAAAGGGTTAACAGCTCATTGATGAGACTAGCCAGGAAACCTGGTTATACTTATTACTAATGCAATAAATGTTTCAAAACTAGAATGTAACTTTGCAGAATTACAATTTAACATAAGTCTTCTTTTAATTTCATGCTTTAGGACTCGTCAATTCAGTTTGGGACTCATAGTTTTCCTGTGGGACTCGTTGTTTTCAGATGTGTAAGTCCTGGGAGTCGTGGTTCTTATTTCTACATTAATCACTGTCATTGTCATATTGCTTGTCTTTAGGAAAGTTATGGAAAATTGTATTAGATTTTATAGCAATGAATATGTACTTTATATAGAATATAAGGTACTCATAAAATTTTGAGGAGAGATTTAGTCTAGTTATACAGTATGATTTAATCCATTTCTCCATGACCTCATGAAAACAGCAGACCCTTATCAGACAGCTCCTACAGGTGTTGTCTGATCTGAGTCTACTCTGTTTACAAAGGTATTAAATGGTATATTTATGGAGTAAAGGGTTAACCATTATATGTTGATCTCTTCTTCCAGCCCTGCTCAGAGTTATTTCTGCTGTATTGATGTTTGGTAATATGAAGTTCCAGCAGGACAGAAAGTCTGACCAGGCCACTCTTCCAGACAACACAGGTATAATAATGAATCTTCTTATTTTCATCTTTTCAATCTGTTATAATATTGATTATGCAAGATCAGATAGTGCTGTTTGATGAATAGAGGATCTTACATGAGTGTTCATTACAGATTGCTTTTATGAAACGAGTTTACTATAATGATATGACACAAGCTTTAGCGAGTGTCATATTCATTACAGTAAACGAGTTTCATGAAAACAATTTGTAACGAACACGAATGTAAGATTCTTTTTATGCCCCCAAAGCTAGGCTTTGGCGGCATATAGTGATCGCACCGTGCGTGTGTGGGTGTGTGTGTGTGTGTGTGGGTGGGTGGGTGTGTGGGTGGGTGGGTGTGTGGGTGTGTGTACCTTTTGTCCGGAGTATATTTCCTTTACCTTACCAGCTACAGATTCCAAATTTGGTGTGTGAGTTCATCTTAGGATGGCGGAGTGTCGCGTACCATTTCCAGGTCACTGTGACCTTGACCTTGACCTTTGACCTCGATTTTAAAAAAAGCTTATGCCTTACCAGCTACAAAAAGCTTGTCCGGAGTATATCTCCTATACCTTACCAGCTAAGGATTCCAAATTTGGTGTGTTAGTTCATCTTGGGATGGAGGAGTGTCGCGTACCATTTTCAGATCACTGTGACCTTGACCATGACCTTTGACCGATTTTACAAAAAGCTTGTCCGGAGCATATCTCCTTTACCTTACCAGCTACAGATTCCAAATTTGGTGTGTGAGTTCATCTTGGGATGGCGGAGTGTCGCGTACCATTTCCAGGTCACTGTGACCTTGACCTTGACCTTTGACCTCGATTTTAAAAAACGCTTATACCTTACCAGCTACAAAAAGCTTGTCCGGAGTATATCTCCTATTCCTTACCAGCTAAGGATTCCAAATTTGGTGTGTGAGTTCATCTTTGGATGGAGGAGTGTCGCATACCATTTTCAGATCACTGTGACCTTGACCATGACCTTTGACCGATTTTACAAAAAGCTTGTCCGGAGCATATCTCCTTTACCTTACCAGCTACAGATTCCAAATTTGGTGTGTGAGTTCATCTTGGGATGGCGGAATGTCATGTACCATTTCCAGGTCACTATGACCTTAACCTTGACCTTGACCGATTTTACAAAAAGCTTGTCCAGAGCATATCTCCTATACCTTACCAGATACGGATTCCAAATTTGGTTTGTGAGATCACCTTCATATGGCGGAGTGTCGCGTACCATTTTCAGGTCACTGTGACCTTGACCTTGACCTTTGACCTCAATTTTACAAAAAAGGTTGTCCAGAGAATATCTCTTATACCTTACCAGCTACGGATTCCAAATTTAATGTGTGAGTTTATCTTGGGATGGCGGAGTGTCGCGTACCATTTTCAGGTCACTGTGACCTTGACCTTTGACCTAGATTTTACACAAAGCTTGTCTGGAGCATTTCTCCTATACCTTACCAGCTACGGAATCCAAATTTGGTTTGTGAGTTCATCTTGGGATGGGGGAGAGTCATGTACCATTTTCAGATCACTGACCTTGACCTTGACCTTTGACCTCAATTTTACAGTCCGGAGCATATCTCCTATATCTTACCAGATACAAAAAGCTTGTCCAGAGCATATCTCCTATACCTTAAACGTTGACAATCAACCCAGGGTCCTTTTTAACGTTGAGAATGACTTAGGGTCCTTTTTAACTAAGTTTTGACGCTTGGCTCTTTTCTTAGCTATCATAATCGTCAAAGGTTCTGTTTCTAATGTTAAGAACTGACTCCTGTGTCATTTTTAACAGCATCAAAATTTCATGTTACACCTGCATTACATTGTATTGTTTTTCCACCAAAATGCATTTCGGTGTCAAACACTTTGGGGGCATTTGTCACCCGTGACGACCCTCTTGTTATCACATATAAAGCCTTAAAAATGCCTTAGAAAATAAAACAGGCTATAGCTGACGGCTGTTTCGGCCATTCCCTTCAAACAGCGTAGTAATACAACGGAAGGCGCAAATGGAGCGTTATGATTGACCAACGCTTAAATGAGCGCTACGATTGGCTAACGATTGTTCATTTGAGAGAACTGAAGAAAATAATGTTCACAACTGGTCAGATGAAACCTTATTTATAACAGAACTGTGTACAAAATATTAGATTGATTTTATATTCATTGATTTGGTGTGTTTCAGTTGCCCAGAAGGCCTGCCATCTCCTGGGTCTGCCTGTGACAGCAGTGACTCAAGCATTCCTCAGGCCTAGGATCAAGGTGGGCAGAGACTATGTGACTAAGGCCCAGACCAAGGAACAGGTGAGATAACATGAGGGTTGCATAATGGTACATTTAATAAGTAGATTTTCATGAAAATTTGTTGCAGAGCTCCTGTTATGAGGCATGTTTAGGTGATCTATGAAAAACAGTTTCTATATTTCTCAGGCAAGCCCTACATTGGTTGTACCCTAATTTTAAACTTGGACAAATAGTGCACACCTAGATCAGAGTCTGCACTACTTGCTACTATGTCAGTCTAATTTAAAGTTATCAAAATGGTGCCCAATTGACTTGTTTAGCTTTACAAACCCAGTAAGAGGGGAGATCAAGAGGGAGTTGGGTCTTAACCTTTTCAATGCTGAATTTTCAGAATTGAATAGCCCGTTGGTGAGCAGACTTAGTGTGACAGGTTAACTTGCTACAGTGCTCCCTCCCTACAACGACCCTCTCAATAACGATTCCCTCCTTACAACAACGCATGTCACTGATTCCGAAACAACAAGGCTCCATAAACAACTTTTTCCATCGTATTTTCTTTATGCCTCCATCAAACCCTATGTTGTGACCACTCTTTAGAATCGTCACAAAGTGACGATTCTAAAGAGTGGTCACAACATAGGGTTTGATTGAGGCATAACGGTTTTAGTTCTCGAAATACACCTTATCTGGGTATCTGCAAACAAGATAATTATGTTTAATTTTACCTCCCTATAACAACTCCCTCTGAACAACACATACAATCTTCGTATCCCAAAGGGTGTCGTTGTAGGGAGGGAGCACTGTAGATGATTTTTAATGACAAACTGTATAAAGTGTGATCAGAGGGCTTCTAAAGGATCTGGGTCTACACTGCAAATGACAGTACATACATCGTAACATGTTCCACATTCAAAAGGTTGACCTCAGCCCTACTTACATAAAATGTTTTCTTATAGAGACGGTAGAACCTGAATGTTTCTGTTGACCTGCCCTTTATAAACGGTGCTGAAAATGTTTTTTATGTCCCAGCCATTTAACACTTTCCTTCATATGAAAGCCTTTTCACACCTTTGCAAACAGAATAGACTGAGATGATCAGATCAGAGGGCTCCTGTAGGAGCCATATGATAAGGGTTCAATAAACTCTGTTTGCTTATGGAGTTATATGCATCTAGTTTTACAGTTTCTGCAAGAGCCAAACATTCTTGACCATTATTAAAAATTGCTAATAAGTACTCATGATGTCATTATTTCTTTAATAGATAAATATTCATGAAGGAAAGGGTTAACCCATTCCCACTTAGGGCTGTTCCATTTAAATGTGTATTTGATAGTCATTCATGATGGTGTTACTAGTTGGAATTGTAATGGTTACGTACCTATGTTGCTGGTATTTCTATAGGTCGAGTTTGCTGTTGAAGCCATCGCCAAGGCCTGCTATGAGAGACTATTCAAATGGCTGGTTACACGTATCAACAAATCACTGGACAGAACCAAGAGACAAGGAGCTTCCTTCATTGGTATCCTTGATATCGCTGGATTTGAAATCTTCAAGGTGAGTGGGCATTATTCCTTCTGTTATGTTAACAAAAATGGAGGATAAAACAACTGTCTTTATCTATTCTCACAACGGGAAGCTTCATTCAAAGAGGTCTGTTTGAAGAACAATTTTAATGCTAATACACATTTTATGCCCCCAAAGCTAGGGTTTGGGGCGTATAGCAATTGAACCGTCTGTTAGTGTGTGTTAATGCGTGTGTGCAGATTTTGCTTGTCCGGAGAATATCTCCTTTACTACCTTGGTTAGGATCACCATATATGGTGTGCGATTACATTTTAGGATGGCGCAGTGTCACATACTATTTATAGGTCAATCTAACCTTGACCTTGACTTTTTACCTCACTGGAGCATATCTCACACCGACTTACAGAATCTTAGGATGGCGGTACACCTCAGGATGGAGGATACTTTTTTTTTTAAATAAAATGGATAAATGCTATATTGGATCATCTTGTATTAGTAAGCACTGCAAAACTAGGCTTTATGATGAGATGTTTTGTTGCGTGTTGGACCGAAGCCAATTTGAGGCTAAGATAAACAAGCTCGAAAAGTATGCCATTCAGACTTTATATTGCTTTGGGGGCATTTGTCACGTATTGTGACACATTTCTTGTTACAGTTTGTTGCCACAGCACTTCTTATTAGGAAGTAGCATAATCTGCAGTTAGTTTACACAACTATGGTCAACTTATCTCGAGCCTTGTGATTTGGCATTTCTTTAGCTTTTTGGTGAAACTGATGCCCTTTATAAACATTAAACATAATTTAAGGAAGATATTGCTTTGCTCATCAATAAGATATTTGCCCTTTGCTAGTTATTAACCCTTTCCTTCATATAAATGCCTTTTCACGCATATGTAATTAGAGTAGACCCAGATCAGATGGCTCCTATAGGAGCTGTCTGATCAGGGTCTACTGTTTGCAAATGAAATTTGATAGATGTGTTTCTTTAATTTCTAAAATGGCTACAATGTTCCACATATCATATTTCAGTATAACTATTTTGACCATGAATATTCAGTAGGTATTGAAATTTGGAATAAAAATAGAACAGGGAAAGGGTTTAGACTGCCAGATAAGAGGCATATTGTTCATTCCCTCATACACATGCTTTTTCACATCTTTGCAAACAGAGTAGACCCAGATCAGATGGCTCTTGTAGGAGTCTTCTGATCAAGATGTGCTCTGCCTTCTTATGAACTTATAATAGACCTGACTACAGTTTCTACTAATACCAAACAATTCTATGAACACATGCCGTTATAAATATTCAGCTGATGAATATTCATGATGTCATTATTTCTTGCATGAATCTTCAACAGGGAAAGGGTTACTGCAATTATCTTATTCTTTCTCCTCATCCTGTCTTGTTGGTACTTATTAAAATTGCCTCTCTGAGGCAGTTCTTATGAGTACTACAAAGATAAAGTTTAAAAAATATAGATATTTCCTTATTGTGGCTGTTATCTGGAGATTAGCTAAGGAATGAAAATATTTAGGATATAGGATAATAATAGTTAAGTTGAGCTGGAAACAATTTTCCACAAATAAGTGATCTATACCATAAACCTGTCTAAAATGACCACTTAAAATGATAGTCTCTTCAATAAATACATATTTTCACCATTTATTCAATTGGTTTTCTTGCAATGTACTTCTCTTCAGCATATAAGCAAATACTTTATGTAATTTTTAGGCATTTTAAAATATTTTGCAAGTAGAAAAGTATGAGTCTTTAATTGCTCATTTCATTGGGGACAACAGCCTGCATTAAGCAGTAACCTGCTTGTCATGACCCCCCTATGTTTATTTAGTAAGTGGTCACTTAGAAAAGGTTTTACTGTATACTACCAAATGACATGATTTCTCCATTCTTTTCTCCTAGAACTGCTGACTGATCTCATCTCTTACAATCTTGATAACCTTATTCTGGCATGAAACAAGTACAGTAACACCGCTCTAAACCCGACATTCAATTTAGTATAAATATCGGTCTTGGAGACAGGTGGCAGTTAATGCAGGGTGACATTCATGCAGAAAGCTCCTCTAGGAGGTCTCTGCATGACTTTCAACCTGCATTAACCCTTCGCTTGCTATTCACGTCAATATACCTACCAGTAAATAGTGAAGACCCAGATGAGACAGCTCCTGCAGGAGCTGTCTCATCAGGGTCTGCACTATTTACAAGTTGATTGTGCAATCAGTACACTCCACAGCAGTGATTGCACAGCGAAATACTTGTACACAGTGAAGATATATGTAATTATACAACACGGCATGGGTAAAGAAGGAGAAATGTATTTCAAAATTCAGCAAGCAAAGGGTTAAGCAGCCACTGGCCTAAAAGTATCTAAATTCTTCTACTAGAATTTCAGTTTAGAGGGGTTCTACTTTACTCACTTGTTAGGTGTAGAGTTTCTCCCCATGTATTTACGACCTATTTCAATAGTATTTATAGCACTTTAGCAGTTATCTGTAACTTGAAAGTAAATTCTTAAGCTGTATAATATTTCCATCTAGCACTGTTGAAATAGTAGCAGACTAGGGTCTGTATATACAGTTAAACCTCTCTATAACGGCCACTAAATTACATCAAGTATTTTATGTCCAAGGCAGGTGGCTTCTTAAAGCAAGGTGAAAGTAAAGCAGAACGCTCCTATAGGAGTGTTCTGTTTTACTTTCACCTTGCTTTAAGCAGCCACCTGCTCTAAATACCTACTAATTAACACAATTTAGTGGCTGTTATAGAGAGGTTTTACTGAATCAACCTTTCAAAACTTTGTGATGATTACGGAAATTGTCAGTTGCAATCCGTTTCATTGCAACTTCAGGGCCATTTAAATAATTTTTTAAATCAAACCAGTTCACTTGGTATTCGATTATTTTAAAGAACCTGTATTTGTTTTGTAGAGGAATTTAGTGTATTTGAGTTTTCCCCAAGTTTTTAATATAACAGTTTCCATATATTTTCCCACCAGTTTGCAAACATTAAGCAGTTGAAGCTTTATGATCAGTAACATGCCGAATTTCAGTATGCAGTTCCAGCTTTGTTTATTGGCAATTGTTGAAATTTTTATTTAGCATTTTTGGCGTGCATTTTTAAACAAACGAGTGCATGCCCTTTGGACACTAGTTTTCATGTGTCAGTAATAAAAGGTGCCTATGGTTAAATCTCTATATTCTATTTAGGAAACAAAATCAGAAAAATGTTCTGTTTCATGTGTTCAGATACAAAAAATTGTCCCACACTCACAGTTTTCATTTATTTTGAAATAAATTAAGGAATTAGAAAATTTATAGTCTTCCAAAGGTTTTTGCTTCTAAGTAATGAATTTTTGATAGAAAAAATGAAAAGCATTAATATAAAATGAAAAGCATTAATGAAGATAAACTCGTTGAGCCATTTGCAAGCCCTTGGAAGGTTGAACATAACTTTGCACGCTAGCAACAATTTTGTGATAACTTGTGCAAATGATTTGATCTTGATTGTTCGCTGTGTAACTCAGCATCTCATATGATCCACGCGGTTTGACATTCAGATCATTATTTTGAAATAAAAATAAAATATAAAAAAAATAACAATGGAGAAGGTCCACTTTTAGTATTTGTAGCAGACAACAAATTTGCAGAGGACAAGTTCATGGCGTGCAACAACTTAACACAGGTTTCTTCTATCTATTTTTGCTTTATACCTGTCCAGGCTAAGGCAGGCAAGGTAACAAATCACCTTGACTGATTAACCAACCAGTAGATGTGGTAGTTTTTATGTTTCTGCGCATGACCTGCATATGCTGCAGACCAGTACATGTGAATGATCTCCCCTGATATGACCTAGATTTTTCTTTTCAAATTATATTTTTTCATTCATTGTTTTGTCTGTTGACCGCTAGCACTTGATGGGCAAATTTGTGATAACCATTAGCACATGGACACTGGAATTTATGGCCATGACTGAAATTGTAGAATCATATCTATATTATATCATAAGCAAACAGAGCAGGCCCTGATCAGATTGCTCCTAAAGGAGCGGTCTGATCTGAGTCTACTGTTAGTAAAGGCGTATTTATGGAGTAAAGGGTTAAAAAGAAATAGTGAAAAAAAACTGCAAGAATTAATTTATATGACTTCTTTTTGCCAATTTGCTCAGTTTGCTGAAGGTTAAAATGATACAAAATTAGGTCGTCTCTTCTGATTAGGAATACTTGAGATTGAGTACTTTTACTAATTGAATATGCATACAGTAAAGACTAGCATTATTCATAGCACAATTTCCACTTAACACATTGATTAAACATGTGTCTCACTTGTCCTGTCCAATGTGGTGTTACATTTGCATGCAGTATCCTTGCAGAAATGATGAGGAAATGTGGCTGAAATGTGTTGATTGAGCAACTTCCTATTTGGCTAGGTAGAAATACAAATTAAAGTCTGTTTTACCTAAGACCCTAAGACATAATGATGAATAAGTATAGAAACTAAATTTGAAATGAGGTTTTGTTATCAGACAATTCTTTAAAGTGTATAAATAATTTCATTGTATTTGCATAATTACTCATTGAGACATAAAATGAAATATTGTCTCACAACAGAATGTTTGTTTATTTATAAGATCCGTAAGTCTACTACTAAAGGAGCATTCTTTGGAGTAAGTTTTCAGATTCTGTTCTGTTCTGAGTTTTTACCTCAGTTCTTTTATGGGACACCATGGCTGAGTATCATTAATATGTTTTTCGTTTGTGCTTTCCCATATAGTATTGTTTTCATTTAAAGTATATTTTATTAGAACTGATATATCGAGCTAGCACAGAAGTGGTAGAGACTTAAACCCTTTACTCCAAAAATATTTATGTAAGAAATAATCGAAATGACATCATGAATATCAATTAGATTATAGTAAAACCCGCTAATGCGACCACTTAGATTATTTTAATGTCACATGAACAAAAGAAAGGCTATTGCAGAAACTATAGAATCAGAACTATGTAATATTCCATAAAGCATATTCCGTAAAACAAACAGGGCAGACCCTGATCAGACAGCTCATACAGAAGCAATCTGATCTGGATCTACTCTTGTTTGCAAAGGTATTGAAATGTGTATTTATGGAGCAAAGGGATGTTTTGTTGTCATCCAATAGTATAAAGGAATTTCATAATATTAGAAACAAGAGTAGCTGCACACTTCATTCATGGGAACTTGACTGGAAGGAGTGAATGTTTACAAGTCTTACACAAAGCTTGCATCCTGTTGCAGAAAAATAATTCATGTGTTAGTATTTTTGAGTTATTTGACCAATTACGTTTCCTGAGTTTTGGCCGAGTTGTTTTTATTGTAACTGTGACTGGCTGTGAAAAGAATTGATCTTTTTCGAGAATGTTTTGGATTTTCCCATCCCTGTAATTTAGATTCAGGATGATACTATTTTTGGCAAGAGGTTGTTGGGTTGTTTTGTTGTTTTTTTTGGGGGGGGGGGGGGGGGGGGGGGGGGGGGGGGGGTTCAAAGTAAAAAATTTGTCATCATCTGAAAACTTGTTATTATGAATCAATTTTGAGGAATTGTTATTGATTGATTTGATAGTAAAATATACTCAAGTGTAAAATCAAGGGCTGTTGTGATTTTTAGCTCACCTGAGCAAAGCTCAGGGTGAGCTTTTGGGAGACTTGAATGTCCGTCGTGCGGTGTGCGTCGTCCGTCGTGTGTCGTCAACAATTTGCTTGTGAACACTCTAGTGGTCACAATTGTAGTCTAATCTTCATGAAACTTGGTCAGAATGAATGTCTTGATAAAATCTCGGACGAGTTTGAAAGTGGGTCAATTTGGGTTAAAAACTAGGTCACTAGGTCAAATAGTAGGAAAACCTTGTGAACCCTCTACAGGTCACATTTTTAGCCCAATTTTCATGAAACTTAGTCAGAATGATTGTCTTGATAAAATCTCGGAGGAGTTTGAAAAATGGGTTATGTGGGGTAAAAAACTAGGTCACTAGGTCAAACAGTAGAAAAACCTTGTGAACACTCTAGTAGTCACAATTTTAGTCCAATCTTCATGAAACTTAATCAGAATGAATATCTTAATAAAATCTCGGACGAGTTCGAAAGTGGGTCAAGTGGAGTTAAAAACTAGGTCACTAGGTCAAACAGTAGAAAAACCTTGTGAACACTCTAGTGGTCACAATTTTAGTCCAATCTTCATAAAACTTAGTCATAATGATTGTCTTGATAAAATCTCAAACGAGTTTGAAAGTGGGTTATGTTGGGTTAAAAACTAGGTCACTAGGTCAAATAGTAGGAAAACCTTGTGAACACCCTAGATGTCACATTTATAGCCAAATCTTCATGAAAATTGGTCAGAATGATTGTCCTAATAAAATCTTGGACAAGTGTGAAAGTGGGTTATGTGAGGTCAAAAGTAGGTCACTGGGTCATATCTTAGAGAAATCTAGTTTACACTACAGTGGCCACATTTTTAGCCCAGTCTTCCTCAAACTTGCTCAGAGTGTTTGTCTTGGTGATATCAAGGTTGAGTGTTATCATGGGTTGGGTGGGAATAGAAAGTAGGTCACCAGGTCAAATCTTAGAAAAATACTTTAGAGAGCACATTTTTAGCGCAATCTTCATTGGTCAGAATCATTGTCTTGATAAAATCAATATACTAAATCTTTGAAAATCTTGTTATGCAGAACCACTGCTCATGATCCACTGCTCATGATCCACTATCAACATTGTTCATATATTGTCCCTAAGTTCAATATTGACCCTACCCATGGGCTACCCTGCAAAAATCTTAAATCTATGGTAATCAGGTGAGCGATTAAGGGCCATCTTGGCCCTCTTGTTTAAAAAAGAATCATGTAGTCATTTTGTCTCTGTGTATTTTGCCTTTGCTTCATTTGTAATGAAATGTCAAAATACTTCTTATACAGTAGTTTTGTGATTAGAAAATTGACTGCACTGAATGCCAGCATCTGCAAGCAATGGCATGTTGTCTCAGTTAGAATGTTCAGTGATGGTTATATGAAGGGCTGTAGATAAGAAGGTACTTACTTACCAAAATCTCTTATTTCTCAACCACATCCTATCTTGCTGCTATCCATTAGAGAAATCAGAATTCTAGTAGAGGAGATTTTAGATACTTTTAGGCAGGTGGCAGCTTAATGCAGGGTGAAAGTCATGCAGAAAGCTCCTAGAGCTTTCTGCATGAATTTCGCCCTGCTTAATACCCTTTCCCTGTTCTATGTTTATTACAAATTCCATTGCCTACTGAATATTCATGGACAAATTAATTACAATGAAATATGATAGATGAAACATTGTAGCCATTTTAGAAAGTATAGAAACAGATCTATCAAATTCTTTTAGCAAACAGAGCAGACCCTGATCAGATAGCTCCTATAGGAGCCGTCTGATCTGGGTCTACTCTGTTTGCAGATGCGTGAAAACAGGCTTATATGAGGGAATGGGTTAAGCTGCCACATGTCTCCCAAGACTGATATTTATACTAAATTGAACGTTCCATTTAGAGGTTTTTTCTGTACTCCTTATTTGCAGCTCTGATTACATGTATTTTTCCTTGCCTGTCCTGTCTTTCAAAATCTGTGTCACTAACAGAATGCCTAGGTTTATCGTACACAATTCATTCTTGGTCTTACATATTGTCCCTGTCATCTTGGGTTATTTACATTTAATAATTCAAAACCCATCTGTTGTCTTGTCTTTACTCTCTGTTTTACTTTTCTTTTTTCCTCTTTAAATTTTTATGAATATTTATTTGAATTACCGTACAGTACAGATATGTATTTTTCAAAATGTTATTTTAACTTTTTGGGAAGAAGTTCCACTATTGTTTTGCAATGGTACTTGCCAAATTTAACCCTGATCTTGCTTATGCAACCAGAGTGATTTCATAAACAGCTTGCATCTGGATCATGCACAGAGTATGGTGTCTGATCAAGATCACGACTGTTTGACACTTGGTCAACAGCTTGAATAAATCCAAGCAAGTAAAATAGCTCAATTAAAAGTACTATGTTGAACAATTTTCTTGGAATAGTAAGAGAATAGAATCTTTCAGGCAAAATAGAGAACTAAATTTATCAAGATGGATCAAATAAACAGAATTATGTCTTTAATAGTACGTAATTGCAATCTGGTTTACTTGTTTAATGAAACATGGAACTGGAATTTGCAAACAGTGTACGCCAAAATCAAAGGACTTAAGTCCTGATCAGGTCTGCAATGTCATTTAACCCTTTACTCCATAAATACGCCTTTGCTAACAGAGTAGACCCAGATTAGACGGCTCCTATAAGAGCCGTCTGATCAGGATCTGCTCTGTTTGTTTATAATTTAATATAGATATGATACTATAGATTCTGTCTTGGCCATAAATTTCAGTGTCCATTAAATTTTTCTATTATAATAATTAATCTAATTAGTATTCATGATATCATTATTTCTTGCATGAATATTCATGGAGTAAAGGGTTAAAATCTTCCATTTAAGGTAAGTAATCCTTTTATACTGAATGGAAGCTACCATTAATGATGGATCATTCCACTTTGCAATTTCAGCATTCAAATGGTAAATCCTTTACTTAATCAGAATATTCGAGTAAGTTATAATGACCATGAGTATTTATTAGGGCTGTCACGGTTAGACAATTCTTGAACCGGTTAAACGGCGAACCGAACAGTAAACAGTTAACCACCATGTTTATCATCCGTCTCGGACTGTATATAGGATAAAGCATAATACGCTATATATTCGAAAATTTAATCATATTTGGGCCGATATAAGACTTGAAAAACCCGCTTTATTCATTTGTTAACCGAGAACTTATAACTATTCATTTCAAAGTTAACTTCTGGTAGATTTATGACGAAAGTGAAAGTAAGAATCATGTTTACTTTTGAGTCTCAACTTCCGCTAGACTGGTCTACTGTAAAGTTATCAACCAACGTTATTGGTGCGTACTGATTAAAAGTGCAGGTTCGAATGCCCTTCCAATTTTCCGTAATGCTTGTAAAAGTAATAGTTCACACTACACAGAGATGAGGAAAACTGGATAAAATTGAGAACAAACATTGGTTTATTGGTAGACTAGTTTACATGATAAACCAAGTTAGGCAAGTGAAAGACTGTGTTGCCTTTCAAATAGGTTTGAGAAATAGTGATTTTTTAAAAAAAAAATTCCAACTAGCATGTAAAAGCGATACGTAGCTCTACGTTAGTTAAATGAAATAAGAATTGTTTACAGAAGATGATATGTATATTATGGTTTACAGCCCTGAATAATCAGATACCTGCGCTTTTCTCAATCATAGCATGTCGAAGGGAAACAAAATAAGATATGACATTACAGTATAAAATAATATTTTTAGCGTAATTTACTTTCCCAAATTATTACAGGCGGTTCACGGTTAGTGAAATTTTGAACCGGTTAGAACAACGAACGGAACCGTCAATGATTAACCAGTAACCGTGACAGCCCTAGTATTTATCAGGTGAAGTTTTACAATGGCATATGAATTCAGAATTATTTGGCCTTGACAGAAACTTTAGAATCATATCTATACATTTTCATAAGGAAACAGAGCAGCCCCTGATCAGATGACTCCTACGGGAGCCATCTAATCTTGGTCTATTCTGTTTTCAGAAGTGTTAAATGCTTAATTCTTAGTTCTTGTTGATTACGCTTACCTAGTAATACAAGGAATAGAAGGTGCAAATGCATATTTACATTAGAAATGACCATTAAGGTGTCGTAACACTTTATTGACATGGATATAATTTTAGACCTTTGACGCACCTTTTATGTCACACTGCCCATGTTCTTTGACACCTTTCATGTCACTTTGTGCCCTTGTTCATCACCTGTGTTATGTGTTTGCAGATGAACTCATTTGAGCAACTGTGTATCAACTACACCAACGAAAAGTTGCAGCAGCTCTTCAACCACACCATGTTTATCCTGGAACAGGAGGAGTACCAGCGTGAGGGCATCGAGTGGAAGTTCATCGACTTTGGCCTTGATCTCCAGCCAACCATAGACCTCCTCGAAAAGGTATGACAATTAAAAGCAGTGGTCTAGATAAGACGCGTAAATTAAAATATTTCCAAAAATTAACTCCTTTATTTTTTCCACCAAACCCTTTATCGTGACCACTCTTTAGAATCATCTCTTCCAAGACGATTCTAAAGAGTGGTCACAATATAGAGTTTGGTGGAGAAATGACAATTTGAGTACACACCTGTTGCTCTCCTAAAAGGGTAGTGTACAGGTGGGTAGTGTACAGGTGGGTAGTGTACAGGTGGGTAGTGTACAGGTGTATGTGGATCTTCGGTTACAATTTATATATTTGAGAAAGAGGATAACTTTTCTCCATTTGTAGATATGGAATCCAATTCAAAATCTAGAAAAATTATTACCAAACATGTAATTGTCCTTTAAGAAAATAAACATGAATGCATCTGATTTCTGATTATTCAAAACTGTTGAATGGTAAGAGGATGATTTAAAAAGTAAAGTGATTGAGCACAACCTTTGAAGAGGCATATACTGTGTATATAAAGTACCTACAATTATTCTTGTTGCCATATCAATTTAGCCCATGGGTATCCTTGCCTTGCTGGATGAGGAGTGCTGGTTCCCCAAAGCAACTGACAAGACATTCACAGACAAACTGGTTGCCCAACATTCCACCCATCCCAAGTTTAAGAAGCCAGACTTCCGTGCCGATGCAGACTTCTCACTTATGCACTATGCAGGCAATGTAAGGGCTTTGTATATGTTCAATAGATTTTAATTGTTTCCAGCATTTCAGTAAAAAATTGAGTCGTAAGATAATATTACTTTGTAATCCTTTAACCCTTTCCCTGTTCTGCCTTTAGGCCAAATTTCAAGATCTACTGAATATTCATTAACAAAATAGTTCTAAAGAAATATGGGAGGTGACCCATTGTATACATTTTAGAAAGCAAAGAAACAGATCTATCAAATTCTATAAGCAAACAGAGCAGACCCTGATCAGAAGGAGCCGTCTGATCTGGGTCTACTCTGTTTGCAAATGCGTGAAAACACATTTATATGAGGGAAAGGGTTAAATCTTTATTCATCACATGAATGTGTTTTTTTAAGCATAGAGTCCAAATGTGTCAATCCAACCATGTCCAGTTTATCTTCTGTTTATATTCTTTGACTGATACTCTTTAGCAAGCAAGTAAACTTTTACTCCATGAGCATTCATGTAAGAAAATAGATGGCACGATTATAAACCCTTCGTTTGCTATTCACGTCAATATATGTACCTGTAAATAGTGAAGACCCAGAGACAGCTCTATTTACAAATTGATTGTGCAACAAGTGCACTCCACAGCAGTGATTGCACAGTGAAATATGCGTACACAGTGAAGATATATGTAATTATACAACAGGGCATGAGTAAAGAAGGAGACCTGTATGTTAAAATTCAGCAAGCTAAGGGTTAATTTGATTCATTTTCATAATGGCACATGAACAAAGGCAAGTTTGGCCATGGCAGAAACTGTAGAGTCATATCTATATCATCATTTATGTCATAAGCAAACAGCAGACCCTGATCAAATGGCTCCTACAGGAACTGTCTAATCTGGGTCTACTCTGTTTGCAAAGGCATAGGAAACCATATTTGTGGAGTAAATGGTAAACATTAACATACTGGGAGTGATTTTGTGATAAGCCCTTATAAACAGATTGATCCAAGTGATATGCTTAGTAACTTGGCATTTTATCGGGATTCATTCTGTTTATATTTTATAAAAGAAAGCCCCCAATTCTGAATTAGAAAATATTTTCTATCAAACTAACATTTGCTCAGCGTACCCTTTACTCTATAAATACGCCTTTCTATGCCTTTACAAACAGACTAGATCTGGATCAGATGACTCCTTTAGGAGCCATTTAATCAGGGTCTCATCTGTTTGCTTATAAAATATATAGATTTTCTGGCATGGCCAAATATTCCTGGGTTCATGTGCCATTATGAACAAAATAATCTTATTAATATTCATGACATCATTATTTCTTTCATGAAAAATCATGGAATAAAGGATTAAATTCTTTGTAATTACATTTCTCTTCATAATCATTATACAGGATAATGGCGTTATTTCGACTCTCGTATTTCCGAGATACTCGTCTATTCTGAGATAAATTTGAGGCCCGGGCTCAAATTCTATCAAATTTCATTGAAAATATCTGCATTAATCCGAATAGTGATAATCCGAAAATTTGAGCATGTGTGCTGGTCCCGCAGATCATTCTGGTTTTCTTTTATTGATTGTTTAATTCAAGCACTGTGTTTTCCCACCTTCGAGGTAATTATTCACACCTTCGCGATACTCTTTCGTAACCTTTTGAAAGACCCATCTGTGTGAAAAACACATTCATTGAATGTAGACTTTGGAGTAGATAATGATGAGAATTTAATAGACTTAGGTCTAATAAACAAAGTGTCACAATCATAATTTGCATACGTTCGCAAACGTGTAGTGGTTTTTCGGTACCGCTGAAAGTGTGCCATATAATGTCTTTCTGCTTTAAATTTTGAAATAGTGCAGTGCTTTTCGTGTAATACTTTGAAATTCGCAATATTTTTTGGTACTTTTAGACAGTCTCATTCATGCAGACTCTTGCTATGAGAGATGAACGAGAATAACTATTTCAGACGAAAAAAGCCGAGTGTTCCGATTATTAATTAATCTGGTCACTTGCCCTAATCCCTGATTTTTCTTACTACGTAACAGCACGGTAACGAAACGGTAATGTTTGTTTGTGCACCCAACTCGCACCAACAACTAAATTAATGTTGACAAATGGAAAATAAATGACATAACGCTATACGCTACAACTGTTCTAGGGATATGTCTAAATGGTTTGAAACAAATTTTGAGTTTATTGTGAAGGGTCCGTTGAACGGACCCATACAAATTTTTGTGAAACTTCGGTCGCCGATGTGAAGGATGTTTTCCGTTATCACTTATATAAGGAAAGAATTGATGAATTATATATGCATCGAAGTTTATGGTAATGTTAAAAAGGTTTACTGTGAAGAAATACGCTTCCTGTCGTTGTCGAACAATGCTGTTAGGAAATGACATAAAATGCTCTCGGTTCTTTTGAGCATCGTGATAATCCGAGGTTTTTGCTGATTCCCGATGGTGCTCGAAATATCGCCAATATACTGTATATGTTATGTATAAGTGGTTTTGTATGTGCTTTAGGTGGAATATAGCGCTGATCGCTGGCTCACCAAGAACATGGACCCACTGAATGAGAATGTTGTCTCCCTTCTCCAGAGCTCCTCAGACCAATTTGTTGTGTCAATCTGGAAAGATGGTAAGACTGTAGCATATATATAGGCATATAGAATGAAAAGAAAACTTAACCGTTTGTCTCTGTAATTTGTTTGAATTACTGTAAAAAGCAGGTATTTGGTACTGAATAAAAAACATGTCTGGTACTAAATATGATAATTATATGATTCAGATAAAGAAAGGTGTGTATTCAAATAGAAATTGTTATTTCTCCACCTATCCTATGTTATGACCACTCTTTAGATTCATTTCAAAGAGACAGTTCTAGGGTGGTCACAAATGGACTTGGTATTTATGCTTTTCTGCATGTGTTGAAGATTCAAAAGATTGAGCTAATCAATCTGAAATCGTGAGTGTTTTTGTTTCTGAAATAAATAAATAAATAAAAAAATGATTGTGGAATATAATTAAGGCTATGCCAGGAAAATGCGTATGAACGACTGTCCAGAATAGGGATACCACCAATTTTAGGTTTTACCCACAGCCAAGAGAATCTAAATTGCATAAGAATTAGTTAAAATGAATAATAATCCAAGAAACGCAAAAGAACTAAACATTTTAAAATGTAAATGCATTCAGGCTTCAACAAAATTTTCAAAGTTTTGAAATATTTCCAGGTGTTGCAGAATTATCTCCTTGAATATTTAGGCTTGTAACATGGGTAGTTGGTGTCAAAAACTCCTCCAAAGTTTATATGCACTTGTTAAAGAATATTTGTTTGCCTGTCTTCAGTTTATATGGAGTTAGCTGCCCTTGAATTAAGATGTAATGGTTTACTGCTGCATTGGGTAAACGTGAAGTAGTGATACAAACTACTTCTACCGCTTTTGTCAGATTTCTGTGTTATATGAAAATTTGTACACATGGTCTCTTTGAAGTGGAGATTTGCAAATACATAATTCTATTCAGTTTCTAACAATTCTTACAGGAGTTATCTGCCTCTTGACTTGTACCATATATATGTTTGCTAGCCAATAAAAAATTGTGGAGTGAACTTCTACAGTTTTCAACATAATTCAATGAAAATTAAAACACATGCTCTCTGTGAATTGTAGATGTGCACCACATAAATGTTTTCAGTATCTAACATACAGAAGTTGACTGCCGTTGTTTGTGCGCAAGGCTGCCATGTGGGGATATCCATTACCTGTAGTAATAGTTAAATCTGATTCTACAGTATCTGCAGTAGCCATAAATTCTCTTGTTCATATGCAATTATAGATATTCTGCTAATTTTTTGTGCCCCCAGATCTGATCTGGGGGGCATATTGTTTTTGCCCTGTCTGTTTGTCTGTCTGTCTGTCTGTCTGTCTGTTTGTTTGTCAGCAACTTTAACATTGGTCATAACTTTTGAGCCAGTACAGATAGAGACTTGATATTTGGCATGCATATGTATCTCATTAAGCCATACATTTTGAGGGGTGACATGTCAAGGTCATCCTTCAAGGTCAGAGGTCAAATGTATGGGTCAAATCACTGACTTTAACATTGGCCGTAACTTTTGAACCCATAGAGATTAGAGACTTGATATTTGGCATGCATGTGTATCTCATGAAGTTGCACATTTTGAGGGGTGACATATCAAGGTCAAGGTCATTCTTCAGGGTCAAAGGTCAAATTGTCTGTTTGTTTGTTAGCAACTTTAACATTGGTCATAACTTTTGAGCCAGTACAGATTTGGCATGCATATGTATCTCATTAAGCTGCACATTTTGAGGGGTGACATGTCAAGTTCATCCTTCAAAGTCAAAGGTCAAATATATGGGTCAAATCACTGACTTTAACATTAGCCATAACTTTTGAACCAGTAGAGATAGAGACTTGATATTTGGCATGCATGTGTATCTCATGAGACTTGATATTTGGCATGCATGTGTATCTCATGAAGTTGCACATTTTGAGGGGTGACATATCAAGGTCAAGGTCATCCTTCAGGGTCAAAGGTCAAATTGTCTGTTTGTTTGTTTGTTAGCAACTTTAACATTGGTCATAACTTTTGAGCCAGTACAGATTTGGCATGCATATGTATCTCATTAAGCTGCACATTTTGAGGGATGACATGTCAAGGTCAGAGGTCAAATATATGGGTCAAATCACTGACTTTAACATGAGCCATAACTTTTGAACCAGTAGAGATAGAGACTTGATATTTGGCATGCATGTGTATCTCATGAGACTTGATATTTGGCATGCATGTGTATCTCATGAAGTTGCACATTTTGGGGGTGACATGTTAAGGTCAAGGTCATCCTTCAGGGTCAAAGGTCATATCAGGTGGGGCATAGTGTTTCACAAACACATCTTGTTAATATTTATATATACACATTATTTCTTACATGAACATTTGTGGATTAATGGGTTAATGTTGCTTTGATAAATCTTTAGCACACATGTACATGCACAAGTTTTGTTTCAGTTGTTAGTATGTAATAACAAATAACAATGTTGGTTTTACTTCAGCTGAGATTGTTGGTATGGGAGCTACAGCAGGTGGGGACACTATGTTTGGGGCTCGTACACGTAAGGGCATGTTCCGAACTGTGGGTCAGCTGTACAAGGAGCAGCTGTCTAAACTGATGGCCACACTGAGAAACACAAATCCCAACTTCGTCCGATGCATCATTCCAAATCATGAAAAGAAGGTATTTGCACCTGCTTCTCCTGATACTCAAAGTAGATATTTTTTCAGTTTGGTTTCAAATGGTGAAATAGTTTGTGTCAAGACACCAAATTACAGTACCTCCTCAGAACTGTATTTGCAATTATTTCTCAAGTATAACCCTTTCATTTATGTGAACGCCTTTTCGCGCATTTGCTAACAGAATAGACCCAGATCAGATGGCTCCGACTGATCAGGGTCTGCTCTGTTTGCTAATGGAATTTGGTAGACCTGTATCTGTAGTTTGTCAAATGGCTACAATGTTCCACGTCCCATATTTCATTTTACCTATTTTATCCATGAATATTCAGTAGGTTTGGAATTAACATAAAACATGGAAAAGGATAATAGGAGTCGAAGATGACTTGCCCCTCTGGTGCCAAATTGACCTATTCAGCTCAACCCATTTCCTCATAGGCTACTTTTAGACCAAATCTCCTTGAATAAATACCGTACTTTAGGAATAATTGGCGTTGTGATATTTTCGCCACTTCGCTTCAAAATGCCTGTGTTTTATTTTGGTTAGTTTAATTTTCGCCATTCCGGGATTAAAGGGGTAAACAATAAACACATATATGAATCGAAAGTAGAAAATATTATTCTACCTTTGGTTGATTTCAAGTATTCAAGTTGTTATTGGTAAAATGGAAACACCAGAAGTAGGAAGTGCTATTTCCGGTCATGTCTAATTCGGGAGATAAAACATGAGTATAAGGTATATCAGCTAAGCTTAAATAATTTGTTTCCCACGTGTGTGTAAATGATTGAATTGCACACTAACTACATGTATACAAGAAAGCAGTGATTAAACGCTGAAACAATACCGCTGTAATCGCTGTTCGTGTATCTGCCACGAATTAATTACGATAGTGTCTCGCGTAGGTGTTAATTTGTGTGTGTATAATGGATCAGTTACATATCGGCGAGAAAGTGTTATTTATTTGTCACAGATATATTTTGGTGCGTTAAATTTTCACCCTTTCGTACCAGGTGGCGAAATAGGCAAATTATTAACCAAGGCCAATTATTCCCAAAGTATGGTATACTGAAAAGGAGCATTTACTAGAAAAAAAGAAACTTTTATACTCTGAGGCTGTGTTTGGTCTCTAGTGGTTGGTTGGTTTGTCTGTCACAACTGTTGGTTGGTTTGTATGTTTGGCACCAACTTTAACGTTGCCGATCATTTTTTCGCCATTGCACATACATACTTGGCCTGCATATGCAACTTATGGAGATGAACACTTTCAGGGGTGACTTATTAAGGTCAAGGTCATGTGGTTTCATGGCTTCAAAAAGTGACTTCTACAGTGACATCAAAAGACATCAATATAAGGGAATGGGTTAACAAAGCGGAGTGTCTTAAAAATTAGGGTGGAAGAAATTTGATGGAACCAAACTTCCAAAGCTGATGCTTTTGGGAGAGGCTACAAAGAGATAAATTCCTGATTTTGATGACATTCCATTAAATACTGTAAACCTGTTTGAAATAATTTACTGGGTGTCATATATTGGTATTTATTGAAATTTGGAATAAGTGGCATATATTGATGTATTTTGAATATTTATAGACTGTTTAAATGTACCATTTAGTATTTTGTATTTGTCAGAGGATGTGGTGCAAAAATGTCTTGCATTCATTTAACCTTCGCTTGCTGAATTTTGAAATACATTTCTCCTTCTTTACCCATGCCCTCTTGTATAATTACATATATCTTCACTGTGTACAAGTATTTCGCTGTGCAATCACTGCTGTGGAGTGCACTGGTTGCACAATCAACTTGTAAATTGTGCAGACCCTGATGAGACGGCTCCTGCAGGAGCTGTCTCATCTGGGTCTTCACTATTTACAGGTAGGTATATTGACGTGATTAGCAAGCAAAGGGTTAAAATATATTCATACTGTTAACCCTTTCCCTTATATAAACATGTTTTTACGCATCTGCAAACAGAGTAGACCCAGATCAGACGGCTCCTAGAGGAGCCGTCTGATCAGGGTCTACTCTGTTTGCTAATAAAATTTCAAAGATCTGTGTCTTTACCTTCTAAAATGGCTACAATTCTCCACCTTCCATATTTCATTATAACCTTTTTGTCCATGAATTTTCAGTACATATTGAAATTTGTAATAAACACAGAACAGGGAAAGGGTTAAATACGAGTTACGCTGTTTGATGCATGATGAAATTTTATCACATGATTTAGTTATACAAATATTAATGAACTATTCATGTATTTTTTGCAGGCTGGCAAGTTAGACTCACCCCTTGTTCTGGAGCAGTTGAGGTGCAATGGTGTGCTGGAGGGTATCAGAATCTGCCGCCAAGGTTTCCCCAACAGAATCTTATTCCAGGAGTTCAGACAGAGATACGAGATCCTAACTCCCATTGCCATTCCCAAAGGGTTCATGGATGGCAAAAAAGCTGTTGAGAAAATGGTGAGCTATTTGTTGTCAATTACAATATCAATAGAGGAATGGTTTCAAAAGTTACATTCTCTAGAGTGACTGCTTAATGGATAAACATTAAGTTTTTATAAAAGCAAATAACCTCAATGAGTATGTTTTCTAGGATGCACAATTACAGAATTCACACAGTATTTCCCAAATACACATAATTGAATGATACATCACCGCATGAAAATCATGCATTAAACCATATAGTTTCAAGAACATTAATCCCCTTTCCATTCTGTTTTCTTAAATCGTCGCCGCTGATGTTTAGTTTGGTCATATTTGTTTATAGTAGATTTGTTTACATTTGCACTGGTCATTGGTTGAAAAACCAGAATTATTTAATGAAACGAAAATATTTTAGCAGAAATTTCATAAAAAGGTGAATAGTTTTGTACACTGCACAGACAAGATGTTGAAGCAAAGAATTAGACTTTTTTATTCAAAACCTGCTGGAAGTAAGAATCCTTCCAAATTTAGTAATAATGATAATCAGGCTACCACCAGCTGCACACGATATTACATAAAATTTCAATGTCACACTTGTACAAAATGAACAGTAGAACTCCCGTAAAGTGGCCCCATACTATTTATAAGGGACACCCCCCATATACATGTTTTACAAACATCTCTTCTTTTTTGTTGTTGTTTTTTTTTTTATAAAGACTGCGTACTACTTTCCATGTTAATAATTGTATTGGTTTGACTCCACAGATCCAAGCTCTAGAGTTAGATCCCAACTTGTACAGGGTTGGTCAGAGCAAGATCTTTTTCCGAGCTGGTGTACTGGCTCATTTAGAAGAAGAGCGAGATCTGAAGCTGACAGACATCATCGTTCAGTTCCAGGCCCTTTCTAGAGGCATGCTGGCGAGACGGTAAGTGTCGGCTCAAGTCGAAACCATTTGTAATGGTTAGAAGATTTGCATAATTTTTTCTCTGAATTAACCTTACTTCCACCATATTGTAGATAAGCTTTCAAATTGAATTGGGTATCACACTTTTCAAAATAGTAATGATATAAAGATAATTGAATTGCTTAACAATTGATTGTTTTTTTTAGCTCACCTGAGCAAAGCTCAGGGTGAGCTTTCGGGAGACTTGAATGTCCGGCGATTGTTGTCAACAATTTGCTTGTGAACACTCCAGTGGTCACAATTTTAGTCCAATCTTCATGAAACTTGGTCAGAATGATTGTCTTGATAAAATCTCGGACGAGATGGAAAATGGGTCAGATGGGGTTAAAATCTAGGTCACAAGGTCAAATAGTAGGAAAACCTTGTGAACACTAAAGGTCACATTTATAGCCCAATCTTCTTGAAACTTGGTCAGAATGATTATCCTAATAAAATCTCGATGGATTTTGAAAGTGGGTCATGTGGTGTCAAAACCTAGGTCAGAACTTTATCAGAATGGTTGTTTAAATAAAATCTGTGACGAGTTTGAAAGTGGGTCACATGGGGTCAAAAACTAGGTCACTAGGTCAAACAGTAGAAAAACCTTGTGACCACTCTAGTGGTCACATTCTTTATCCAATCTTCATGAAACTTAGTCAGAATGATTGTCTTGATAAAACCTCAGATGAGTTTGAAAGTGGGTCATGTTGGGTCAAAAACTAGGTCAAATAGTAGGAAAACATTATGAACACTCTAGAGGTCACATTTTTTGCCTAATCTTCATGATACTTGGTTAGAATGGTTGTCTTAATAAAATCTCGAACGAATTTGAAAGAGAGTTATCTGGGGTGAAAAGCTAGGTCAAATAGAAAGAAAACCTTGTGAATACTCTTGAGGTCACATTTTAGCCAAATCATCATGAAACTTGGGTCAGAATGATTGTCCTGATAAAATCTTGGGCGACTTTGAAAGTGGGTTACGTGGGGTCAAAAAATAGGTCACTGGGTCGTGTTAGAAAAATCTTGTTTACACTGCAGCGGCCACATTTTTAGCCCAATCTTCCTCAAACTTGCTCAGAGTGTTTGTCTTGGTGATATCAAGGCTGTGTTTGATAATGGGTGGGGTGGGATAAAAAAATAGGTCACTAGGTCAAATCACTCTAGAGGACACATTTTTAGCCCAATCTTCATTAGTCAGAATGATTGGCTTGATAAAATCAATATTCTAAATCTTTGAAAATCTTGTTCTCCAGAACCACTACTCATAATCCACTATCAACATTGTTCAAATATTGTCCCTTAGGTCAATATTGGCCTCATCCTGGGGCTACCCAGCTACAATCTTAGATCTATGGTAATCAGGTGTGCGATTAAGGGTCATCTTGACCCCCTTGTTTTAATTGGGTACAGCAAAAATTAAATTAGTATCTACTAAATACTTGTTATACCTCCGCTTCATAAAGTGATGTGGTTGCTATACAGGAACCGTTCAATTGTCCTGTTTCATTGACCAATCATTACAGAAATTGATCGCTAGTTATTCAGAAAAATTGGTCAGTAGTTGCTGAGGCACAATATTTTGGGTCGAGTTTAATTACCAGCGATATTCCATCATGAGTTATGGATCTTTGATTGTCAGAATTTCCCCTTTATAATATTGGCGTTGTTCCCTCGAAAGCATGAAACCAATAGTTTCCAAATTCAATCAGTAGTTGCAAAGGTACAATAGCATGCCCAAGTTTGATAATCAGTTGATATTTCATAATTCAGGCAGGAGTTGTGGTCTTTGATTGTCAAAATTTCTCGAAATCGGTGTTGTCCTCTCAGTACCATGATAACAGACCTGTTTACAATTACGTTTTGGGCGTAATTATTACGCTTTTCACCTCCAATTTACGCTATTATGGTCCCGGACATTAAATTACGCGCATTTAAAATTTTCGGGGCCGTATTTTTTCCTTATCGTATTATACCGTTTTTCGGGGAGTAGACGCCGCATTTTCCCCCTTGTTTCATCGCGGCGCCGGCTGTTTAGTCCATACCAATTGTGCGCATGTGCAATGGATGTATTTACAAAATGGCAGAGCGGGACAAGCAGACGCCGGAATCGAGAACGAATAAACGATGTCATGAAACTAATGACTCTTTTCCGAACAAACCGAAGAATAAGAAAAAGAAAACAGTTGTGAACCAACAATATAAAGCTGCTTATCATGAAGCATGGAATTGCTTAGGACCGTCAGTCGATGGAGACTTACGTGAAGTGCTCAGTTTGCACGATAGATTTTTCATGTGCACACTGTGGACGATTTGCTTGTATTCGTCATATAAACTCTAAGTCACACGGCGAATTTGTAAAGCTGAAGGAAAAACAGACATCTATGAAAGACATGTATGTTGCAAAATCATCGGCGAAAAAAAAGTTTCAATAAAAAGACAAACTCGTGGCAAAAGCAGAAACAATCATGTGCGAACTAATAGCTGAACTGAGTGTTTCTTTTAGTTTAGCTGACAAAAAATGATTTAAAGATAGCAGCTGGTTAGTAAAAAATCTGCATTTTTCTTAACCCTTTCCTCCATGACGATTTATACTGGCCTCTGCCTACGATGAATAGTGACTAGTCTTTAGATATAAGTTATAGTTTTCACTCTTTGAAAAGTTTTAATATTTTTTTTATTTAAAAGCATTATGGAAAATTGAAAATGTTCTCCTATGGAGCATTAAGGCTCCATTTTCCATGAAATTTTCAAATATCACATTAATTTCTCAGATGTGCCAAAATGTATGAATATTCAAAGAGTTCTGTGACCAAAAATAAGTTGAAAACATGTACTGCTCAGTTGCTGCATTGAAAAAGCGGATAGAGTTATTGTATAAAAATACATGTGGGTTTTTTTTCCGTTTTCACAGTAAAAAGGTGGTCAATATGATTTTGTCTCGGTATTACACTTGCCTACCCCAAGATTACACTTAAATTGGAAGATGATTACACTTGCGCAAAAGTATGGGTAAACAGGTCTGTGATAACACTTGACTAATAATTAACAAACTTGCTTAGTACAGTGAAAACTCGATTATTCGAACACTCAAATGCGTACCATTATTGATCTTTTAACACAGGTGAAAGCTTAATGCAGGGTGAAAGTCATGCAGAAAGCCCAACCAGGAGCTTTCTGCATGACTTTCACCCTGCATTAAGCAGCCACCTGCAACACAAAGACAGAAATTCTTCATTACTATGACTTTGTAGTATCAAATTTTTACTGTAGTTACATATTCACTGGTTCTCAAACGAGATCAATAACCAGTGATATTACATCGAGCGGTCATGAGTTTTGGCAGTTTGATTATCAAAATTTCCCAAAATTGGTTTGGGCCTCTAAATTGCATGACCAGTCATTACCAAACTCAATTAGTAGTTGCACAGGTATGATATCTTGGTCAAGTTTGGTAAATGGTGATATTGCATCATTTAGAGTTTTCTTGGAGAGCAGATCTGTTCGCAATATGCCATATCTTTTTAGCTCACCTGGCACAAAGTGCCAAGGTGAGCTATTGGGATGATCCTATGTCCGTCGTCGTGCGTATGTGCGTAGTGCGTCGTGCGTACGTGCGGGCGTCAACAATTTACTTAAACATCTTCTTCTCTGGAACTACAAAGCCATGAGCTTTGATATTTGGTATGTAGTATGATGTAATGGTCCTCTACAAAGATTGTTCAAATTATGTCCCCCGGGCCAAAAATGGCCCCGCCCCAGGGCTTATCAGTTTTTCATAGGAAAATCTTTAAAAATCTTCTTCTCTAAAACTGTAAGGCATAGACCTTTGATATTTGGTATGTAGCATCATCTAATGGTCCACTACTAAGATTGTTCAAATTATGACCCTTGGGTCAAAAATGGCCCCGCCCCGGGGCTTATCAGTTTTTCATAAGAAAATCTTTAAAAATCTTCTTCTCTGAAACTGTCAGGCATAGACCTTTGGTATTTGGTATGTAGCATCATCTAATGGTCCTCTACTAAGATTGTTCAAATTATGACCCCTGGGCCAAAAATGGCCCCGCCCCAGGGCTGATCAGTTTTTCATAGGAAAATCTTTAAAAATCATCTTCTCTGAAACTGTAAGGCATAGACCTTTGTTATTGGTATGTAGCATCATCTAATGGTCCTCTACTAAGATTGTTCAAATTATGACCTCTGGGCCAAAAATGGCCCCGCCCCGGGGCTTATCAGTTTTTCATAGGAAAATCTTTAAAAATCTTCTTCTCTGAAAATGTAAGGTATAGACCTTTGGTATTTGGTATGTAGCATCATGTAATGGGCCTCTACTAAGATTGTTCAAATTATGACCCCCAGGACAAAAATGGCCCCGCCCCAGGGCTTATCAGTTTTTCATAGGAAAATCTTTAAAAATCTTCTTCTCTGAAACTGTAAGGCATAGACCTTTGATATTTGGTATGTAGCATGATCTAATGGTCCTTTACTAAGATTGTTCAAATTATGACCCCCAGGACAAAAATGGCCCCGCCCCAGGGCTTATCAGTTTTTCATAGGAAAATCTTGAATAAATCATCTTCTCTGAAACTGTAAGGCATAGACCTTTGATATTTGGTATGTAGCATCATCTAATGGTCCTCTACTAAGATTGTTCAAATTATAACCCCTGGGTCAAAAATGGCCCCGCCCCAGGGCTTATCAGTTTTTCATAGGAAAATCTTTAAATATATTCTTCTCTAAAATTATAAGGTATAGACCTTTGATATTTGGTATGTAGCATTAATTAATCGTCCTCTACTAAGATTAATCAAAATATGACTCCCGGACAAAAATGGCCCTTCCCAAGGGCTTATCAGTTTTTCATAAGAAAATCTTTAAAAATCTTCTCCTCCAGAACTGTAAGGTCTAGGCCCTTGATATTTGGTATGTAGCATCATCTAATGGTTTTCTACCAAGATTATTCAAATTATTACCCCTGGGTCAAAAATGGCCCCGCCCTGGGGCTTATCAGTTTTTCATATGAAAAGCTTTAAGAATCTTCTTCTCCAAAACTGTAAGGCGGAGACCTTTAATATTTGGTATGTAGCGCTATCTAATAGTTTTCTACCAAGATTGTTCAAATTATGTCTCCTGGGTTGAAAACTTCCCCGCCCAGGGGCATATCAGTTTTTTATAGGAAAGCTTTTAAAAATCTTCTCTTAAAAATCTTTAAAAGTCTTCTCTGAACTTGTAAGGCATAGACCGTAGATATTTGGTATGTTGCATTATCTAATAGTCCTCTACCAAGATTTTGAAATTATGAACCCTGGATCAAAATTGACCCTGCTCTGGGGCTTAACAGTTTTTCATAGAAAAATCTTTAAGGTCTATACTCTTTATATTTAGTATGTAGCATCATCTGATGGTTTTCTACCAAGATTTTTCAAATTATGCAATCTGTCATTGAAATCATTAATCTGTTACGAACAGGTGAGCGATTAAGGGCCATCATGGCCCTCTTGTTATTTCTTTTTGCAGATTGTATTTTAACCGTAAGAAATAAATTTCAGGGTTTTGTAGATATTCGGGCTGTATGAATTTTCATGATTAAAAAAGGTTGCGAATGTTTTGTTGTGGATCAAATAAGTCCTATGTTTTGGATCTTTGCAGAGCTTTCTATCGGCGCACACAGCAGCAGAGTGCTATACGTGTCATACAGAGGAACTGTGCTGCTTATCTTAAACTCAGGAACTGGTCTTGGTGGAGACTGTTTACAAAGGTAAGCTTCAGAAATATTATTAGAACTGCAATCATTGACCAGTGATTGTTGCATATATAAAATTTGTTAAAGGTGTTTTTCTTCAGTTATTATGTCTCCCACCACGTAGTGGTGTTGGAGACATTGATTTACTCCTTTCCGTCTGTCGGTCACAAAATCTTGTCCGCTCTCTAATTTTAAAAGTTTTCAGCCAATCTTCACCAAACCTTATAAGAATGTTTATAGCTGTAATATCTAGGCCAAGTTCGTTATCCAGCAAGATTGTTTCAGGAACTTTAAAGTTATGGCCCTTGATTTATCCAAATTTGGCCTTTTTAGCCTTGCCTGCTCTCTAAGTCAAAAACCTGTCATCCAATCTTCACCAAACCTTATAAAAATGTTTATGGCTATAATATCTAGGCCATGTTCAATATCCAGCGATATTGTTTCAGGAACGTTAGAGTTATGGCCCATGATTTATCCCAATTTTGGCCTTTTAAGCCTTGTCCGCCCTCTAAGTCAAAAACGTCTCGTCCAATCTTCATCAAACCTTATAAAGATGTATATGGCTATAATATCTAGGCCGAGTTCAATATCAAGCAAGTGTTTCAGGAACTTTAAGAGTTATGGCCCTTGATTTATCCAAATTTGGCCTTTTTAGCCTTGTCCGCTCCCCAAGTCATAAATGTCTCATCCAAACTTTTCCAAAACTTATAAAAATATTTATAGCTATAATATCTAGGCCAAGTTCAATATCCAGCAAGCTTGTTTCAGGAACTTCAAAGTTATGGCCTTTGATTTATCAAAAGTTGGCCTTTTTAGCCTTGTCCGCTCTAGGTAAAAAATGTCTCATCCAATCTTCACCAAACCTTTAAAAATGTTTATGGCTATAATATCTAGGCCAAGTTCAGTAACCAGCAATATTGAACTAGGCACTTTAGAGTTATGGCCCTTGAATAATACAAAATTGGCCTTTTTAGCCTTGTCCACTCTCTAAGTCATAAAGTTCTCATCTAATCATCACCAAACATTATGAAAATGTTTATGGTTATAATATCTAGGCCAAGTTTAATAACTAGCAATTTTAGAACAGGTACTTTAAAGTTACGGCCCTTGAATCATTGATAACAGCTTTTTTATGCCCCCCAGATCAAATCTGGGGGGCATATTGTTTTTGCCTTGTCTGTCTGTTTGTTTGTTAGCAACTTTAACATTGGTCATAACTTTTGAGCCAGTACAGAGAGCGACTTGATATTTGGCATGCATATGTATCTCATAAAGCCGAACATTTTGAGGGGTGAAATGTCAAGGTCAAGGTCATCCTTTAAGGTCAGAGGTCAAATATATGGGTCAAATCACCGACTTTAACATTGGCCATAACTTTTGGACCAGTAGCGATAGAGACTTGATATTTGGCATGCTTGTGTATCTCATGAAGCCGCACATTTTGAGGGGTGACATGTCAAGGTCATTCTTCAGGGTCAAAGGTCAAATTGTCTGTTTTTTTGGCTGTAACAGTTTGGGGTGACATGTCAAGGTCATCTTTCAGGGTCAAAGGTCACAGACTTTAACATTGGCCATAACCTTTGAACCGGTAGAGATACAGACTTGACATTTGGTTTACATGTGTATCTCATAAAGCTGCACGGTTTGGGGTGACATGTCAAGGTCATCCTTCAGGGTCAAAGGTCACCAACTTCAAATTGGCCATAACTTTTGAACCAATAGAGATAGTCTTGATATTTGGTATGCATATGTATCTCATGAAGCTGCACATTTTGAGGGTCAACATGTCAAGGTAAAGGTCATCTTTTAGGGTCAAAGGTCACCGACTTCAAATTGGCCATTACTTTTGAACCAATAGAGAGATAGTCTTGATATTTGATTTGCATGTGTATCTCATGAAGCAGCACAGTTTGGGGGTGACATGTCAAGGTCATCTTTCTGGGTTAAAGGTCACCGACTTTAACATTGGCCATATATTTTGAACCAGTAGAGATACATACTTGACATTTGGTATACATGTGTATCTCATGAAGCTGCACAGTTTGGGGTGACATTTCAAGGTCAAGGTCATCTTTCAGGGTCAAAGGTTACCGACTTTAACATTAGCCATAACTTTTCAAACAGTAGAGATACAAACTTGATAGTTGGTATACATGTGTTTCTCATTTGGCTGCACAGTTTGGGGGGTGACATGTCAAAGTCAAGGTCATCTTTGAAGGTCAAAGTTCACCAACATTAACATTGGCCATAACGTTTTAACCAGTAGATATACAGCCTTGATACTGGTATGCATGTGGATCTCATGAAGCAGCACAGTTTGAGGGGTGACATGTCAGGGTCATCCTTCATTGTCAAAGGTCTCCAACTTTAACATTGGCCATAACCAGTTGAGATACAGACTTGATATTTGGTATGCATGTGTACTGCACAGTTTGAGGGGTGACATGTCATTGGATCAAGGTCATCCTTCAGGGTCAAATATCATATCGAGGGGGCATAGTGTTTCACAAACACATCTTGTTTTTTTAGCTTTTGTCTGTTCTCTAAATAAAAAAAGTCCTCAACAAACTTCATACAAATGCGTCCACTCATTTTTGAGACAGGAGCAGGTGAGAGACATGTTTTTCTTAAAAACAAGCTCTAGTTTATATTTCCGTTTTACCAAATATTCTATGCAGTTATCTTTCAAGAGCAGAATATTAGCATATGTGTGAGAAATAAGAAACCTGATTTTTATATTCACCATAAAGCTTAGCAACTTTGCATTTCTTTAGAATATAAACCGTTTAACACTTAAATTTTGTTTTGTTTGCTAATACAAGAAATCGCTTTTGTTTCACAGGATTCATAGTTAAGCAGATGTCATATTTAATTACACTACTTTTTTCAGGATGCTTGATTATCATTAGTAACATTGTTTGCTTCCATTCAGGTGAAACCATTGCTGCAAGTGACCAATCAGGAAGAGAAAACTCGGGAGATTGAGCAGGAGATGTCCAAGTTTAAGGATAACTTTGAAAGACAGAAACAGGAGACTGAGGAACTGGAGAGGAAATATGCACAAATCATCGAGGAAAAGTCCATTCTGGCTGAGCAGCTGCAGGCTGAGACAGAAATGTGTACAGAGACTGAAGAAGTGAGTAGGCCGAGTGCCAGATATGAGTCATATTTAGAAATTATGATCAGTATTTCCTTATTTCTCTGCTAAATCCTATATTGTTCAAGTTATTTTTTAATGTAAAAAAGGTTTCGACTGAGAAGTAAGATGTTTTGAATAATCAGCATACTTTTAGGTGATTCTGGTAAGTACAGTAAAACTTCCTTAAATCGGAATTCTAGTAGAGAAGAATTTAGATACTTTTAGGCAGGTGGCTGCTTAATGCAGGGTGAAGGTCATGCAGAAAACTCCTGGAGGAGCTTTCTGCATGACTTTTACCGTTATATTAAGCTGCCATCTGTCTCCAAGACCGATATTTATACTAAATTTAATGTCCACTTTAGAGGGATTTTACTGTACTAATCAGATTGTGGTTGGCCAAGAAATGAGAGATTTTGATGGATATACCCTATTCATTGTTTTGCCATAATTTAGGCTCACTATAAGTGCTTCTTTAAAATTTTCTAGGACATATGGTAAGCATTTAAGTTGTCCCAATTTTAAGTTATATACTTTTTATTATACGCCCGTAACATCTCTAACTTGAGTTCTGTTGTGTGGATCGTTGTCAGATTTACCCACAATGTTTATCTGGACATGGCTACAGTAGCCTGTCCAGTCCCGGTTAGTATAGTCAAGGTCGCATAATTAGACTTAGAATTTGCGTTTAGCATTTGCGCTTAACAAGTATGTTAAATGTCAGTCTGTCTGTAACAACAGATGGGTCCTTCTCAAATTTAACCACAATGTTTATCTGGACATGCTACTGTAGCATGGGTGTGTCCCGGTATGTATATCCAAGGTCAAGGTGGCACAATTTGACTTTGAATAAGTTAACCTATTTACATAACCCTTTGAGATAAAGCTTTGAAACTTCCAACACATGTTCACCATCAGATGTTTCACCTGTAGGCAAGAGTACATAACTCTGTCAAGCATTTTGACAGAATTATGACCCTTTTTAGCTCACCTGAGCAAAGCTCAAGGTGAGCTTTTGGGAGACTTGAATGTCTGGCATCCGTCGTCAACAATTTGCTTGTGAACACTCTAGTTGTCACAATTTTAGTGCAATCTTCATGAAACTTTGTCAGTATGATTGTCTTGATAAAATCTCGGACGCGTTCGAATCATGATCCACTATCAACATTGTTCAAATATTGTCCCATAGGTCAATATTGGCCCCTGAGCGATTAAGGGCCATCTTGGCCCTCTTGTTTTAACTTAGAATTTTTGGTTACGGTTTTTGCTAAAGTCCATTTATTTACAAAACCCTTTGAAATAAAGCCTTGAAACTTGGAACACTTCACAAGCATCATCTGTAGACAAGGGTACATAACTCTGTCAAGAAATTTACAGAATTATGTCCATTTTTAGTTTAGAATTTTTGTTTAAGTCGAATTACTTACATAATCCTTTGAGATAAAGCCTTGAAACTTGGAACATAGCACATTTGATGTAAGAATTTGTGTTTAAAAAATATGTTGACCTCAGTTTATGTTGAACAAGGCGTCGACGGGCGTATATTGTGCCCACTGGAACTCTTGTTGTGACCTGTTTGTGCTGCAGTGATGGCTGCCAAATTATTTTAATTATTTAGTTGGAAAAATATTAAATATTAAATATTTATATGGGGGAGACATATTGTTTTCGTGAGAGTTGTCTGTCTGTCTGTCCGTCCGTCACACTTTTTGTCCGGACTGTCTGTCCGTCACACTTTTTGTCCGGACGATAACTTCAATATGCCTGATGCCAGTTGATTGAAACTTCATATATGGAAAGAGCATAATGAGAGGAAGTGTCATGCACAAGGTCCATAACTCTGGCTTCACTAATATAGGAGTTATTGCCCCTTGTAAAAAAAAATTCACACTTTTTTGTCCGGACGATATTTTCAATATGCCTGATGCCAGTTGATTGAAACTTCATATATGGAAAGAGCATAATCAGAGGAAGTGTCATGCACAAGGTCCATAACTCTGGTTTCACTAATGTAGGAGTTATTGCCCCTTGTAAAAAAAATGCACACTTTTTTGTCCGGACGATAACTCCTATATGGCTCATGCCATTGGATTGAAACTTCATATATGGAAAGATCATGGAGAGAGGAAGTGTCATACACAAGGTTCATAACTCTGGCTTCATTAATAATGGAGTTATTGCCCTTGTAATTTTTTCAACAAATTTTTTGTCCGGGCGATAACTCCTATATGGCTCATGCCATTGGATTGAAACTTCATGCATGGAAAGATCATGATAAAAGAACATGTCATGCTCAAGGTCCATAACTCTGGCTTCACTAATATTGCAGTTATTGCCCTTTGTAAAAAAACACACACACTTTTTGGTCAGGATGATAACTCCTATATGGCACATGCCATTGGAGTGAAACTTCATACATGGATTGATCATGATAAGAGAAAGTGTCATGCATAAGGTCCTTAACTCTGGCTTCAATAAATTGAGAGTTATTGCCCCTTGTACATTTGTTACATTTGTTTAACACTTTCTTGTCCGGACGATAACCCCTACATGGCTCTTGCCATTGTATTGAAACTTTATACATGGAAAGAGCATGATGAGAGAAAGTGTCATGAACAAAGGCCATAACTCTGGCTGCAATACTTTTGGAGTTATTGCCCTTTGTTACATTTTTTGTCCGATCAATAACTCCTGTTCGACTGATGCTATTGGAATGACATTTCATTTATGGAAAGAGCATGATGAAAGTAAGCGTCATGCACAAGGGCCATAACTCTGGTATCAATATTTTTGAAGTTATTAGCTGTTATCATTTTTATGCCCCCAAAGGCGGGCATATAGTAATCGCATTGTCCGTCCTTCCGTCTGTCCGTCTGTCCGCACTCACCAAAGGGTAGTTGTGTGACTTTTTCTAACTAGTCCCACAAGTAAAATCATTAACCTGGCCATCTCTTGTGACATTAACCTGGCCATTTCTTGTGACATTAACCTGGCCAGTTGTGGGACATAGGGTTAGGGTTAGGGTTAGCTTCCAGATCATTCTTTTCCAAAGTTAGAGCCAAAAATAGTTTTTCTTGTGGGACTAGTCACACAAGAAAAGATCAAAGGAAAAAGTCACACAACTACCCATTTGTTAGTATGTCCGTCCGTCCGTCCGTCTGTCCGTCTGTCCGTCTGTCCGTCCGTCTGTCCTTCCGTCCCAAATTCGTGTCCGGTCTGTAACTTCTTCATCTATAAATGGATTTCAATATAACTTGGCACAAATGTTCACCAGACAGAGACGATGTGTCGCGTTCAACTCCCCGGTCCATGGGTCAAAGGTCAAGGTCACAGGGTACAATTACTTTGTCACAAATTTCGTGTCCGGTCTGTAACTTCTTCATCTATCGATGGATTTCAATATAACTTGCCACAAATGTTCACCACACAAAGACGATGTGTCGCGTTCAACTCCCAGGTCCATGGGTCAAAGGTCAAGGTCACAGGGTACAATTACTTTGTCACAAATTTCGTGTCCGGTCTGCAACTTCTTCATCTATCAATGGATTTCAATATAACTTGGCACAAATGTTCACCACACAAAGACGATGTGTCGCGTTCAACTCCCAGGTCCATGGGTCAAAGGTCAAGGTCACAGGGTACAATTACTTTGTCACAAATTTCGTGTCCGGTCTGTAACTTCTTCATCTATCAATGGATTTCAATATAACTTGCCACAAATGTTCACCAGACAGAGACGATGTGTCGCGTTCAACTCCCTGGTCCATGGGTCAAAGGTCAAGGTCACAAGATACAATTACTTTGTCACAAATTCCGTGTCCGGTCTGTAACTTCTTCATCTATCGATGGATTTCAATATAACTTGCCATAAATGTTCACCACACAAAGACGATGTGTCGCGTTCAACTCCCAGGTCCATGGGTCAAAGGTCAAGGTCACAGGGTACAATTACTTTGTCACAAATTTCGTGTCCGGTCTGTAACTTCTTCATCTATCAATGGATTTAAATATAACTTGCCACAAATGTTCACCACACAAAGACGATGTGTCGCGTTCAGCTCCCTGGTCCATATGTCAAAGGTCAAGGTCACAGAGTACAATTTTTGGGGGCATTTGTCACGTGACTGTGACATCTCTTGTCTTCTTGAAGAATGTGGTGTGGAAAGCGCATAATGAGGGGAAGTATCAATCATCAAGTCCATAACATTTTTAGTGATTTCCCTTTACATATTGTTTTTATTAGAGGGGAGACATCCGTTTTTGTGACAAAAACCTCTAGTTCCATTTAGTTTTCATGGCATGTAATGCCAGAGTTTAACATAGTTTTGGAAGATATTGGACAGAAAACTACTGTTTAATTGTAGATTCGGCAGAGACTGGCAGCTAAGAAGGCTGAACTTGAGGACATTCTACATGAAAATGAATTGAGGTTGGAAGAGGAGGAGGAAAGATCCGCAGCCTTGTTAGACGAAAGGAAGAAACAACAGCAACTCATGCAAGACCTTGAGGAGCAGTAAGGGAATAATCCATTCACGTAGAAATGAGTAAAAATGACAAACTATGCTGACCCTTATCAGAGGGTTTCTCTAGAAGCCTTAGGATTTAGATCTGCAGTGTTTACAAAATGCTATTTAACTCTTTACTCTTAAAAATGCCTTTCTATACCTATGCAGAGTTGACCCAGATCGGGCGACTCCTGTAGGAGCCGTCTGAACAGGGTCTGCTGTTTGCTTATGATATAATTTAGATATGATTGTACAGTTTCTGCCATGGTAAAAACTCCTGTGTCCATGTGCTATTATAATGTAAAATATATTCATGGTGTAATTATTTCCCACATGAATATTTATGGAGTACAGGGTTAGGTTATCCCAGTTTCCTGCATTCAAAGAGCAGGTTTGGTATAGTGTGAGGCATTGAGGGTTATTTTATAGAAATAATCCAACCCCATATATATGTTACTGTATTGCATCTTTCAAATCATACTACACTGGAGACCCGTTACAACGCGGGTATGAGGGGACATAAAATTCAACCCGCGTTATATACGGAACCGCGTTGTAACGAGTTTTTTTTTTATCTGGGTACTTACATAATTCCCCATCTTCCTAAAATAAACTAATTTCGAACGAAACGGACTTTGTTTCCCCACCCACTCACATAGCTCTTTCAAATTCTGTTAGCAAACAGAGTAGACCCTGATAGGAGCCGTCTGATCTGGGTCTACTCTGTTTGCAAATGCGTGAAAACACGTTTGTATGAGGGAAAGGGTTATACAAAATTACAAATAAAATCGTGTATGTTTTCAAGCAACCAAGTACATTTCATAATACAAGCCTGTTGAAGGGATGTAATTGCCTCTGGGCCTGTCAAACCCCTAATCCGATTAAACCTGCTGTGTAAAACAATAAACATGGCTGTCACTGTTTTCAGAAAATGAAAGGTCACATGTGATGTCGCGTGTGATTTGTTGGGGTTTTAAATTTCATTTGATTGGTCAAAGGGTACACACCCTTTTCTGTATTAGCATATAACCTCCCACCCCGCACTGAGAGTTAGGGGTTTATACTTCTAATGATGTTTGTTTTTCATAATTAAAGTGCGAACTTTTGTGGCTTTGACAGTGAAAAAATTCAGTACATGCGTATCTCAATTATACACACAATTACTTTGTAACAAAAGTTATGCAGTTAAGATTTTACTGGTTCCCGCCATGCGCATAGTAGGAACCGGTAATCAGCTGTGTGTATTACATTCATGGCGGCATATATACGAGTTGACAGTTGTCAGTTTTTCACACGTAAGATTGTCTTAAATTGTTTATGTAGGGACCCGTGTTTGTTTTCATCCTTTAGCCTGCTGCGGGCGGATAAGTTCACCTAAGTTTATTTTAAGTTTCATTGCGATATCCAATCATATTACTATAAATGAGGTATTTACAAAAAAAAATTCGGCGACACAGACTACCCGCGTTATATCGAATACCGCGGTAAAACGGTCCGCGTTATAACGGATCTCCAGTGTACTTTGATTTTAGAATGCATTAAAACATAATTTAGATATCTGAACATTGATTTGTGTAATATGGCCAATAGGGCATCATATTGAAATGAATATTGTATTTTTTACCCCACATAGACTTGAGGAAGAAGAGGGAGCTCGTCAAAAGCTACAGCTGGAGAAGGTATCTGTGGATGCAAAGCTCAAGAAAATGGAAGAGGACCTTAGTATGCAAAGTGATCTTTATTCGAAAGTGTTAAAAGAGAAAAAGAATATAGAGGAAAGACTATCAGAGACCAGCTCAGGTCTTGTTGAGGAGGAAGAGAAAGCTAAACAGCTAGGAAAACTGAAAACAAAATATGAACAAATCATTGCTGACCTGGAAGAAAGACTACGCAAGGAAACTCAGGTGGGCTTGTGATGAAACTTGTAAGATACAGTAAATCCCCTCTAAACTAGAATTCTTATAGAGAAGAATTTAGATACTTTACGGCAGATGGCTGCTTAATGCAGGGTGAAAGTCATGCAGAAAGCTCCTAGAGGATCTTTCTGCATGACTTTCATCCTGTATTAAGCTGCCACCTGTCTCCAAGACAGATATTTATACTAAATTGAATGATAGGTTTAGAGGGGTTTTACCGTAAAGCAGTGCTGTATATTGCTTTGCACATATTGGTTGGTCGCTAGATGAAACAGTTTCCAATTAATAACTGATAAATGGCTTGGCACAAGATCTTCTAACTTGCTGTGGTGGTTGGTCATGACCTACATGACCCCTATTGTTTTTTAGGTCACTAGGTCAAAGGTAAAGGTCACCATGACCTTAACTGGTGAAATGGTTTCCGATCAATAACTGCTCAAGGGTCTGGCATAGGATCTTTCAAACTTGCTGTGGTGATTAGTCATGACCACTAGATGACCCCTGTTGTTTTTTGGGTCACTAGGTCAAAGCTCAAGGTCACCATGACCTTAACTGGTGAAATGGTTTCCAATCAATATGTGCTCAAGGATTTGGCTTTATATGATCTTTTAAACTTGCTGTGGTGATTAGTCATGACCACTAGATGACCCCTATTCTTTTTTTGGTCACTAGGTGAAAGGTCTGCGGGGTATACATGTTTTACAACACATCTCTTGTTTTTGTAAAACTCGTCTGATCTTTGCTAACAAAACATGAATGCTTTGAATCGTGAGTACAACAAATTCGTCGAGGAACTGCATTTATGCTTTACATTTGTATTCATACATGACATGTATAACTGTAGTTTTAATCAATTATTAGGCTGTTAGAGTTTAATATATTGTGTCGAAATAGTTGTAAATTATTAAGATTGTAATGTAATTTTCTGTCATTCATGCATGTATGAACGCTGGGTAAACGACCCACAAATTAAACATACGGTGACCATTCAGAACACTGCTTTGAATGCAATAATTACATATGTATTTGGTTGTGATTTTCAGGCTCGTCAAGAACTTGAGAAGATTCGTCGTCGGCTTGAGCAAGAGATCACAGAGCTGAAAGAACAGGTAGCAGAGATGAGACAAGATGTTCTCGAATTACAGAGCCAGCTGGCCAGGCGGGATGAGGAGCTGCAGCAGACCTTACAGCGGTAAAACTCTTCAAACTGGAGAACTGTGTTTAACTTTATATTTAAACACCCAGTCTCCCTCACATGTTAGCAGAAGTCATTCCTGCATCATCAACTCGGTGTTTTTTATGCCTCCACATAGTGGTGGCATATAGGGTTGCCCTTGTCTGTACGTCGATACGCACATCTAGAAGAATTTGTCCGGACTTCTTCTTGGAAAGTATTTGTCCAATCCACACCAAACTTTACGCACATTTGTGGCCATTATATCTTGGTCAAGTTCGATAGCCATGTAAATCGCTTAAGTCGTTTAGGAGTTGTGGCCCTTTATTTCCAAAAATGACTTTAAAAATAGCCCTTACTTTCTGTGACAAAAAGTCTGAAGTGGGGCATCAGTATCCTATGGACACATTCCTAGTTATACCACCCTATATAGGAATCACCTTGTCCGTCACTCGCGAAGGACTGTAATTCTAAATTCATTTTTGAGGGATTTATTCCCCTTTGTTACTTTTCATAAGTATTTTTTTGTCCAGTGCATAACTTCTCAAGTACTACTTCTACATTTCTTCACCATTGAACCTCAAGTTTTGCATATGCATTTATAATGATGTGTGTGACATAATTGTGATGTGAGTCATTCCTTGATTGGACTTTAAAAAAAATTAGTGTGGATGAAAGGATTAGAGCTATTTCCTTTTGTATTGAAGTCATATTGGATCTTTTGACAAGATGGTGGGTGGGGGTATCAATCACCTTTAGAGATAGTTCTAGTTTTGTTTTGTTTTCTGCAAGATTGACATTGGGGCAATTAACTCCTCATTCACCAAACTTTTCCTTTTAAGAAGGGATGATTTGTTTTGATCCAGATGACGCAGCATGTAACTTAATGTCAACTGATAGATATCAAATGTGATCAGAAAAGCATTCTCATACATTTTTACAGAAAATGAAATATGGTAAAACTCCTTGAAATTGGACTTCAGGAAAGAAGACTTAAGATCTTTTGATAGGTAGCTGTTTAATGCAGGCTGAAAGTCATGAAGAAAGCTCTTTTTTGAGCTTTCTGCATGACTTTTCACTATGCATTTAATTGCCACCTGTATTAAAGACTGGCATTGATACTTATTTGAAAGTCCAAGTTTTACTGTATCTTGAGAATAATCATGAAGCATGCATCATTTTTTGCAGACATTTGCTTGCTTTGCTAGGGTTTTTTGGTGCAGTGTCTGGAATATATTCTGTATGCATAGCTTCAAATAAGAGAGATAAGCTAAAGATTATTGGAACACTTTTTTCCCTCATTTCTCATGAAAACTAATAGTTGTGACTTCTCATTACAATCATGTGTTTGAAAGGAGTCTTAATGATTAAGTCACAAGCATTGGTGTTGTGGACCAAATAAGGATGTTTGCATCTGATGCAGAAGTGCTGGTATGTTGAGCTCTGTATGTATGTGATTGTCATTTACAGGGCTGATGATGAGGGAGTAGCCAAGTTCACCTTCCAGAAGCAGTTGCGTGAGATGCAAAACCAGATGCAGGAAGTCATAGAAGATCTCGAGTCAGAAAAAGAGTCGAGGAACAAAGCTGAAAAACAGAAACGCGACCTTAACGAGGTATTAACCCTTCCCTGTTCTATGTTTATTCCAAATTTCAATACCTACTGAATATTCATGAATAGGGCTGTCATGATACACTAACGTATTCGAATATCGTTTCTGGCGGTGAGTGTATCATATTCGCTACCCAAAAAACCGAATATTGACGAATACAATTAGACATATAGGAAATTAACATAATTAAAAGAAAAACAACATATTTTCGCCAGAAATAATTGAAATCTGAGCGAAACATTCCAGCTGCGAACGTCTTTTTGCAGTGACACCAAGGGAGATGACTCTTGATGACTTCTTATGTTTACAAATCACGACACCGGGTGTTGGTCCTGTTGGATTCAACAGGCTTAATAATTGTACTCTTGCATTCACTTTTTGCAGAAAAGTAATCAAATGATTCAAATACACGAAACAATTATCGAAAACAAGTTTGTTTTGATAGGACTAATTCTTAGTTTTTACGACAACCGCAAACTGTTGTTTCATAACAATGTCGGGGCCAAAAGAGATTTCCAGACTCCAACCAAATATAAAAGGGCCGTCTGGAATCATTTAGGGTTTCTGACGGGATCAGAAGGAAAAATCAACAATGAAATCACTGTTTGTAAAGTGTGCCACCATGAAATGAAGTAATTCTGCCAGTTGTTGGCTCTAGCGGTTAGTTATCGGAGCGCTCCAATGTCTGAACGTACCCAAAATTTATTGACCAAATTTATTTGAGTTCGTTCACGATTCACAAGAAATGGACGAAACCAGCAGGCTATATTCAATTAAATACAGTGTAATGCACTGTATTTTGATGGTGCTTGAAAGGTGCTTGAATTTGAATTAGTATTATTTTTATGCATATTGCCTAAATACTATAATAGGACTGGACCAGTTTACTTTTGAACAAGTTTCTATTCAGTGTTTCTAGTTTATGTGACTTTGCCAATTAAATATTTAAACTCATACTTTTCCCTTGCTTATCCGCGCATGTCCAGTAGCATTTTCATTATAAGCTTAACGATTCCTAATCCTAAATCAGGGTTCCCACGGACAGGGAAAAGTCAGGGAAAAAGGATTTTTTTTCAAGGTCAGGGAAAAGTCAGGGATTTTTTTAATTGGTCAGGGAAATTTGGAATTTGGCAAAAGTCAGGGAAAAGTCAGGGAAATTTGGAACCAAAGGATGAGGGCTGAGGAAATATGTCAAAAAGGAGAAAGAATGAAAATAAAAGGCTAAGACAGTTTCTTCAATTTTGACTAAACCAAGCATCTTTATACATCTTTGATTAGCTTTGTATATTTCACATCAAAATTTTAAAGTACAATGTATATCTGTCATGAAGTCTGTTAAAACAAAATCATTGGAGAATTCTGGCACCTCTGCAAGACTCCAGCATCCGTTTTGACAGCAGTGCTAGAATATGGCAACAATGCTAGATATTAGACATTCTACTGTAGTGTCTTCACTTGTTAGGACAGGCAGGGCAGCAGTGCTAGATATTGGACATTCTACTGTACTGTCTTCACTTGTAAGGGCAGCAATATTTGGTCTGCTATTATGAAAACTGAAAATGCAGACCCTTTTCTGGCGTCTACAGAGACCCGTTAAAAGGACCTATTTTTCCCAATTTGGGAAAAACGTCCCAAGTGGTGCAAAAAAATTGATTAAATTGCAAAACAAGAAGGCCTGAAAGGCCCTGATATCGGTCACCAGAAAATCAGAGGAGAAGATTTTCAAAGTTTTCACTATGTGTTTCTATATAGAAAACTAGCCGGCCCTGGGGCGGGGCCAATTTTGACCCCATTTTAATAGCCTGCTATATCAGTGTCTTACACACTGTATGTACTATTTTAAAATTCAGCTTACACAGAAAAACTGAAAGATTAACCCTTTCCACCGTAGATACACATTTTATCACATTTTCAAACAGAATAGACCCATATAAGGCAGCTCCTGTAGGAGCTGCCTGATCAGGGTCTACTCTGTTTGCTTAGAAAAATATTATAAATCTGAGTTTTTACTTTAGTCTACTGCCAATATATTTCTTAACTTTGCTTAAAAATAAATTTTTACTTAATTATATATTCATAGTAGATGGAGTCTCTAATAAAACTTCATGGAGGAAAGGGTTAAGAGAGGTAGAAAAGATTCAAGAGACTTTATACTTAGGGTGCATATTAGGACATGTTTGGCATCATGCATGTTACATTCAATATTGAGCAATTAAAAATGAAAAAGTCAAAAACATTTATAATAATATTTTCTTTATTTAAAATGATCAAAACACTACTGCTGTATATATAGTTGTCATAAAGAGAGAGGTGGTAAGGATTGGCTGATGGGGAGGACGGAGGCCAACATTTATTGATCATGTTCATAGATTACCAATTAAACTTCTGCTAACATGGGGTCAGGGAAAATTGAAATTCGGTCAGGGAAAAGTCAGTGAAAAGTCAGGGAATTTTATTTTTTCTGTTTTGTGGGAACCCTGTAAATATGGACTCAGTCTGGACATGCTTTGGCTTAAGTAACTCTTATTAGCTTATGGAAGCCTTATGCCATAGCATGTTTATGTAACTGTATTCGTATTCGTGAATATTTATTCGTATTCGTTATACTGTATAGTGATACGTATTCGTATTCGCTACATGGGCATATCGTTGCAGCCCTATTCATGAACAAAATAGTTATAATGAAATATGGAAGATAGAACCTTGCAGCAATTTTAGAAACTAAAGAAACAGATCTATCAAATTCTATAAGCAAACAGAGCAGACCCAGATCAGACGGTTAGAGGAGCCGATTGATCTGGGTCTACTCTGTTTGCAAATGCATGAAAACACGTGTATATTAGGGAAAGGGTTAAAGGCAAAATGTTATCACGACATAAGTCTTTTCAAAACTCAAGATCTGGTTGAGCTACTAACAAATAACTGTTATAAAAAATCAGGCATTTATTTTCTTTAGGAATAGTTTACTATTAGAATGCTATAGGTAAATTGTTCACAAACATAACAGACATCTAGTCTGGATCAGAATTGAAAACTTAATGATAAATCAGATGACATTTACCAAAGAAAGTTTACTTAGGAGGGCCAGTCTAAAGTTTAAGCATTCTCAGGTTTACCATGAATAATCTGTAAATACCTTGTGAAAAACTAATAAAACGCTTTACTCCATAAATACACCTTTGTAAACAGAGTAGACCCAGATCAGATGGCTCCTATAGGAGCTGTCTATTCTGGGTCTTCTCAGTTTGCAAGGCACATTTATGAAGTATATGGTTATACCTTCCATTGTGGGATACAAATTATCCGGCATTTGCAGGGCAGATTGAGATAAGAGGACATCTGGAGGATCCCTTGATTGGGATCTGAACAAATCTTACTCTATCATGCTGAGTGGATACTGTCATTCAACAGTGATGGACCATATCACTTTGAAAATTCACCAATTAAAGAATTAATATTGACATCATTTTATGCCAGTATTAAATTTGTTACAGGAACTGGAGGCACTGAAAAGTGAGCTGGAGGATTCTCTTGACAGTAATGCAGCTGTCCAGGACCTACGAGCCAAACGTGAAGATGAGCTTAAGACCCTGAAGACGTCAGTTGAGAAGAATCTAAAGACTTACGAGGGTCAAGTGGGGGAAATGAGAGCTAAACATCAGGCTCAGATGGAACAGTTCAATGATGAGCTTGAAACTGTCAGAAAGGTGAGATGTTAGCAGTTTTGCAGAGCTACAGATATGAGATGTCATTAAGCTTCAATTAGCTCATCTGGTACAAAATGCGAAGTAGAATTATTGGGATTGCCTGTGTCCATTGTGTGTCATCTGTCATGAACAATTCTGTAAATGACATCTGAAGCATTTCACAGGAATAATCTGAGGATAACCATTGATCAGATTTGTTAAATTGTTCCCATCCTCTGGTTAAGTAGATCACAGGAACAAAAAAATAATTTTTTTATAGAACAATTTCTTTAATGCATTTCATCCTAAATCACTGACTTAATTTTCACATGTGTGTCATGCGAATGATTTGCAGCTGACCTTCTATCAGATTTGTACAAATTATTCCTATCCACTGCATAAGTAGGTCACAGGAGCTAATATTATTTTGTAGCAATTTCTTTAACCCATTCCCTCATAGGCTATTTTAGACCCAACCACTTTCAACAAATCTACCGAAAAGGAGCATTTACCAGAATAAAAGGATTTTTTTAGAATCATGTAGTTTAGAAATCATTATGATAAATAGAGCATTGCTTCTGTGGAGCAAATGCTCTCTTTATCACAATGTTTTCAAAAAGTTACTTATTCAGAGGCATCAATATGCTAGAATGGGTTAAACTCCACCTTCTACTAACTGTTGAAATGATTTTCATCAAATCACAAATTTTCTTGAGGTGACCTCTATTGATTTACATAAATGGTTCTCTTACTCTTGTGCAAGTAGGTTTGTTTGTCTGTGTTTGTTTTAACAGCAACTACATGCACTCCTAAACCGCCAAATGGGACATGACCAAACTTCACCTCCTTAGAAGGTTCTCTTTCAAAGTGGCATAAATGTTTCTGGTTTGCTGCATAAGTAGCTCACAGTATCTATCTTTAGCTCACCTGAGCAAAGCTCAGGGTGAGTTTTTGGGAGACTTGAATGTCCGGCGTGCGTTGTGCGTCGTCAACAATTTGCTTTATAGTAAGTTTATACTTTTCAATTTCTCACACAAATATAAAGCTAACCTTGGGAGCTTTCATCCATGTACTATGGACTTCATCAGCCAACTGATTTTTTCACTGTGACTGGGGATTAGGCTTAACACCACTCGAGGGCATGAGTGATGTTAAAGCTTTGTCCCAGATGTGCGGTAACTGGAAACGGCCCCTGTCCCTTTTCAGCAAAAGTATAAACTTACTATAATGTCTACTACCACACAATTCAATTTCCATCAGAACAATTTGCTTGTGAACACTCTAGTGGTCACCATTTTAGTCCAATCTTCATGAAACTTGGTCAGAATGATTGTCTTGATAAAATCTCAGACGAGTTTGAAAGTGGGTCATATTGGGTTAAAAACTAGGTCACTAGGTCAAATAGTAGGAAAACCTTGTGAACACTCTATAGGTCACATTTATAACCCAATCTTCATGAAACTTGGTCAGAATGATTATCCTAATAAAATCTCAGACGAGTTCAAAAGCGGGTCATATGGGGTCAAAAAAAAAATGAAATGAATGAATGAAAGACTTTATTTAACGAGGGTAGCTCAATTAATCTAATGACTAATCTACCTTGAGGCCCTCAAACAAAAGCAGTTCATACAAAATACAAAACAGTAAAACACAGATATATATACATATATGCACAAGAAATCAATGTTCAGAAATGAACTCATTGCTCGCTAAGTAATGTTGCGTCTGTATAATTAAAAATTGCTGTCTGCTTCAATTTGTAGATATATTGTTCAAGGACAAGCATTTGGATCCTTATCAAACGTCGAGTAACTTTGCGTCTAATCTGGATCCAATATGTTATCATAGTTTTGATTTGCCACTAGCATCCAAATAGTTAATATAACGTTGGATCTAACTTAACTGTTGCTCAAATGAAATACATAAATGCAATTTGACCCCGATTCAGATGGATGAATGCATGCGCTATTAAAACCACATATTTGTGACGTCATTTACCCACGCTGTCAATACTATAATACGAGAAAATATTTTGCTCAGTTTTAGTTAAAATAAAGTGTCATCTGCTTCAATATTAGAAAAATGCAGTTAGAGTGTAAACTAATTGAACCTGATGAGACATTGAATTATTCAACATCTCATCTGGATCCAAACTGTATGCACAAGGTTTATGACGAATTGAATGAATGAATGAAAGGCTAGAGAGTAACCCAATTAATCTAAATTAATGAATGAATGCTAAAATACTTTATTTAATGAGGGTAGCTCAATACGCCTTATGGTTAAATCTACCCGGAGGCCTTGTAATCAGTACATTTCATACATTTATATGCAAAATAACAATCATAGAACATAATAAACAGTGTGTCCAATGATGATATTATGCTAAACCATTTCAATAACGCAAAAAACTAGGTCAAATTGTGGGAAAACCTTGTTAACACCCTAGAGGTCACATTTGTAGTCGAATCTTCATGAAACTATCACAGTGATTGTTTTGATAAAATCTCTGACAAGTTTGAAAGTGGGTTATGTTGGGTCAAAAACTAGGTCACTAGGTCAAACAGTAGAAAAACTTTGTGACTACTCTAGTGGTCACATTTTAAGTCCAATCTTCATGAAACGTCGTCAGAATGATTGTCTTGATAAAATCTCGGACAATATTGAAAATTGGGAACACTCTAGAGGTCACATTTTTAGCCAAATCTTCATGAAACTTGGTCAGGATGGTTGTCCTGATAAAATCTTGGACGAGTTTGAAAGTGGGTTACAAGGGGTCAAAAATAGGTCACTGAGTCATATCTTGTTTACACTTCAACGGCCACATTTTTAGCGCAATCTTCCTCAAACTTGCTCAAAGTGTTTGTCTTGGTGATGTCGAGGTTGAGTTTGATCATGGGTGGGACGGGATAAAAAAAATAGGTCTTTAGGTCAAATCTTAGAAAAAAACACTCTTGAGGGCACTGTCATTTTTAGCCCAATCTTCATTGGTCAGAATGATTGTCTTGATAAAATCAATATTCTAAATCATTGAAAATCTTGTTCTCCAAAACCACTGCTCATGATCCACTATCAACATTGTTCAAATAGTTTCCCTTCGGTCATTATTGGCCCAATCCTGGGGCTACCCAGCTCTATGGTAATCAGGTGAGCGATTAAGGGCCATCTTGGCCCTCTTGTTTAGCATAATAGAATTTGATCAAACTTCATAGGAATTATCCATAGATGTACTTTAATGAATGTGCAAATACAGCAGCCTGAAAACAACTTTTGTAGATTAAAAAACGTGAGCTATTCAAGGCCATTGTTTATCATTCCGATGTCAGATTTGTAACTTCCGAACAAAGCGAGCAGACAGTTCCTACAGGAAGTATCTGATCTTGGTCTACTCTATTTGCAAAAGCATCAAAAAGCAGAATTATGGTGTTAACAGTTAAGATAAATGTTTTCATATTCATACTCCCATGACCCAAGTTATAGGGGGTATAAAGGAATTACCATAATGATATTGTTCCATCTGTCATTCTGAGAATGATATTGTAATCACCTGCTTTATCAAAGTGACATTAAAATTTTAATTGCTGCATCTTTCTGTCCTAACACCTTCAGCGGTGACACATGTGTTCCTTCGAACACTTTTTTTTTTTTTTTAAACCCTTTTCCCTAATGAACATTTATGCATGGATTTATCACATCATGAATATTCATTACTATTATTTTCATAATGTAAAATTTTCCAGATAATTGTTTGGCTTGGACAAAAACTGTAGGATCAGATCTGTATAATTCCATAAGCAAATAGTAAATTCTGATCAGAAAGTTCCTAGCGGAGCCAACTGATGTGGATTAAACTGTTTGCAAAGGCATGAAAAAGCGTTTGTATGAAGGAAAGGGTTCGTAATATGTTATTCTCTTTGATTTTCAAAGAAATTTTGATATACAGTGTTTGTTTGCTTTTTGCAAGTTGAGGAAGCTGTAATATTCAACTATTCACCATTTAAAAGTTCAATTATGATTTGAGCTGTTCTTATACAGGCAAGAGCTCAACTGGAGAAGACAAAGCAGACATTGGAAGCAGAGAATCAGGACCTGGCCAGTGATCTCAAACAAGTGCAGATGGCCAAGCAAGAATCTGAGCGTAAACGTAAGCAGGCTGACACCCAGCTGTCCGAAGTTACGATCAGACTAACAGAGAGTGATCGACTGAAGACGGATGCTGTTGAAAAAGTTGCCAAGTTGCAGTCAGAGCTGGATTCCATCAACACACAGCTGGAAAGTGCAGATAACAAGTCTATTAGTCTGGCCCAGAAGAACAGCTCGCTCGAGTCCCAGCTGGCTGATGCTCATGTGAGTAGAATTTGCAGCTCTGTGGTTTTAAAGGAATTTGTTTTATATGCATTTAATGCAGAGCTTGTAATTTTTATGCGGAAATCTTACCACCACGGAATTATTGTGACAAAATGGTGCTGGAATGACGTATTCAGCCTTAGGAAAAGGTGGAGAGTGGAGAATATCCAAATATTTATGACAACTCTGCTGAAAGGGCTTTCTGATGGTAGGCTGAGTGTTATACAAGGGTTTTCACATGGTAGGGTATTATAAAATAGCTCTTTAGGGATAACAAGGCAGTGATTTACATTCTTTCCAAATTCTGTTTACACTTGCAGCTTGTTTGTAATAACCTATGCATCAGTTTGGATTAGATACCTAGTGTTTGACACACCGACTGATTGTGAAATGGAAGAAACTATGGAAAATGTCAGTGTCTGATTTAATCCTTTCAACACTCAATAAATTTTGTCAGCAAAACTTTCATGTACTACTATTCTCAAATTACAATTTTTCCCCAATTTTTATACACCCGTCTTCAGACGGGAAGTGTTATGTCATGGCGCTGTCTGTCCATGAACTTTTGCTTACAAGTCTGCTCTCTAACTCAAACAAATGTAATCTAATCCTTTTCAAATTTTGTCAGTAAGTATATTACCATAATGTCTGTCAAGTTCGATAACCAGCAAGATTGCCCCAGACACTCTAGAATTATCCCCGCTTACTTTATGAATATCCGTGAATTTTTGCTTGTCCGCTCTCTAACTTAAACAAATGTAATCCAATCCTTTTCAAATTTTGTCAGCATGAATATTACTATAATGTCTCAGTCACGTTTGATAGCCAGCAAAATTGTCTCTGACACGCAAGAATTATCTCCCCTTACTTTACTCCCTGAATTTCGGTGAACATTTGCTTGTCCGCTCTCTAACTCAAAATCGTAATCCAATCCTTTTTGAATTTGGTCAGCATGTATATTACCATAATGTCTCGATAAATAGCACGATTGCACTTGACACTTTAGAATTGTCCTCTCTTACTTTATGCCACCTGATATGGTGTAATGGCCTTTCAACTTCCAGACATTTGACAGGCATATATTGTGACATTTTGGCACTCTTGTTTTTCAAGAATTGAGATTTGAATAGTTTTGATCTGTGTCTGATCTAGATGCAGATTTTTCTGAAGGTCCATAATGTTGAATGACTTTGTGCTGAAGGGCTTTGTTTTTCCTGTCTGCAGGAGCTTGTAGAAGATGAAACCCGTGCCAAGTTGGCAGCCCAGGCCAAATCAAGACAGGAGGCAGAGGAAAAAGAGGCCCTCAAGGAGAAATTGGAGGATGAGGAGGAGAACAGAAAGACCGTGGAAAAGCATGTCGCTGATCTTCAGCAAAAGGTGGGTGAAAGGAGGTTTAGGTACATGCTGCTGTATACTTGGATATAGTAAACCTGATAATGATGATAGTATTTAGTCTTATCCTTAATATTTTGATGGACAGACTTGCAAATAGGCTTCAGGAAGAGTTTGATCAGGGTCAACACTATTGCTTTTCTGCTAGTTTGATAAGAGTTATGAAATTATACTGAATTGAATTATTCAGCCTTACAGTTTGGTGGAATGAGAGTATGGGTCTTCTAAAATACAGGTTTAATAAGGAAATACAAGATTAAATACCTTTAATGTTTGAAATATTTAACCTCAGCTGAAAACCAATCAGCTTGGGTGTAAATGCTGTTTTCACATTACAGTGAAATATGATAATTTCATCACCAAAACAAGTTAAATTGGTTTTTAAGACAGGTGGCAGCTCAATGCAGGGTGAAAGTTGTGCAGAAAGCTCCTCTAGGCGCTCTCTGCTTGATTCATCCTGCATTAAGCACCCCCTACTAAACAAAAACATCAATTCTCCATTACGAAAATTTCGAAGTATCAAAGTTTTCACTGTAATTTATGATGTTATCACGATAGATTGCGGAAGTAAAGAAGAAGGCTGAGGAAGATGCTCGCAATAATGAAGCTCTTGAGGAGTACAAGAAGAAAGTATCTAGGGATAATGAGACTCAACAAGGTCAAATGGACGAACTTAAATCGGTCATTGATCGCCTTGAGAAGTCCAGGAAGAAACTGCAGGCAGAGGTTGATGATGCCAACATGGAACTAGAGAAACAGCGTTCAAGTGTTCTCAATATGGAAAAGAAAACGCGCAAGTTTGACGCCATGTTGGGAGAGGAAAAGGCTGTATCTGAGGGGTAGGATTTATAGCTGTAGATAAGTGGCATACAGATCTATCTTAATCTCTTAGTTTTCAAGCAAACCCTATCTTGTTGGTACTTAACCCTTTCCCTCATAGGCTATTTATGTCTCCCCCCTTTAGGGGAGGGAGACATATTGGTGTTGTGCTTTGTCCGTCCGTCTGTCTGTTAAAATTCTTGTGCAGCTAACTCCTCCTACACTTTTAGAGGGATTTCCTTCAAACTTTTACATATGAACTAGCTATATGTGAGGATGGTCATGTGGTTTGGAATTTTGGCTGCAACAATATTGACAGAAATTATGGCCCTTTGTAGTTTTTCCTTATAAAGAATATATAGCGAAAAAATATTGCGCAGCTAACTCCTCCAACACTATTTGAGGGATTTATTTCAAACTTTTACATATGAACCAGCTATATGTGGGGATGGTCATGTGGTTTGGAATTTTGGTTGCAACAATTTTGACAGAAGTAATGGCCCTTTGTAGTTTTTCCTTATAGCGAAAAAGTCTTGTGCAGCTAACTCCTCCTACACTATTTGAGGGATTTACTTCAAACTTTTACATATGAACCAGCTATATGTGAGGATGGTCATGTGGTTTGGAATTTTGGCTGCAACAATTTTGACAGAAGTTGTGACCCTTTGGAGTTTTTGCTTATATAGAGTAATAGCGAAAAAGTCTTGTGCAACTAACTCCTCCTATACTATGTAAGAGTTTTCATTCAAACTTGTACATATGAACCAGCTATATGTGAGGATGGTCATGTTGATTGGTATATGGCTGCAACAATTTTGACAGAAGTTTGGATTTTTTGACATATGAATTTATTCCTCTTATGGGTGCCAGGGTAGAGGATGCCAGGGGGTGAATTCATTCCTCTTATGGGGGCGGGGTACCGGGGGTAGACATGTGTTTTTCTCAAAAACAAACTCTAGTTTAAGATCCAACCTCTTTGAATAAATCTACCAAAAAGGAGCATTAACTAGAGAAAAGGTAAGTTTTTAGAATTTTATAGTTTTGAAACCATTGTGATAATTATTTATCACAATTGTTTCAAAACGTGACTTTTACAGAGGCGTAGAATAGCGTATTTATGGAGGAAAGGGTTAATTAGAATTGCTGTGGAGTGGATTCCTCTGAGTATCGTAAGATTGAGAAATATAGAAAATGGGGTACCTGATCTAAATTCTCCTTGGCTAATATAACTCTAGTTAGATCTTTAGCCGGATTTTTCAAGACTCGGCTTATAGTTTGGCGAAAAGCGGTTGGGCGGGTGGCGTGCCGTTGTTAACAAAACTTTAACATTGCTTATATAATAACTTCTGAATTACTTAAGCTAGGCCATTCATTTTTGGTATGCAGATAGCTTGATTAAAGGCCTTTCACTTGATACGAGGATACATGTAATCAGGTCAAGGTCACTATGTCCAAAACTACAAATGCTAGGTAATTCATCTTTGGTATACAGATAGTTTGGGTGAAGGTCTTTCACTTGATACAAGGATACATGAAATCGGGTCAAGGTCACTATTTCAAAAACATTGCCGTCGTTAACAAAACTTTAACATTGCTTATAACTTCTGAAGTACTTAAGCTAGACCATTCGTATTTGGTATGCAGATAGCTTGGGTGAAGGCCTTTCACTTGATACAAGGATACATGAAATCAGGTCAAGGTCACTATTTCGAAAACTGGGCCATTTTTAACAAACTTTAACATTGCTTATAACTTCTGAATTACTTAGGCTAGACCATTCATAATTGGTATGCAGATAGCTTGGGTGAAGGCCTTTCACTTGATACAAGGATACATGAAATCGGGTCACTACTTGCCTTTTTTAACAAACTTTAACATTGCTATAACTTCTGAAGTACAAATGCTAAGCAAGTCATATTTGGTATACAGATAGCTTGGGTAAAGGCCTTTTACTTGATACAAGGATACATGAAATCAGGTTAATGTCACTATTTCCAAAAATTTGCCGTCATTTACAATACTTTAACATTGCTTATAACTTCCTAATTACTTAAGCTAGACCATTCATATTTGGTATGCAGATAGCTTGGGTGAAGGCCTTTCACTTGATACAAGGACACATGAAATCAGGTCAAGGTCACTATTTCGAAAACTTATCCATTTTTAACTAACATTGCTATAACCTGAACTACAAATGCTAGGTAATTATGTCTCCCCCCATATTTATATGGGGGAGACATTGTTTTCGTGAGAGTTGTCTGTCTGTCCGTCCGTCTGTCTGTCTGTCCGTCACACTTTTTGTCCGGACGATAACTTCAATATGCCTGATGCCAGTTGATTGAAACTTCATATATGGAAAGAGCATAATGAGAGGAAGTGTCTTGCACAAGGTCCATAATTCTGGCTTCACTAATATAGGAGTTATTGCCCCTTGTAAAAAAAAACAACACTTTTTTGTCCGGACGATAACTCCTATATGGCTCATGCCATTGGATTGAAACTTCATATATGGAAAGATCATGACAAGAGGAAGTGTCATACACAAGGTCCATAACTCTGGCTTCACTAATGTAGGAGTTATTGCCCTTGTAAAAAAAATCACAATTTTTTGTCCGGACGATAACTCCTATATGGCTCATGCCATTGGATTGAAACTTCATATATGGAAAGATCATGACAAGAGGAAGTGTCATACACAAGGTCCATAACTCTGGCTTCACTAATAATGGAGTTATTGCCCTTGTAATGTTTTTTCATAATTTTTTGTCCGGACGATAACTCCTATATGGCACATGCCATTGGATTGAAACTTCATACATGGAAAGATCATGATAAGAGAAAGTGTCATGCTTAAGGTCCATAACTCTTGTTTGACTAATATTGGAGTTATTGCCCTTTGTTAAAAAATCACAATTTTTTGTCAGGATGATTAAACTCCTATATGGCACATGCCATTGGAGTGAAACTTCATACATGGAAAGATCATGATAAGAGAAAGTGTCATGCATAAGGTCCTTAACTCTGGCTTCAATAAATTGAGAGTTATTGCCCCTTGTACATTTGTTTAACGCTTTCTTGTCCGGATGATAACTCCTACATGGCTCTTGCCATTGTATTGAAACTTCATACATGGAAAGAGCATGATGAGAGAAAGTGTCATGAACAAGGGCCATAACTCTGGCTTCAATACTTTTGGAGTTATTGCCCTTTGTTACATTTTTTTGTCCGATCAATAACTCCTGTTCGACTGATGCTATTGGAATGACATTTCATTTATGGAAAGGGCCTGATGAAAGTAAGTGTCGTGCACAAGGGCCATAACTCTGGTGTCAATATTTTTAGAGTTATTAGCTGTTATCATTTTCTTCTTGAAAAATGTGGTGTGGAAAGCGCATAATGAGGGGAAGTATCAATCATCAAGTCCATAACATTTTTGGTGATTTCCCTTTACATATTGTTTTTATTAGAGGGGAGACATCCGTTTTTGTGACAAAAACCTCTAGTTCATCTTTGGTATACAAATGGTTTGGTAAAGGCCTTTTAGTTGATATAAAGATATTTGAAATTAGGTCAAGGTCACTATTTTGACAAGTTGGCCATCATTGAAAAACTTCCAACATTTTTTCTTAACTGCTGAACCTCTTATGCTAGACAATTCATATATGGTATAGAGATAGCTTTGGTGAAGGTCTTTCAGTTGATACAGGGATACATGAAATTGGGTCAAGGTCACTATTTAAAAAAAAAAAAATTGACTGTTTTTTACAAACTTTAACATTTTGCTATAACTTCTGATCCATGAGTGCTAAGCAATTCACCTTTGGTATTCAGATAGCTTTGGTAAGGACCTTACGGATGACATAAAGATACCTGAAATCAGGTCAAGGTCACAATTTTGAAACATTGGCTGTCATTAAAATGTTGTTATAACTTCTGAACTACATGGGCTAGACAATTTATATTTGGTATGCAGATAGCTTGGGTGAATACCTTCCAGTTGATACAAGGATACATGAAATTGGGTCAAGGTCAACACACAAAAAGTCCGGCTTTAGTGCGGTTTCCGCATTTTTTTTTGCTTGTTGTAACACTGTTTATGTTTACTTGAAGCAATTTTCCTTTTAGTTTAGCTTCTGACTGAGTTATCAGGTTTGATGAGATTAACCCTTTCCTTCATTTAAACACCTTTTCACGTCTTGGCAAACAGAGTAGACCCAGATCAGATGGCTCCTATAGGAGGTGTCCGATCAGGGTTTGCTCTATTTGCTTAATGTATGGTATACATCTGATTCTACAGATACTGTCTGAGCCAAAATATCCTATGTTCATATGCCATTATAAAAAATCAAATGAATATTCATTATTTCTTACATGAATATTCAACAGGTAAAGGGTTAAGGGCTTGGAGGCAAAGTTTGGATATTGATGAGACACCAAGGGTCCTGTGGATCTAAACTGTTCGCAAATTTCATCACTCATTTTGCAGCAAAATGTTGGTAAAACAATTTTGTGCCAAACCCTTGAGAGACTGATTGTTATTGTCTTTGAACTCGGTTTGTAACCAGTTAGTCTGCAAATATGTTTGTTATGTGTGAATACTTCAATATTTGTACAGATTGACCAAGGAGCGTGACTCAGCTGAGCGTGAGAGCAGAGAGAAGGAGACTAAGATATTGAACCTGCAGAGAGAGCTGGAAGAGCTTAGGGACCAGAAGGAGCAGATAGAAAGGCAGAAGAATACCATGCAGAGAGAGCTGGAAGACCTGTACAGCTCCAAAGATGATGTTGGCAAAAGTGTGAGTCACATGAAGGATGAAGACCCTCTAGTAGGGTCATACTCAAGGGCAAAAAGGGTTGGCCATAGAAGTAGAATCAGTCAAGAACTTCAGTGTTGTCATGTACTAAATAATTAGTGTGTTTTTTATAATTCTGTATTATTCCTCTGAAATAGATGTCATATACTTTATATGATAATGTTATTGAACTGTTTCAAGCTCTTGTTACTGCTATACCTGATAAACTGCCTGACATTTCTTTTAGCTCTAAACTACATTTTCTTTACTCTTTCACTGCTGATAAAACAGATACACTTGGGGACCACATTTATTCATATTGTCCATTGTTCATGACATTGAGAGTGCTGTTAGTTTTGTTTTATAAATTGTTTATTCTGTAACAGGTGCATGAGCTGGAGAAAGCTAAGAGGAGTCTATCGGATCAGGTTGAGAACCAGCGTGTTCAGATTGAAGAGCTGGAAGACGAGATCCAGGCCACTGATGATGCCAAGCTCCGCCTCGAGGTCAACATGCAGGCTCTCAAGGCCCAGTTTGAGAGAGACTTGAACAGTAGAGAAGATTCTGTTGAAGAGTCCAAGAAAGCTCTCATAAGACAGGTAATACATGACTCTTTTCTCGGAAATCCAAGGTTGCCATCAGATATTTATGGATTCTAGTACAGAAGTAAGTCTTTAGTATGACTTGTCCAGGGATCAAATCTGCAACTTCCTGATATCAACTGAGCTTATAAGAGAAAAACTGTTGGAAATTGTCTTATTATACGCCACAAAGAACGTTTGAAGGGGGTATACTTGATTTGCCCTGGTGGCAGGTTGGTTGGTGGTGCAGTTGGTTTGTCCACATCTAAACATGGGTAGCTGGTGTCACAAAATCCTTCTTCAATTTGAAACTTGTTGAATTGATACTTGCCATATAGAATTGAATTTATATTTGGCATACATAATAACCACGAGTAATAGATGTGCTAGACACACTTTTAATGTGTTTAGCATCAGGCATTGCATAATTATCTCCTTAAACTCTGAATATTTTATCAGCCCTGTGCAGAGTCATTATCACCTTTAACCCATTACCTCATAGGCTATTTTAGATACAATATATTTGAATAAATCTACCGAAATGGAGCATTAACTAGAGAAAAGCAAAATTTTAGAATTTTGTAGTTTGAAACCAATGCTCTATTTATCACAATGGTTTCACAAAGTGACTTTTACAGAGTCGCCAAAAGTCGTCAATATAAGGGAATGGGTTAATAGATAGTTTTCGATTGCTTTGGAGTTACCTGCCCGTGAACTTAAATGTAATGGTTTGTGGTATGAATTACTTTTACAGTTTTCGTAAGATTTCTATGAAAGTTTGTACACATGGTCTCTTTGAAGTGAAGATATGCATCACAATTCTTTTCAATATCTATCTTAAAGAGTTGTCTGCCCCTGGACTTGTACACATATGTGTTGCTAGTCAATAAAATTTGTGGAGTGAATTACTTCCACAGTTTGCAATATAATTCAATGATAGTTGATACACATGATCTTAATGAAGTGTAAATGTGCATCATATAAAGTTTTCAGTATCTAACATACAGGAGCTATTAGCCCTTGTGGGGTTAGGATTATTCATCACTTTTAGTAATAGTTGTAGTTGCTCCTTTTTAGCTCACCTGAGCCAAAGGCTCAAGGTGAGCTATTGTGACCGCCTGTCGTCCGTCGTCCGTCTGTCCGTCTGTCCGTCTGTCCGTCTGTCTGTCCGTCCGTCTGTCCGTTCACTTTTATTTCAAATGACTTCTTCTCCTAAACCACTGGGAGGATTTCAACCAAATTTCACAGAAATGTACCTTAGGGTGTCCTCTATCAGTTTTGTTAAAATCATGACCCCCGGGCAAAAAATGGCCCCGCCCCACTACTTTTACAGGTTTTTTTTTTAAATCTTTAAAAATCTTCTTCTCTGAAACCACAATTTCTAGAGCTTTGATATTTGGTATATAGCATCATCTAATGGTCCTTTACCAAGTTTGTTAAAATGATGACCCCCGGGCCAAAAATGGCCCTGCCCTTGGGCTTGTAGTTTTTACATAGACTTATATAGGGAAACCTTTAAAAATCTTTTTGTCTGAAACCACATAATCTAGAGCTAAGATATTTGGTATGAAGCATCACCTAATATACCACTATCAGGTGTGTTCAAATAATGACCCCTGGGCCAAAAATGGTCTCACCCTGGGGTTTTATGCTACTTAACATCTGAATCTGTAACACTTAAAAGGTAATTTCCTCACAGTTATTTCCCTTGTCCCATCAGCATAGCCATAAGGGACAAAGGGAGATAACTGCATTGGAGTTCCAGTGTCATTCTATTTATATCTATTTATGATAAAATGTTGAAGGTGAATCAGTGTAGCTGTTTTAGAAGGCATAGAAACAGATCTGTCAAATTCCATTAGCAAATAACAGACACTGATCCTACAGGAGCCACCTTATCTGGGTCTACTCTGTTTGCAGATGCATGAAAACAAGTTTATATGAGGGAAATTAAGGGTTAAATGAACAACTCCAGATCCTTCAGTTCAAAGGTTACAGGGCTCGGCAGTAAAATCTCTCCAGGTCAATGCATGACTCTTAACTCTTTGCATGCTAGTGGTGAAACTGTGATTACCTATGCAAACAGTTTGGATCCAGATGAGAGGCCGCATACTGCAGCGTCTCATCAGGATCCAAACTGTTTGTCATCTTAACCATATTTTTGCAATAAAAAGAAAGTAAGTTTAATTTAAGAATTGAAGCAGATGACAATAACTTTTTGTTGCAGACGAAACATTAAAGGCATTTTGACCTATTAACCCCAGTGTGTAGTGTTAGTGATAGCTAGATGTTACATGGTGTCTTCCAATGTCTCTCAAATTAGATGTGAGAGATATTGGAAAGTAACAATTCAGCCAATCAAGGAAAATGATCACCATCTAGACTTTTGATCTGGGTCCAAACCCAACTGATGTAAGTCATGGTAATGTTTAAGAAAACTGTGAAAACATGATTATGCAATGGCCCAACTGATATAAGTCATGGTAATTCTTAAGAAAACATGATAATGCATTTGCCCCCCTAACAATGATAGGTGTTAAAATTACTACTGCTGCCCAAAAAAGCATCTTAAATATAACATTTTTATATAAAATTTGATGACAACACATTATAAAGTCCTAAAATGTCTGAATTTTGTATGATATTAATGAAATAACTGAGTAAATATAACTTAATTATAACAATAGACGTAACTCTTCTCAATTTCAATTGTTAAAAATACTAATGACCCGTTTAATTGAATTATCATGAGATATTCACACCTAGATCTAGAATTATTTCTAAACACCTATTAACCCTTAACCTATTTGCTTTGACAAAAATTGATCTGGGACTACTCTTGTTTGCTAATGCTTAAAAAATTGTTATTGCCATAAATAGAAGTTTTAGCTTTGAAAAAAACTGTAAAATCAAATCTATATCTTGTCAAATGTAAACAGAGCAGACCCTGATCAGACAGCTTCTATAGCAGCCTTCTGATCTAGTCTACTCTTATTTTTAATGTGTAAAACACATTATTTCTCTGAAGAGAAGTTTTTGCTTTGACAAAAACTGTAGAATCCGATCTATATTGTGTCAAAAGAAACAGAGAAGACCCAGATCAGACAGCTTCCGTAGGAGTCGTCTGATCTGAGTCTACTCTGTTTGCTAATGCATGAAAACAGCTTTATATGAGGGAAAGGGTTAAACGATTTTTAAAGATATTCTTATTGGTCATTTCACACAAAAACTGGCATTATGTACTGCCTAGCACTTTATTTGCCTATATACCTGGGTCAAGGTATAATTGCATTAATTGCATAGCTTTATAAAAGTCATTTGAATTTCTCAAAGACCAGTTTTAGGCATTTTGAGCTAAGGCAAAAATGGCACAAGATGTAAACAGTTTAGATCTTGGTCAACCATTCACTTGGTATTAGTTCTGAATCCAGTTCAAGTTTATTCAGCAGTGAAAGGGTGAAAGCAGTGCACTAAGCTTATTTCATCTGCTAGATTGTTTTCCACTGAAAAATTAACATGTCAATATACATGTATTACTGTAACTCAGGTGAGCGATATAGGGCCAATGGCCCTCTTGTTCTATCAATCACTCGCTGGACTTCCTTCGGATGAGACTACGTAAAACCAAGGTCAATGTATCAGTGCTTTACACTTGGCATCTAAAAGAACCAGAGAAACTCTATTGATAATAGGAGCAGGGCATTGTGCTCGGGGTTCTCTGTATCCGTTCCCCTCTCTCTGGGGTGTCCAGCCCATAGTTGATAGAAACGGATGTTAACACAACAACTTTTTCTATATAGCACTATGGATTGATCTGTTTTGCAGGCATGTTTGGTGCAGTAAATAGCAGCCAAACAAATATAAACTCTACTTGGAATTTTCTATCAAACATTTAAATAAAAACTAATCCCGCAGAAACGCACAAGGACTTTATAAACCTCTAATAGATAGAACTATCGCCGCAGCCAATAACTGTATGAAGTATTTTACCTTTATAATAAGCCTCTACCAAGCTGTATTCTGTGACCATTCATTAAAATCATCTCTTCCAGATGATTCTAATGAATGGTCACAGCATACTGTTTGGTTGACACAAAAGCTTAGGTATTAGCTTGTTACATCAAACTTTACATGCACATAATCTCTGAAAGTATTTTTGATTAATTATCGATTTTTAATTGATAATAAATGTTCAATTCAATTCAATAATCAATTATGATTTTGGTCCGATTCTCCATCCCTACTCTCTTGTACAAACCACATATGACGTTACATATGTGTCAGATCAGAATCCAAACTGTGTGCTAATTAGGGCCCCACACCTTGGTGTGGGTGCCCTATAGTAATTGCCTTGTCAGTCAGTCAGTCCGTCTGTCACGCTTTTTTTGTCCACTCTCTAACTCAAATAGTTTTCAATTGATCTTCACCAAACTTTCAGAGAATGTTTATAGGTGTAAAATCTCGACCAAGTTTGATTTTCACCTAAATCGCATTTGACACCTGAGTTATGGCCCTTGATTGTTTATAGGTTTATAGGTCTGCAAACAACTGAAATACTGTTGGGCGGACGTAAAACCCAACTCACTCACTCACTCACCAAATTTGCGAAGAATGTTTATAGGTGCAAATCTTGACCAAATTTGTTTACCACCTAAATTGCATTAGACAGCTATGAGTAATGGCCCTTGATTCAGTCAAAATTGGCTGTTTTAGCCTTTTCCACTCTCTAACTCGAATAGTTTTCATCTGATCTTCACCAAACCTGCAGAGAATGTTTATAGGTGTAAAATCTTGACCAAGTTCGATTACCACCTAAATTACATTAGACACCTTTGAATTATGGCCCTTGATTCAGTTAAAATTGGCCATTTTAGCCTTGTCCGCTCTCTTACTCGAATAGTTTTCATCTGATCTTCACCAAACTTGCGGAAAATGTTAATAGGTGCAAAATCTTGACCAAATTTGATTAACAGTCAAATCTCATTAGACACCACTGAGTTATGACCCTTGATTCAGTCAAAATTGTCCGTTTTAGCCTTTTCCGCTCTATTATTCAAATAGTTTTCATTTTATCTTCACCAAACTTGCAGAGGATGTTTATAGTTGCAAATTCTTGACCAAGTTCGATTACCAGTCAAATCGTATACCATACCTCTGAATTATATGGTCAGTGATTCAGTGAAAATTGGCCATTTTAGCCTTGTCTGCCCTCTAACTCTAATTATGAATAGTTTTCATCTGATCTTCAACAAACCTGCAGAGAATGTTCATAGCTTCAACATCTTGGCCAAACTGGATTACCAGCTAAATTGCATGTGAAACCTGAGTTATTGACCTTGAATTAGTCAAAATTTGCCATTAAAGCCTTTTTTGCTCTTTAATTCAAACATTTCTCATCTGCTATACGCCATACGTGCTGAGAATGTATATAGGTAAACAGTCTTGGCCAAATTTGATCATCATATGGGGCCCTTTCTGACTTGGTCAGTGTTCTAGTTTCCGTCAGTCATGCTCACCTGTGATAGGGTTATAACACTGAGTTTCTGTCATCTGTTAGAAATGTTGTCTGCTGAAAAATTAACACTGTCAATGGCCCTCTTGTCTATAGAAACATATAGTGAAAACTTTGAAAATCTTCTCCTGAATCTATAGGATTCTCAGCTTTCATATTTGTCACATAACACCATGTTCCGGTCCTCTACAAAAGTTACATAAATTATGCCCCTGGGGTCAAAATTGGCCCCGCCCCAGGGATGGTCAGTTTTCAATAGAAACATATAGTGAAAACTTTGAAAATCTTCTCCTGAAACTGGAATGTTCTCAGAGTTAATATTTGACACTTAGCATCATGTTCAGGTCTTCTACAAAAATTATATAAATTATGCCACTGGGGTCAAAATTGGCACTGCCCCAGGGGTGGTCAGTTTCCAATAGAAACATATAGTGAAAACTTTGAAAATCTTCTGCTCTGTTTGTCTGGTGAGCGATGTCAGGGCAATTCTGGCCAGGCCCTCTTGTTAATGCTATTTAGTTGTTGGCATGCAGTCAAACAAATGTTGTGGATCACAATCTCTTGTGTTATAGTTACGTGAAATGGAGGCTGAACTTGAGGATGAGAGGAAACAAAAGTCTAATGCTGTCAATGCTAGGAAGAAGCAGGAAAGTGACATGAAGGATCTTGAACAGCAAGTGGCTGCTGCCAACAAACTGAAGGATGATGCCATCAAACAGTACAAGAGGATGCAGCAGCAGATGAAAGACTTCAGTCGTGAGGTGGATGAGGCCAGGCTTGCCAAGGATGAGATGCAGACAATCTTCAAGGAGAATGAGAAGAGGTTGAAGAATCTGGAAACAGATAATCTGAAGCTACAGGAAGACTTAGCAGCCGCAGAGAGAGCAAGGCGTAATGCAGAGTCTGAAAGAGACGAGCTACAAGATGACGTTAGCAGCAGCACCACTGGAAAGTAAGTCATTGGAAGTAATCATTTGGTCAAAAGGTCTATTTATTATTGATTGTGTTTATGAAATTCCAACTAATACTTAGGTTTGTCTGTACTGCTGTGCTTAGATGTTATGATTAATTTTGATTCCCCCGCAAACAAAGTTTCAAGGGGGTATATTGGAATTGCCCTGTTGGTTGGTCAGTCTGTCGACATTTAAACAGGTGTAGTTAACTCCTCCTTCAATTTCAGAGTTAATGACTTTATGATTGGCATACATAGTGATATTAATTATGTTTCCCCCTGTTATGGGGGAGACATTGATTTTGCCAGAGTTGTCTGTCTGTCCGTTCGCCTGTCTGTCCGTCACAAACTTGTGTGACGTGTATCTCTGAAACCAGTTAGGCTGTCACCAAACTTCACAGGAATGTTCACCAGCATGAGTTGTTGTGCACCTGGGTTTTTTGAATTGTCTCCCCCTGATAACTTTGGAGTTATTGCCCCTGATGACTTAAAATTAGAAAAACTTTGTGTCACACGTATCTCTGAAACTGCTAATATTAGAGTTACCAAACTTCACAGGAATGTTCACCAGCATGAGTTGTTGTGCACCTGGGTTTTTAGCTCCACTTCTTCAAAAAAGTGGAGCTATTGTCATGACCCTCTCGTCAGCGTCGGCATTGGTTAACCTTTTTGTTAAGGTCCATTTCTCAAAAACCATCAAAGATATTTGGTTAAAATTAGGCATGCATGTTTACTATCACAAGGGGAACCCATTTCACAAGGGCAGGTGACCCTAAAATTTTGCCATAGTTATCCCCCTTTTTATGCCCCCATTGACGATAGTTAGGGGACATATTGTTTTTGCCCTGTCTGTTTGTCTGTTTGTCCGTTTGTCTGTTTGTTTGTCAGCAACTTTAACATTGGTCATAACTTTTGAGCCAGTACAGATAGAGACTTGATATTTGGCATGCATATGTATCTCATAAAGCCGCACATTTTGAGGGGTGACATGTCAAGGTCATCCTTCAAGGTCAGAGGTCAAATATATGGGTCAAATCACCGACTTTAACATTGGCCATAACTTTTGGACCAGTAGAGATAGAGACTTGATATTTGGCATGCTTGTGTATCTCATGAGGCTGCACATTTTGAGGGGTGACATGTCAAGGTCAAGGTCATCCTTCAGGGTCAAAGGTCAAATTGTCTGTTTCTTTGTCTGTATCTTTAACGCAACCTTAACATTGGTCTTAACTTTTGAGCCAGTACAGATAGAGACTTGATATTTGGCATGCATATGTATCTCATAAAGCCGCTCATTTTGAGGGGTGACATGTCAAGATCATCCTTCAAGGTCAGAGGTCAAATATATGAGGGGGCATAGTGTTTCACAAACACATCTTGTTCGACTTAGAATTTTCTTTGCTGGTTAAGTTTTATGTTAAGGTCCATGTCTCAGAAACTGTCCAAGATATTTGGTTCAAATTTGGTATGCATCTTAACTATTATAAGGTGGACCCATTTCACAAGGGCAGGTAACCATGAAATTAATTTTGCTATAGTTATCTCTAGTGTTGTTCCGATGATCGATTATAATCGATAATTGATCGGTTGAGCTTGACATCGGAGATAATCGATTGTTGTTTCAAATAAGCGATGATCAATTGGTATATTGCGCAATTTCCCATTCTTGTTATACACACCCATTCAACTGATTTATTAAGTCTTATCCTTTAGAAAAAGGTTGATACATCAGTTTCTCAATATACATGTCAATCCATGGACCTAAACATTGTTTGTTTAGGGCAACCTGATCCTGCCTAGCAAAGCTACCCAAACCCAAAAGTTTTAATTACAACCCTTTACTCTGTAAGTACGCCTTTCTACACCTTTGCAAACAAAGTAGACCTAGATCAGACAGCCCCTATAGACGTCTGATCAGGGTCTGCTCTATTTGCTTATAAATATAATATATAGATATACAAGTACTTGTAATTCTACAGTTTCTGACATTGCTAAAATTGTTAATGCCATTATTAAAAATAATCTCATCACTTTCTTGTATGATGATTTCATTATTTCATACATAAATAAAAAAGTAAAATTGAGAAAAAGCGTGTAAAAAAAGCTAAAATGTATATTTGCACCAATTTTGGCACCTAAAATCGAAGTCTACCCTATTTATGTACATTTTCCTCATTAGAACAGCAATTTATATGTACAAAGTACAATACAAGTTCATTTATCTGAATATTGTTGCTGATCCGGTTATGCAATCGATAATTAGTAACTTAGCTTGAACCGATCATCGATAGTAAAATCCCAACCGATTTCCAACACTAGTTATCTCCCCCTTTTCGACTTAGACTTCCACTACACTATCCAGCACTAAATAAAGTGGAGCGCGCTGTCTGCAGACAGCTCTTGTTATGTCTCCCCCCATATTTATATGGGGGAGACATATTGTTTTCGTGAGAGTTGTCTGTCTGTCCGTCCGTCTGTCTGTCACACTTTTTGTCCGGACGATAACTTCAATATGCCTGATGCCAGTTGATTGAAACTTCATATATGGAAAGAGCATAATGAGAGGAAGTGTCATGCACAAGGTCCATAACTCTGGCTTCACTAATATAGGAGTTATTGCCCTTTGTAAAAAAAAATCACACTTTTTTGTCCGGACGATAACTCCTATATGGCTCATGCCAGTGGATTGAAACTTCATAAATGGAAAGATCAGGACGAGAGGAAGTGTCATGCACAAGGTCCATAACTCTGGCTTCACTAATATTGGAGTTATTGCCCTTTGTAAAAAATATCATAATTTTTTGTCCGAACAATAACTTCAATATGCCTGATGCCAGTTGATTGAAACTTCATATATGGAAAGAGCATGATGAAAGGAAGTGTCATGCAGAAGGTACATAACTCTGGCTTCACTAATATAGGAGTTATTGCCCTTTGTAAAAAAAATCACACTTTTTTGTCCGGACGATAACTTCTATATGGCTCATGCCATTGGATTAAAACTTCATATATGGAAAATCACAATTTTTTGTCCGGATGATTACTCCTATGTGACACATGCCATTGGAGTGAAACTTCATACATGGAACGATCATGATAAGAGAAAGTGTCATGCATAAGATCTATAACTCGAGCTTCAATAAATTTAGAGTTATTGCCCCTTGTACATTTGTTTAATTCTTTCTTGTCCGGACGATAACTCCTACATGGCTCTTGCCATCGTATTGAAACTTCATGCATGGAAAGAGCATGATGAGAGAAAGTGTCATGAACAAGGGCCATAATTCTGGCTTCAATACTTTTGGAGTTATTGCCCTTTGTTACATTTTTTGGCCGATCAATAACTCCTGTTCGACTGATGCTATTGGAATGACATTTTATTTTTGGAAAGAGCATGTTGAAAGTAAGTGTCATGCACAAGGGCCATAAATCTGGTATCAGTATTTTTATACGCCCACCTAATAAAGGTGGTCGTATATTGTCGTGGCCTTGTCCGTCCGTCCGTTCGTTCGTTCGTTCGTTCGTCCGTCAACATTTTGTTTGTCCGCTGTTTTCTGGGAAAACTATTTGACAGATATTAATGAAACTTCATACAAATGTTTAATGCATCAAAATCTGAAGCTGAGTTGATTCTGAGGTTCATTTGATTTTTCATTTCAGAGTTATGGCCCTTGTCCTTAAAAAATATGCAAATAGTTTGTCCGCTGTTTTCTGGGAAAACTATTTGACAGATATTAATGAAACTTCACACAAATGTTTAATGCATCAAGATCTGAAGCTGAGTCAATTCTAAGGTTCATTTGATTTGTCGTTTCGGAGTTATCGCCCTTTTACTTAAAAAATAATGCAAATACATGCAAATAGTTTGTCCGCTGTTTTCTGGGAAAACTATATGAGAGACATTAATGAAACTTCACAAAAATATTTAATGCATCAAGATCTGGTGCCGAGTTAATTTTGAGGTTTATTTGATTTGTCGTGTCGGAGTTATGGCCCTTTTACTTTAAAAATAATGCAAATATATGCATATAGTTTGTCCGCTGTTTTCTGATAAAACTATTTGACAGATATTAATGAAACTTCATACACATGTTTAATGCATCAAGACCTGAAGCTAAGTCGATTCTAAGGATCATTTGATTTGTTGTTTTGGAGTTATGGCCCTTGCACTTAAAAAAATAATGCAAATCTATGCAAATATGAGGATGGCCATAACTTTTTCATTTGAAATGATATTTACTTCAATTTTTTTATATGGTTAAACCTTAATGTGAATTTTCACATATATTGCGGGGGTTTTGATATGTCATTTTATTCTAAAGTTATGGTCCTTGAACTTTGTGTGTTTGTTGCTTTGTTTGTCGGTCAACTTTTAGTTTGTCTGTTGTTTTTTAGGAAAACTATTAAAATGATATGAATGAAACTTAACACAAATGTTTTAAGCAACAAAATTTGAAGCTGAGTTTATTTTGAGGTTCATTCAGTTTGTCTTTACAGAGTTATGGCCGTTGCACTTTACAAAAATCTGCAAAAATGAGGATTAGCTGTAACTTTTTTATTTAATAAGATATTCACTTCATTTTTTATACGCCCACCTAATAAAGGTGGTCGTATATTGTCGTGGCCCTGTCCGTCCGTCCGTTCGTTCGTTCGTTCGTTCGTTCGTTCGTTCGTCCGTCAACATTTTGCTTGTCCGCTGTTTTCTGGGAAAACTATTAGACAGATATTAATGAAACTTCACACAAATGTTTAATGCATCAAGATCTGAAGCTGAGTTGATTCTGAGGTTCATTTGATTTTTCATTTCAGAGTTATGGCCCTTGTCCTTAAAAAATATGTAAATAGTTTGTCCGCTGTTTTCTTGGAAAACTATTTGAGAGATATTAATGAACCTTCACACAAATGTTTAATGCGTCAAAATCTGAAGCTGAGTCGATTCTGAGGTTCATTTGATTTGTTGTTTCGGAGTTATGGCCCTTTTACTTAAAAAATAATGCAAATACATGCAAATAGTTTGTCCGCTGTTTTCTGGGAAAACTATTTGACTGATATTAATGAAACTTCACACAAATGTTTAATGCATTAAGATCTGAAGCTGAGTCGATTCTGAGATTTATTTGATTTGTCGTTTCGGAGTTATGGCCCTTTTACTTAAAAAATAATGCAAATAGTTTGTCCACTGTTTTCTGGGAAAACTATTTGACTGATATTAATGGAACTACACACAAATGTTAAATGCATCAAGATCTGAAGCTGAGCTGATTCTGAGGTTCATTTGATTTTTCATTTCAGAGTTATGGCCCATGTCCTTAAAAAATATGCAAATAGTTTGTCGGCCGTTTTCTGGGAAAACTGTTTGACAGATATTAATGAAACTTCACAAAAATGTTTAATGCATCAAGATCTGATGCTGAGTCGATTCTGAGGTTCATTTGATTTGTTGTTTTGGAGTTATGGTCCTTTTACTTCAAAAAAATGCAGATATATGGAAATAGTTTGTCCGCTGTTTTCTGGCAAAACTGTTTGACAGAAATTAATGAAACTTCATACACAAGTTTAATGCATCAAGACCTGAAGCTAAGTTGATTCTGGGGATCATTTGATTTGTTGTTTCGGAGTTATGGCCCTTGCACTTAAAAAATAATGCAAATTTATGCAAATATGAGGATGTCCATAACTTTTTCATTTGAAATGATATTTACTTCAATTTTTTTTATATGGTTAAACCTTAATGTGATTTTTCACAGATATATTGGGGGGTTTGATGTGTCATTTTATTCTAAAGTGATGGTCCTTGAACTTAGTGTGTTCGTTGCTTTGTTAGTCGGTCAACTTTTAGTTGTGTTTTGTTTTCTGGGAAAACTATTAAAATGATATAAATGAAACTTAACACAAATGCTTTAAGCAACAAAATTTGAAGCTGAGTATATTTTGAGGTTCATTCAATTTGTCTTTACAGAGTTATGGCCGTTGCACTTTATAAAAATCTGCAAAAATGAGGATTAGCTGTAACTTTTTTATTTAATAAGATATTCACTTCATTTTTTAAAAAAATAGTATCACCTTAATATGGAAATCTAATTCTGAAGCACAGATTAGAAAATGTCAACACTTATAAGGCATGTTGAATCAGAGAAATTTGCAAGTGGGCGTATTATGTACCGTATGCGGTACTCTTGTTTAAAAAATAGTATCACCTTAATATGGAAATCAAGATCTGGAGCACAGATTAGAAAATGTCAACACTTATAAGGCATTTTGAATCAGTTTGCAAGTGGGCGTATTATGTACCGTATGCGGTACTCTTGTTGGAGTTATTAGCTGTTATCATTTTCTTCTTGAAAAATGTAGTGTGGAAAACGCATAATGAGGGGAAGTATCATTCATCAAGACCATAACATTTTTAGTGATTTCCCTTTACATATTGTTATACCCCCCTTTTGAAAAAATGGGGGTATATTGCTTTGCACATGTCGGTCGGTCGGTCGGTCTGTCGGTCGGTCGGTCGGTCGGTCGGTCGGTCGGTAGATCGATGGTTTCCGAATGATAACTAATAAACGACTTGGCATAGAATCTTAAAACTTGCTGTGGTGGTTGGTCATGACAAGTAGATGACCCCTATTGTTTTTGAGGTCACTAGGTCAAAGGTCAAGGTCACAATGACCTAAAATGGTGAAATCGTTTCCGATCAATAACTGCTCAAGGATTTAGCTTGGGATCTTCAAACTTGCTGTGGTGGTTGGTCATGACCACTAGATGACCCCTATTGTTTTTGAGGTCACTAGGTCAAAGGTCAAGGTCACAATGACCTAAAATGGTGAAATCGTTTCCGATCAATAACTGCTCAAGGATTTAGCTTGGGATCTTCAAACTTGCTGTGGTGGTTGGTCATGACCACTAGATGACCCCTATTGTTTTTGAGGTCACTAGGTCAAAGGTCAAGGTCACCATGACCTTAACTGGTTAAATGGTTTCCGATCAATATCTCCTCAAGGGTTTGGCTTAGAATCTTCAAATTCGCTGTGGTAGTTGGTCATGACCACTGGATGACCCCTATTGTTTTTTAGGTCACTAGGTCAAAGGTCAAGGTCACCATGACCTTAACTGATAAAATGGTTTCTGATCAATAACTGCTCAAGGGTTTGGCTTAGGATCTTTAAATTTGCTTAGGTGGTTGGACATGACAACTAGATGAACGCTGTTGTTTTTGAGGTCACTAGGTCAAAGGTCAAGGTCACCATGACCTTAACTGGTGAAATCGTTTCCGATCAATAACTGCTAAAGGGTTTGGCTAAGGATCTTCAAACTTGCTGTGTTGGTTGGTCATGACCACTAGGTGACCCCTATTGTTTTTGAGGTCACTAGGTCAAAGGTCAAGGTCACCATGACCTTAACTGGTGAAATCGTTTCCGATCAATAACTGCTCCAGGGTTTGGCTTAGAATCTTCAAACTTGCTGTGGTAGTTGGTCATGACCACTAGATGACCCCTATTGTTTTTGAGGTCACTAGGTCAAAGGTCAAGGTCTCCATGACCTTAACTGATAAAATGGTTTCTGATCATTAACTGTTCAAGGGTTTGGCTTAGGATCTTCAAATTTGCTTAGGTGGTTGGTCATGACAACTAGATGAGCCCTGTTGTTTTTGAGGTCACTAGGTCAAAGGTCAAGGTCACCATGACCTTAACTGGTGAAATCGTTTCCGATCAATAACTGCTCAAGGGTTTGGATTAGGATCTTCAAACTTGCTGTGGTGGTTGGTCATGACTACTAGATGACCCAAATTGTTTTTGAGGTCACTAGGTCAAAGGTCAAGGTCACCATGACCTTAATTGGTTTAATGGTTTCCGATCAATAACTACTGAAGGGTTTTGCTTAGAATCTTCAAACTTGCTGCAGTAGTTGGTCATGACCACAGGATGAGCCCTATTGTTTTTGAGGTCACTAGGTCAAAGGTCAAGGTCATCATGACCATCAGGGGGTATGGGGGTATACATGTTTTACAAACATCTCTTGTTTTTATTAGAGGTGTAGTTCTAGAACTGGTCGGCCCGGTGTCAGGATAACGTGACTGGGTGGGGTGCCCTTGCCATGTACCTGCGGCAGGGGTATTCCAGTGAGGCAGCACTATAACTTGTCTCATGCGGGTGCCGTCTGCAAATAACTGAAATACTGTTGGTCGGACGTAAAACCCAACTCACTCACTTATTAGAGGGGAGACATCCGTTTTTGTGACAAAAACCTCTAGTTTTAATTGTCTCCCCCTGAAAGTTATTGCCCCTGATATGAACACTTAAATCTATACAAACTTTGTGTTGCGTGTATCTCTGAAACCAGTACAGCTAGTCACCAAACTTTACAGGATTGATCACTAGCATGAGTTGTTTTGCTCTTGGGGCTTTTGAATTGTCTCCCCCAGTTAACTTTGGAGTTACTGCCCCTGATGACTTAGAAATAGACAAACTTAACTTAGTGTCGTGCATTTCTCTGAAACCACTAGGGCTAGAGTAACCAAACTTCACAGGAATGTTGACCAGCATGATGAGTTGTTGTACACCTGGGATTTTCGAATTGTCTCCCCCTGATAACCCTGAGTTATTGCCCCTGAAATCTTAACATTGACCATAACTTCTTTGATTTTTTATTCGCAACCTTCATATTTGGTATGCATGTTCATCTTGACAATGACGACAGACGAGCATTGGCACCCGCTTGCGGTGCTCTTGTTGGCGTTATTGCCCTTTGTTATTTTTCTCAAAATCTGGCTTGTCCGGATCATAACTCTCAAAGTATAAAAGCTATTGACTTCAAACTTCATATACAGATAGATCACATTGACCACAGGTGCAGTGTACAAAGTCCATAACTCTGTCTTAAGTATTTTTGAAGTTATTGCCCTTTGTTATTTTTCTCAAGATCTGGCTTGTCTGGATCATAACTTTCAAAGTATAAAAGCTATTGACTTCAAACTTCATATACAGATAGAACACATTGTCCGCAAGTGCAGTGCACAAGGTCCATAACTCTGTCTTCAGTATTTTTGGAGTTACTGCCATTTGTTATTTTTGTCAGAATCTGGCTTGTTTTAATAAATGAATTATTTTTTCGGAGCTTTTCTGTCATACCTCAACAAAACTTTTTTTAATTTTGCAATATTGTTGAACACCATCTGAAGTTCTGCACCTGCGATAAAGGTTTTGAGTGAATTATCTCCCTTTTCGTAATTTAACAAATGAAAAGTAAAAATTGATGTTTGGATTGTAGTTTCCAGAAGATAATTACTTACTGTGCAAAGAGTAAAAAAAACATTATGCTTTGTAACATGTCATCAGTATGTGATGGATTTGTTTATGTGATTTCAGGTCTGCATTATTGGACGAGAAGCGTAAGCTGGAGGCAAGGATCAGTCAGTTGGAGGATGAGCTGGAAGATGAACAGGCCTCCACCAGTGATCTGCTTGAGAAGAACCGCAAAACAATGCTACAGGTATCAATGGCATGCTCACAATATAAGAACTTTCAATGTGTTTGGCAGCAGTTTAAATCGTATAAGAGATAAAAAAGAAGAGAACTGTACTATGAGAATTTATTGAAATAATTAGACACAAATACCATAATAACACTAAATATTGGGATAGACATACCGGGTCTACATTGTTTGCTACTATCAGTGTAATGTAAAGTGTTTAGAATAGTGCAAAGATGAATTATTCAGCAGATTGGCCGTCTGAATACTAGGGTAAATATGGTAGTCAAAACTCAATTATTCGAACACTCAAATACATACCATTATTGATCTTTAACACAGCTGGCAGCTTAGTGCAGGGTGAAAGTCGTGCAGAAATCCCCTCTAGGAGCTTTCTGCATGACTGTCACCTTGCATTAAGCATCCATGTGCCCACAAGGACATCATTTCTTCATTACTAAAATTTTGTAGTATTTGAGTTTTTTACCAGGTTTTCCACTGAAAATCCGGTTATTGAACAAGCATGATGAGAGGAAGTGTCAGGCACAATGGCCATACCTCTAGCATCAATCTTTTTATACGCCCACCTAATAAAGGTGGTCGTATATTGTCGTGGCCCTGTCCGTCCGTCCGTTCGTTCGTTCGTTCGTCCGTCAACATTTTGTTTGTCCGCTGTTTTCTGGGAAAACTATTTGACAGATATTAATGAAACTTCACACAAATGTTTAATGCATCAAGATCTGAAGCTGAGTTGATTCTGAGGTTCATTTGATTTTTCATTTCAGAGTTATGGCCCTTGTCCTTAAAAAATATGCAAATAGTTTGTCCGCTGTTTTCTGGCAAAACTATTTGACAGATATTAATGAAACTTCACACAAATGTTTAATGCATCAAGATCTGAAGCTGAGTCGTTTCTGAGGTTCATTTGATTTGTCGTTTCGGAGTTATGGCCCTTTTACTTAAAAAATAATGCAAATACATGCAAATAGTTTGTCTGCTGTTTTCTGGGAAAACTATTTGACAGATATTAATAAAACTTAATACAAATGTTTAATGCATCAAGATCTGAAGCTGAGTTGATTCTGAGGTTCATTTGATTTGTCGTTTCGGAGTTATGGCCCTTGTCCTTAAAAAATATGCAAATAACTTGTCCGCTGTTTTCTGGGAAAACTATTTGAGAGATATTGATGAAACTTCACACAAATGTTTAAAGCATCAAGGTCTGAAGCTGGGTTGATTCTGAGGTTTATTTGATTTTTCGTTTCAGAGTTATGGCCCTTTTACTTAAAAAATAATGCAAATAATTTGTCCGCTGTTTTCTGGGGAAACTATTTGACAGATATTAATGAAACTTCACACAAATGTTTAATGCATCTAGATCTGAAGCTGAGTTGATTCTGAGGTTCATTTGATTTTTCATTTCAGAGTTATGGCCCTTATCCTTTAAAAAATATGCAAATAGTTTGTCTGCTGTTTTCTGGGAAAACTATTTGAGAGATATTAATGAAACTTCACACAAATGTTTAATGCATCAAGATCTGAAACTGAATTGATTCTGAGGATCATTTGATTTGTCGTTTCGGAGTTATGGCCCTTTTACTTAAAAAATCATTCAAATAGTTTGCTGTTTTCTGGGAAAACTATTTGAGAGATATTAATGAAACTTCAAAAAAATGTTTAATGCATCAAGATCTGAAGCTGAGTCGATTTTGAGGTTTATTTGATTTTTTGTTTCGGAGTTATTGCCCTTTTACTTAAAAAAATGCAAATATATGCAAATAGTTTGTTCGCTGTTTTCTGGCAAAACTGTGAGACGGATATTAATGAAACTTCATACACATGTTTAATGCATCTAGACCTGAAGCTAAGTCGATTCTGAGGATCATTTGATTTGTTGTTTTTGAGTTATGGCCCTTGCACTTAAAAAAATAATGCAAATCTATGCAAATATGAGGATGGCCATAACTTTTTCATTTGAAATGATATTTACTTCAATTTTTTTATATGGTTAAACTTTAATGTGAATTTTCACATATATTGTGGGGGTTTTGATATGTCATTTTATTCTAAAGTTATGGTCCTTGAACTTCGTGTGTTCGTTGCTTTGTTAGTCGGTCAACTTTAAGTTTGTCTTTTGTTTTCTTGGGAAAACTATTAAAATGATATAAATGAAACTTAACATAAATGTTTTAAGCAACAAAATTTGAAGCTGAGTTTATTACGAGGTTCATTCTGTGTGTCTTTACAGAGTTATGGCCGTTGCACTTTACAAAAATCTGCAAAAATGAGGATTAGCTGTAACTTTTTTATTTAATAAGATATTCACTTCATTTTTTAAAAAATAGTATCACCTTAATATGGAAATCAAGATCTGAAGCACAGATTAGAAAATGTCAACACTTATAAGGCATGTTGAATCAGAGTTTGCAAGTGGGCGTATTATGTACCGTATGCGGTACTCTTGTTTCATATTTTCTTGTCCAGACAATAACTCTTATCTACTCGTTCGAATGATTTGAAACTTCATATATGGATGTGTGGGTAGGAGGAGGTATAATTTTAATCCGGTATGGGGACTCATTTGTTGCATAGCAATACAACATTACCTTGTTCCTTCTGCAATTTTTCTGGGAGTTATGCCCCTTTGAACTTAGAAATCGCTAGATCTTTTGACCCTATCCTTGTAAACACAACTCCTCTTACACTGTTCAACATAATTTCATAAAACCTTGTGTGTAGCAGGAACACAACATGTAGATGTGCATATTGTCGGGAATTTTTCCTTCTGCAATTTGCTCCGAGTTATGCCCCTTTGAACTTAGAAATCACTAGGTCTTTTGACCCTAACCTTGTAAGCGCAACTCCTCTCAAAACGTTCAACAGAATTTCATAAGCCTTGTATGTAGCATAGACACAATATGTAGATGTGCATATTGTTGGGGATTTTTCTGCAATTTTTTAGAAATCGCTAGTTAATAGTGAAGGAAAACCCGGTTTGATGTCGTGTTGACATTTCTTGTTACTGTATGTTGTAGTGTATGGGTTAAAGTGTAAATATACAGCTTTTAATGCCCCAACTCACCTCCCATGGGGCATATTGTTTTTGTTCTGTCTGTCTGTCTGTCAGTTGGTTTGTTCCCAACTTTAATGTTGGCGATAATTTTGAAGCCATTGCACATGCATACTTCAAACTTGGTATGCATGTGCAACTTATGGAGGCAATTATTTTATGGGGTGACTTATTAAGGTCAAGGTCATACATTAAAGTCAGTGGTCATATTTGGGGCATAGTGTTCACAAACACATCTTGTCTTAAAATGAGATTAAATGTTTAAGCTGCATGTATGCAACCTAACTGCCCTTTGCAAACAATTTGGGTCCAGATGAGTTGGAGTAACTGGGTATTTCATTTGGATCCACACAAATTTGTCCCTATCTGTAGTTTCTCAATAACTGGAACAAATCTATAAATAAGGTCACAAATTGCACCAGCTCAGAGTTTGAGCTACATATTAGTTATACAGCTAAATAAGGGTTAAACATCAGGCATGTAAGAAGATTATAAGGTGTCAATATTCAATAGTCATAAGATGGTATCAATTTGAAATATTTACAGAAATTTACCTTTAAATTTGTACATTTTCACAGCATGATCAAATCCAGGCAGATTTCAGCTCGGAGAGGTCAGTGACACAAAAGTTGGAGAGCGCCAGGCAGCAGCTTGAAAGACAGAACAAAGATCTGAAAGAAAAACTCTCAGAAATGGAGAGCACTATACGCACAAGAACAAAGGCCACCATCTCTGCCCTTGAAGGCAAATGTAGCAATCTGGAAGAACAGCTGGATCAAGAAACTAAGTAAGTTGATGTTAGAAGTAATTGCAATGTACCAAAACAGAACTCGAGATATGACTGAACAGTTGTATTTTGGGAATCGATGAAAAAAAAAGTCTTGCTGGTACTTTGTATACAAATGCCTACCTGAGACAATTCTGATGAGCACCAGCAAGATCGGGTTACTTACAGAAAAGAGATTAATAGAGCATTATGCCTTAAAATGTCTGATCCTCATGCACTAATGGGAGGATTTACATCAAACTTTCATAGATGAACAACCTTGATGTGTAGATGTAATAAAGAAGGGAATGTTTACTCAGACATTCAGACACCCCCACCCCGGATTTGATCCGGGAGGCATATTGCTTTTGCCCTGTTTGTCTGTTTGTCTTCAACTTTAACATTGGTCATAACTTTTGAGCCAGTACTGATAGAGACTTGATATTTGGCATGTGTGTGTATCTGATGAAGCTGCACATTTTGAAGGGGTGACATTTCAAGGTCAAGGTATCCTTCAGGTTCAAAGGTCAAATTGGGCGGGGGCATAGTGTTTCAACAAACACATCATGTTTTCTATATAATATAATTATAGTGAAAACATTTTGTGTGTCCTATGCCTCTTACACCAATAGGAGAATTTGCTTAAAGTTTTTACAAATAATGATTAACAACCTTGCGGGGGCATCCGTGTCCCATGGACACATTTTCTTTAATTTTTAACCCCCCCCCACCACCACCACCACCACCACCCCCCCCCCCCCCTTTTAATGGATCCAAGATTTATCTGTATTTGATACTTGTCTGTTTGTAGGGAAAGAAACACCTTACAGAGGGCCTGTCGCCGCTTAGAAAAGAAGCTTAAAGAAATTGCTCTGTCTGCAGAGGATGAGAGACGACATGCTGACCAATACAAGGAACAGGTACAATGCCTTGGCATGAACTATTCTGTATATGCTAAATGTAACCATGAAGACATCAGCTGTAACATAGACTATAATGAAATTTCTCTAAGACTGATGCAAATAACCCCCTTTTGAAAAAAGTGGGGGTATATTGCTTTGCACATGTCAGTGGGTCTGTTGGTCGGTTGGTCAGTAGATCAAACAGTTTCTGGTCAATAACTGATAAACTGTGGTGGTTGGTCATGACCACTAGATGACCTCTATTGTTTCAATTCACCAGGTCAAAGGTCAAGGTCACTATGATCTTAATTGGTGAAATTGTTTCTGATCAATAACTGCTCAAGGGTTTGGCTTAGGATCTTCAAACTTGCTGTGGTGATTAGTCATGACCACTAGATGACCCCTATTGTTTTTTATGTCACTAGGTCTAAGGTCAAGGTCACCATGATCGTAACTGGTAAAATGGTTTCCGATCAATAAGTGCTTGATCAAGGGTCTGGCTTTGGATATTCAAACTTGCTGTGGTGATTATTCATGACCACTAGATCCACTAGATGACCCCTATTGTTTTTAAGTCCAAGGTCAGGGGGTTGGGTGTATAAATGTTTTACAAACATCTTTGATCATGTTATATCCTGCCATAATGGCATTCGAGATGTTTTTGCAAAAAGATGTGATTTTTCGTTTTAAATATTTGTGAAGCAAATAGTACTAGACTGTTCCTTCCAAGATGAATGTCACCTTGAGTTTGGTGTCTGGTGTCATAACTTCGCATATAAAATTCTCAATGTCAAAATGTCTCTTTTTGGGGCAGAAAATGGTTTGCATTTATATTTCATATGAAAAACAAAGATGTGACAAACTTGACATATTTTCATCTGTAGAAACTGTTGTCAGCACTTATCTCATTCGAAGATTTCTACAATTTGTTTTTAATACAAGACCAAACAATTTGGATCCTTATTAGTTTCCGTAATATACTTTTATCACTAAGTCAATATTTGCTAAAGCTTAGCAAAGACTGTGATACAGAGCTACAGATAGTTGCTTTGTGTATATTTAGGCAATCTTAAGTAAAACATTTTTCTCGTAGTTCTTTGCCAAACCCGGTCTTGCTTTTACTCATTATGGCGATAAGACTGATATACTGTAATTAATCCTTTACACCATAAATACGCCTTTCGACACCTTTGCAGACAGAGTAGACCCAGATCAGACAGCTCCTATATGAGCCGTCTAATAAGGGTATGCTCACAGTTTCAGTCTGCGTCAAAATGTCTTGTTCATATGCCATTATAAAAATGATCTAATTAATATTCATGATGTCATAATTTTTGGCTCTTCTGTTTCGAAGAAAAGTCTAGCTATTGTGATCAAGGGGTCAAGGCGTTTGCATCGGCATACAAAATTTTTAATGTAGCTCATTACTCGAAAACTATAAGAGGTATCAACATGAAACTTCATAGGTTAGTAGGTCTCATTGAGGGGAAGGCCCCTACATAAGAACCATAACTCTTGATTTCAAAATTTTGGCGTTGTGGCCCTTTACATTTTTCAAAAAATTTGGGTTACTGTACCGGTGGTGAACTGAATTCAATCAGCAGAGCACACGTCTTTGCCAACAGTGTATATATTTAGGCAGTACATTTTAACTGAACATTGGTATAACTATCAGTTATACCAAGCTGTGAAAGTACTTGAGAAAAACTCAGTTAATTTAAAGGAAAATAGGTGTTCAGTTAGTCATGCAACATGTGTTGGTAACCAAACACACACAATATGGCACATGAAGAAGCGCTGGTGTCAGAAATGTCAATTGAGTAATAGTGGATATGGGTAAATGAAAACTTCCGAGTTATTCATGACTTTAATTTTAGCAAAACTGACCCATTATCACAAAAAAAAATTACCACAATTTCGCAGCAGCAAAATAGTTAGTGCAGATATATCCACCATAAATGGAAAAAAGTTTCATTTAAGATACATATTTGGACAAGTTCTCCAAGAAACAGGATAAATATCAACAAATATTTTGTGTCACCTGACGAGAGGCAGTGTGTCACTTAGGGATCACTTTTCTGTCGTCTGTCTGTCCGTGTGTCCGTCACACTTTCTTTTTTTGGCTGTCATTTCTAAATCAAATCTAATCATTATAGAGCTTTTAAATTTCACACATGGAACAAGCATAATGAGAGGAAGTGTCATGCTCAAGGGCCACAACTCTAGCATCAATATTTTTTAGTTATTCCCCTTTTTATGCCCCCAAAGCTAGGCTTTGGCGGCATATAGTGATCGCACCGTGCGTGGGTGGGTGTGTGTGTGTGTGGGTGGGTGGGTGTGTGTGTGTGTGGGTGTGTGTACATTTTGTCCGGAGTATATTTCCTTTGTCACATCAGCTACGGATACCAAATTTGGTGTGTGAGTTCATCTTGGGATGGGGGAGTGTCGCGTACCATTTTCATGTCACTGTGACCTTGACCTTGACCTTTGACCTTGATTTTACAAAAAGCTTGTCCGGAGCATATCTCCTTTACCTTACCAGCTACAGATTCCAAATTTGCTGTGTGAGTTCATCTTGGGATGGCGGAGTGTCGCGTACCATTTCCAGGTCACTGTGACCTTGACCATGACCTTTGACCTTGATTTTAAAAAAAGCTTATGCCTTACCAGCTACAAAAAGCTTGTCCGGAGTATATCTCCTATACCTTACCAGCTAAGGATTCCAAATTTGGTGTGTGAGTTCATCTTGGGATGGAGGAGTGTTTCGTACCATTTTCAGATCACTGTGACGTTGACCATGACCTTTGACCGATTTTACAAAAAGCTTGTCCGGAGCATATCTCCTTTACCTTACCAGCTACAGATTCCAAATTTGCTGTGTGAGTTCATCTTGGGATGGCGGAGTGTCGCGTACCATTTCCAGGTCACTGTGACCTTGACCTTGACCTTTGACCTCGATTTTAAAAACCGCTTATACCTTACCAGCTACAAAAAGCTTGTCCGGAGTATATCTCCTATTCCTTACCAGCTAAGGATTCCAAATTTGGTGTGTGAGTTCATCTTGGGATGGAGGAGTGTCTCGTACCATTTTCAGATCACTGTGACCTTGACCATGACCTTTGACCGATTTTACAAAAAGCTTGTCCGGAGCATATCTCCTTTACCTTACCAGCTACAGATTCCAAATTTGGTGTGTGAGTTCATCTTGGGATGGTGGAGTGTCATGTACCATTTCCAGGTCACTATGACCTTAACCTTGACCTTGACCGATTTTACAAAAAGCTTGTCCAGAGCATATCTCTTATACCTTACCAAATACGGATTCCAAATTTGGTGTGTGAGATCACCTTCAGATGGCGGAGTGTCGCATACCATTTTCAGGTCACTGTGACCTTGACCTTGACCTTCGACCTCAATGTTACAAAAAAGGTTGTCCAGAGAATATCTCCTATACCTTACCAGCTACGGATTCCAAATTTAATGTGTGAGTTTATCTTGGGATGACGGTGTGTCGCGTACCATTTTCAGGTCACTGTGACCTTGACCTTTGACCTAGATTTTACACAAAGCTTGTCCGGAGCATTTTTCCTATACCTTACCAGCTACGGATTCCAAATTTGATTTGTGAGTTCATCTTGGGATGGCGGAGAGTCGTGTACCATTTTCAGATCACTGACCTTGACCTTGACCTTTGACCTCAATTTTACAGTCCGGAGCATATCTTCTATATCTTACCAGATACAAAAAGCTTGTCCAGAGCATATCTCCTATACCTTAAACGTTGACAATCAACCCAGGGTCCTTTTTAACGTTGAGAATGACTTAGGGTCCTTTTTAACTAAGTTTTGACGCTTGGCTCTTTTCTTAGCTATCATAATCCAAAGGTTCTGTTTCTAATGTTAAGAACTGACTCCTGTGTCATTTTTAACAGCATCAAAATTTCATGTTACACCTGCATTACATTGTATTGTTTTTCCGCCAAAATGCATTTCGGTGTCAAACACTTTGGGGGCATTTGTCACCCGTGACGACTCTCTTGTTTATATTAAAAATAAGTTTTTGTGTCAGCTGCGAGCAGGTGATTACTTACTCTTGTAAGATTAATGTTTGAGTTTTGAGGGTTAAAATTGTGTTTTGTTCCAGGTGGACAAGGTTAATGCCAGGGTGAAGGGCCTCAAACGCCAGCTGGATGAGGCTGAGGAGGAGATCACACGTATGAACGCACAAAAAAGGAAAATGCAGAGGGACCTAGACGATCAAATAGAGAATAATGAGCGGGCCACTAGTGAAATATCACAACTTAGGAAATACAGGTTTGTAGAGACTGAGGGGAGGCACAGCTTAGCTTGGGATATACTGTAGTAATGACCATTCCTTTTTTCTTCAAGTACCATATTTAAAGTAAATATTTAGCCAACCAGTGTTCCTCTTGGGGCCAGTTTACAAAAAAACTAAACGTGTTCTACTGTGATGAATTTAACCCTATTTCTCATATAAATGTATAAATATTTGATTTTTATACCCCTACAAACAAAGTTTGGAGGGTATACTGGAGTCACCATGTCCCTCCGTTCGTCCATCCGTCCGGCTTGTCCGGATCATAACTTCCAAAGTATAAAAGCTATTGACTTCAAACTTCAGATACAGATTGATCACATTGACCGCAAGTGCAGTGCACAAAGTTCGTACTCTGTATTCAGTATTTTTGGAGTTATTGCCCTTTGTTATTTTTGTCAAAATCTGGCTTGATTTAAAAAATAAAAAAAAAGCAGACGTTTTCTCTGTCATACCCTCAATAGAACTTTTTTTAAGTTTTGCAATATTGTTGAACACCACCTGAAGTCCTGCATTTGCGATAAACTAATCATTATAGAGCTTTCGAATTTCACATGTCTTCCTCTCATTGAGGACCATTGATGTAACTAAGGTCCATCACTCTGCATGCAATGTTTTTTTAGTTATTCCCCTTTGTTCTGATTTTTGCACTCCAGCATATTAACAGTTTTTAGCTCAACAGAGAACAAAGTGCTCAGGGTGAGCTTTTGTGATCGCCTGATGTCCGTCGGCATGCGTCCGTCATTCGTCGTCCGTCGTCAACAATTTGAACCTTTAAAAATCTCTGAATCTACAGGGTTCTCAGCTTTCATCTTTGGCACATAGCTCTACACAAGTTATATAAATTATGCCACAGGGGTCAAAATTGGCCCCGCCCCAGGGGTGCCTTGTTTTCTATAGAAACATATAGTAAATCTTTGAAAATCTCCTCTGAAACTGAAAGGTTCTAGGCTTTCATATTTGGCACATAGCATCATGTTCAGGTCCTCTACAAAAGTACCTACAGGGTTCTCAGCTTTCATATTTGGCACATAGCATCATGTTAACATCCTCTACAAAAGTTATATAAATTATGCCCCTGGGGTCAAAATTGGCCCCGCCCCAGGGGTGGCCAGTTTTCAATAAAACATATAGTGAAAACTTTGAAAATCTTCTCCTGAAACTGGAAGGCTTAGCTTTCATATTTGGCACATAGCATCATGTTCAGGTCCTCTACAAAAGTTATATAAATTATGTACCTGGGGTCAAAATTGGCCCCGCCCCAGGGGTGGCCAGTTTTCAATAGAAACATATAGTGAAAACTTTGAAAATCGTCTCCTCTGAAACTGGAAGGTTCTCAGCTTTCATATTTGGCACATAGCATCATGTTCAGGTCCTTTACAAAAGTTATATAAATTATGCCCCTTGGGTCCAAATTGGCCCTGCTCAAGGGGTAGTCAGTTTTCAATAGAAACGTATAGTGAACACTTAGAAAATCTTCTCCTGAATCTACAGGGTTCTCAGCTTTCATATTTGGCACATAGCATCATGTTCAGGTCCTCTACAAAAGTTGTATAAATTATGCCCTTGGGTCAAAATTTGCCCGGCCCCAGGGGTGGCCAGTTTTCAATAGAAACATATAGTGAAAATTTTGAAAATCTTCTCCTCTGAAACTCGAAGGTTCTCGGCTGTCATATTTGGCACATAGCATCATGTTCAGGTCCTATACAAAAGTTGTATAAATTGTGCCCCTGGGATCAAAATTGGCCCAGCCCCAGGGCCTGCTAGTTTTCTATAGAAACATATAGTGAAAACTTAGAAAATCTTCTCCTGATTGTCTGGCGAGCGATGTCAAGGCCATTCTGGCCCTCTTGTTGTGTCAGTTTCGAGCAGGTGACACATGTGTTCCTCCGAATGCTCCTGTTTAAAAAACATTAATATATATTCTAAACTTTAAAAGGTATATTTTTAGAATGTCTATTATGTTTTGTCCTTGTATCATTTTACTATCCTGTTGATTGGGACTGACATATGCATAATCTAGTGAGATTGTCTTTGTTTGATTTCATCATGTAGTTTTATTTACATTATTTATTCGGCTCTAAATGACCATTAGTGTCGATGGGCTGTAAAACACCATTCATTCATTCATATAAACGTGTTTTCATAGGAGCTGTCTGATCAGGGTCGGCTCTGTTTGCTAGAGGAATTTGAAAGATCTGTTTCTTAACTTTCTAAAATGGCTACATTGTTCCACCTTCCAAATTTAATTTTAACTATTTTATGAATATTCAGTAGGTACTGAAATTTGGAATAAAAAGAAAAGGTTAAAGGAATAAGAGCAAGGTTTGAAATACCATAGGGATGTAAGTGTGCATAGATGAAAAAAAAAAAGGTCATTCAGTGTTGTGCCTAGGGCGAGCTTTGGGGACATTTGCCTACCTTACAAGACCAGTGTCCCTTAAAAAGTGGTACCTGGCCATTGACTTATTATGAGAAAGGGGCATCAATCCTCAAATTGCCCCCCAAATATAAAGACCTGGGCACAACACTGGTCATTTACTTGGTGTGAAGCTTTTCTGAATTTTGTTACAAATGTTGAATATGTATAAATGGGATAATGGTGTTAGATTCGTCTGAATAGGCAAAATACACCAAACTGCAAAATAAACGCAACAGTTGGGGGGGGGAAACACATACAATTCGAATATAAACAGTTCAAATGATGCATAAGCATGTGTGCATGCACGTCATCCACGACCGAACAACGTTCTACAGTTAGTCGGGCTCTTATCCAAGAGTGGAACAATATTCCTCAGAACAATATAGCAAATGTAATTGGCTTCATGAGACATATATATGCGTTGCTTGTATCCAGACCAACTTAGGATACATGAGATATTGACAATGTGTGAACATTGAACTTGTGGGTAATAAACTTTGGCATATTGAAATCGGGGTTATTTGTTATTTGAACTGTTTATTTTCGAATTATATGTGTTTTCCAAAATATTGCGTTTATTTTGCGGTTCGATGTAATTCTGTAAGAGCAAGATTGGCACTTATGTTGCTTTTGGTTCAGTGTATCATATTTACTATGAATATTTGGTCACCCAATTGTTAACTCTACATCATTTGAAAAGAAAAAACTTGTTTTTTTTTAAAAAAAAAATAACACTAATGGAGTAGCATTTAGTGTAGACTATATAAGAACACAGCTGTTTCAGATCAAAATACTTAAAGGAGCAGTTTGATGGGTTTCTACAGTAATCGCTACCCCATAAGCTTTTTTCCAGACCTATTATTGCTATGACAGTATCTGTAGAATCAGATCTATATTATATTATAAGCATACACAGCAGACCCTGATCAGATGGCTCCTACAGAAGCCAGCTGATCAGGGTCTACTCTGCTTGCACAGGCATGAAAAGGCACCTATATTAGGTAACAGCTTAACAGAAAATCAGTTTGTGAAGCACTATTTGGTGTTGTTTGTCATGCAATAAGAGATTATGAAGTAGTGTTGGTCAGATCTCAGACTCGGATGTTTTATAATCTCAACCCTTAAGAAATCCCAAACCTACTATTTTCTTTCTAGGGGAGAATTTACCAGCTGTACTGTAATTACCCCAGCTTTTTGGCCAGACATTTGTAGGCAGATAGGGCAGATCCATATAAACCAGCTCCTGAAGGAGCAGCTTAATTAGGATATGTACTATTTGCAACTCCTTAGTTTAATCTGAAATTATCTAAATTATCTTTCCTCCATATAAACTCCTTTTCATGTGTTTCCAAACAGTAGACCCATATTGGATGGCTCCTATAGGAGCCATCTGATCAGGGTCTGCTCTATTTGCTAATGGAATTTGATAGATCTGTTTCTATACTTTTTACAATGGCTACAATGTCCAACCATCCATAGTTCGTTATATTCCATGATTATTCAGTAGGTATTGAAATTTGTAATAAACATAGAACAGGTAGAGGGTTATATTTTGGGTAATTACAGTAAGCATTATGAATTATTGGTTAGGAGGAATGAAGAGTAGTGGATGGTGATGGCTATATATTACCCTCTTTCCTGTTTATACAGTAAAACCTCTCTAAACCGGAATTCTAGTAGAGTAGAATTTAGATACTGTTAGGCAGGTGGCTGCTTAATGTAGGGTGAAAGTCATGCAGAAAGCTCCTAGAGGAGCTTTCTGCATGACTTTCGTCCTGCATTAAGTTGCCACCTGTCTCCATGACCGATATTTATAGCAAAATTAACGTCCGGTTTAAAGGGGTTTTACTGTATTCATACACAACAAAAACTTACTTCTTATAGTTGTGAATGTTTCAACTTTGAAAAGGTATTTATATGATTTAAATTTACATTGTACAGTTAAGAGGTTTTACCCAGACTTCTGGGCCTTTATACCAGATGGTAGCATGATGTAGAGCAAAAGTAATGCAGAAAGCTCCCATAGAAACTTTATGCATTTTGCCCTGCACTGAGCTACACATACCTTTTAATCATAAAGAGGTCACTTAAACTAGATTTACTGTATGATGTGAAATGATAATGGAGTTAACAAGATAAGAAATACTAGAATAGTCGAAGTTGAAATACTGGTTACAACCCCGATAATTCTAAGGTGACAAGAAACACACAGTCTACCTAAATAGTTACAAAGCCATCCAGTCTGTGTCTGCATTGATTGCAGTGCTCTTTAGTAAGTGTTACATGTTTTGGTACTAATGCTGTGAATACATCCTTTCAAAATTGATTTGTTTGCCAACAAATGATTTCATTAGAGTTGAGACATTACAGCCATGCTTTATGTACATGTCCTATTTTCAGGTTTTAAGAAATCGGTGGTTTTATCATTGACATGCTGAATGGCGCACTATTTGCTATAAACCAAGATTTATTTCAGCTCTTGCTTCAGATCTTTTAAGTTTCAAATTTTCCATGATAATCATCATACTGTCAGTGAGACATAACAGGATTTTATACATACAGTGGAACTTCCTCAACAACTACTGTAGATGTGTCTTATTCTGTATTTTAAAAAAAAATTCATGGTTTGAAAACTCTTTACGCCATGAACATTCATGCATGAAATAATGACATCATTAATATTAATTAGCTGAATTTTCATAATGGGATATGAACGTAGAATCCATGGCAGAAACTTTAAAATCATATTCATATTATTCCATAAGCAAACAGAGCAGACCCTCATGTAGGAGCCATCTGATGAGGTTCTGCTCTGTTTGCTTTTGGAATTTAGATGTGATTCTACAGTTTCTTCCAAGGTTAAAAACATTCTTGTATTTGTGTACCATTATAAAAAGGCAGCTAATAAATATTCATGATCATTGATGTCATTATTACCGGCATGAATAAAGAACAGATTTGGATTAAAAATCTTTATAATTCTTCCTATATACAATTGTTTTGGTAGACTGTGAAGCTATTTAGCATGTCATTGATGTATATTGGGGAAGATACTGATATAATATGCTACAGTGTATACTGATCAATGTTGTGTTGTCTTTTGTGCAGAGAAAGCAGGTGAGTTGCCTATGTTACTGCAGCACGATGCTAACTTCGCCCACAGCCTTGCAATCTTTGTCCATGCAGCAACATGCATTCTTCATTTGTTACATCTTTGACTAGCTTGGCTATTAAGTTTTTTACATGAGATTGCCCTGTTATTGCAGACTTGTAAAATATATGGGGACAATTTATATTTTTTGATAACCTTAACCGTTACAGTGCGGGACACGAATCACTTATGTCCTTTGCAAACAGTGTAGACCCAGATGAGAGGGCTCCTAGAGGAGCCCTCTCATCAGGGTCTGCACTGTTTGTCATGTTACAGTTTCCTTTAGAAAAAACCCCAAATAGTCTCCATAGACTTAACCTGTTCGAAGTTTGGAATAGTCCATTTGAAAACTCAGCATTGTAAGGGTTAAGTGATAATCAGTGCTTTTAGTAGTAATACTCCTTTACATTAGCCTAGCCAGAGATTCTGATAAGATGTGTAAATTAAAACATATTTAAGACTAAATTCTATATTTCTCCATCAAATCCTATGTTGTGACCACTCTTTAGAATCGCCTCAAAGAGACGGTTCTAAGGAGTGGTCACAACATAGGGTTGGTGGAGAAATGACGATTTTAGTATTTGAGTATGCACCATTATCTGTTTCTCTTGCCTAGCCTAATAGCCAAGGTTGTCAAAGAAGGCCTAATGTAGAATAAAAATCAGAAAATGGTTGCTTGGTAGTGGTTAGATGTATTTTTGCAGTTTTTGTTTTACAGTTGGTAATACCACAAGTTCAAGTGTCATGCAACTGTTGTTTTATTGTCCCATGAAATTATTAACAAAATAATTTCTGTGAAAAAATGAGATGTGAAATATTTTTGTGTAAAACCTAACTGTTGCATTCAATATATATATCCCGGTTGAAAAAATGTGATGTGATGATGGGTTATTTCTTAAAATGCTGAACCAAGATGACATTATGCTAGAGTGACTGAAGCAAATTGATAGATTATTCTGATTTAGTCTTATTCTTTGGGATTTTTATTGGGAGTAATGTAGTCAGGTTTGTCATGAGTACAAGATGTATATTTTATCACATTTTTTTGTTTATTGGGAAGTTCAGATAAATGAACAATAAAACCACTCTAAACTGGAGTTTAAATTCCTGCATAATGCAGGGCGAAATTCATGCAGAATGCTCCTAGTGGAAAGAAAATTAAATAAAGCTAGGAATGTAGTACTGAGAGCACTTTAAGAAGTAAGGGTAAATGAAAGTCCATGATGTTTGTTTGGATGAATGTTTGGATTGGATTGACTTTGAGGAGTAGATTTAGAATAATGCACAGATCTCCATGTTTCCTGTCGCGAAATTTATTGTTGAAAAAAATCAAATCTGTTTGCATTTTGTTTTGTTACCCTTTTGCATGTGTCAGAATCCTATGTATAACAGCCCATTTTATTTTTATTGCATGATCTTCAGATTTTAAATCAGTTTAGACCAGGTTTTCCTATGGAAATCTGATCATTTGATTGGTGAATGTTTGAAGTTATACATGCACGTTGCCTGAGTTAAGTTTAACCATTTGAATTTGAGAAAAGTTAAATGGTAGTTTATAAACATAATTAAACTGTAAAATCCTGGAAGAGCCCTGATTAGGGTCTGCAATTTTTGCTATTCTAAATTCCTTCTATAGAATACTGAAAACTTTTCTATAAATCTTTATGACAGAAGGAATTTTCTATAAATCCTTTATGACAAAGGAATTGACTATCACAAACGGTATAATAAGATCTATATTATTTTCTAAGCAAACAGAGCAGACCCAGATCAAACAGCTACTGGAAAAGCAGTATGAATTGGGTATACTCTGTTTGGTAAAGCATCAAAAGGTATGTCTGTAAGGTTACGGGTTAAACAATTATGGGCGATTTCACTTTCAATAGTCAGCATTTTAAAGGTTCTGATTAATTTACAGTAATAAACTTTGGTTGGAATAAGACAATTGCAATCAAATGTGGTGTTGGGGTGGTATTGGAAGAGCTGCATAAGCATTGCTTATTAGGTCAACAGTGTCAGGGTCACTGACTAAAAATAGAGAACGGTGCCCAGTTACTTAAGAATTAATAGTTTCAATGAAATCAGGTTTAAATGTGAAAGCAAAGCTGGGTTTGCTTTTAGTACAAAATAATAAAAGGTTTTCATTGAAAAGCCTCCTAGTCTCATTATTCTACAACGGGAAAGTTATAGATATTCAATAATTGCAATTTATAATTGTCAGATTTTTAAGTCGGAGAAAAACTGGTCTTGGTGCAATAATTGGTATTATTTTATTGTAGCTTTTAAAAAAAATTACCTTTGTTTTGACTTGACAATTTTTAAGTTTTGAATTACAATTGTTTGTGTATGGTTTATTATTACACATTTTAAAGAAAAAGCTGTATTTGACTTGTGTAAATTCAGTGATTCTACTTTTACTCTTTACACACTAGCATCAAATTTGTGATAAACTATGCAACTCTTTGAATCCCTTTAGACATTTAGTCAGTATCCAAACTGTTTTATACTAAATTTTTAGTATAAATGAAAGAAACATGTTACAAAATGCAGAGCTTCCAATATAAAGGCAATACCTGACAAGTGCATTGCTGAATCAATTTGATAGCTCAGAGGTTAAGTCGTTGACTTTTCACCTGGGTTCAATTCCCACTGGCGACAGAAATATTTATAGCTATTATTTGTTGCAACCAAATGTCATAGTAATTAATTCTGAAAGTTGTAGCAGACAACAGTTATTGCTGGTGACAAATACTTAGTGTGCAAAGAGTTAAAGATTATCAAGTATCTATTGGTTTTGTTACAAAACAATACTAGATCATGATCGCAGTTGTCCTCTATATTTTTTAAACCCTTACCTGATAGCAATATTTGTGAAACCTCTGCAGCATAAACCTAGATCAGACGGCTCCTGTAGGAGCCTTCAGATCAGGGTCTGCTCTGTTTGCTTATGGAATTATATATAGTGTCTGCCATGGCCAAAAAACATGTCCATATACCTTTAAATAAATTCGTCTTGGGTAATAAATATTCAAGATGTCATGAATATTCATGAGGTAAAGGGTTAAGAGAATGATGCATTGTGTCTTTGGGGGGCATAGTATAGTATATACTCAACTGTATTTTTTCTTCTTCTTTAACTCTTTACCTCATAGGCTATTTTTAGATCCAACCTCTTTGAATACGTCCACCGAAAAGGAGCAATAACTAGCGAAAAGGGAAATTTTAGAATTTTGTAGTTTGAAACCATTGTGATAAATAGAGCATTTGCTCCTATAGGAGCAAATGCTCTATTTATCACAATGATTTCTCAAAGTGACTTTTACAGAGTCATCAAAAGTCGCCAATATGAGGGAATGGGTTAAGCTTCATAATCAATGTCTTGAAATGTTCATTAGTATTTCAACATATTTTGGTTGTATTAGCTGTATGTACTATTCCAGTCAATATCAGTCTTATATATTTCCTTAAGCTATTCCAGATATTTGCATACCATGTTAAACATGTTATCATTCCATCTATAATTTATAGCTTGAACAAGAGGGTGCTTGGTTCCTCTTTATCTACTCAATCTGCTTTTGTGTGCATTATCAGTGTACAATATTATATAAAGGCTAAACATTTCCATTACTTATGCAGAGGCCCATATAAGATGCATTAATTAACCCTTGCCCAGTACCTACTGAATATTCATGAACAAAAACGTTATAACGAAATATAGAAGGTGGCACATTGTAGCCATTTTAGAAACTAAAGAAGCAGATCTACCAAATTCCATTTACAAACAGAGCAGACCCTGATCTGATGGTTCCTACAGGAGTACTTTGATCTTGGTCTACTCTGTTTGCAAAAGTATGAAAATGCGTTTATATGAAACATATATTAAAACATTTTCAAGAATAGTCCCTTTATTTCTGCACCAACCTCCATGTTCTGACCATGGTTTAGAATTGTCTCTAAAGAGTGTCACAACAAAGGGTTTGGTAGAGAAGTGATTTTAGTACATGTACATGTATTTGATTCTATTGCTCTGGGACTGATATCAGCTTATAAAAAACATAGGCCTCATGTGCTTGAAATTCTGCCCAAAACCAGATTAGTCCTTAATCTGCTGAATAAAACAGATTCCTCCATTCCTGAATTTTGAATAAACAGTTTTATCAAAATTTATCACTAAAGAAGACACTTCTTATTACAAACAGTTTAGACCCTGATGAAAGGCTCCCTTTGAACTGGGTCTACAATATTAGGCTCCCTTTGAACTGGGTCTACAATATTTGCAAAGGTCTTATATACTTGATCCCCACACAATCAGTATCCATGCTTATAAAACTTTTAGTTGAGTCTGATCTCGTTCTCAAGTTTTTGATTGGTCAGATTTGAGCCTGAATCTGACCAATCAAAAGCTTGAGAACGAACTCAGACTCAACTAAAAAGCTTTATAAGCATGGACCCAGGGTTACAACTGTTTTTATTTGAAATTCAGGTATTAATTTGACATAATTAATTTACAAACAATATAAATCTAAATTAGGGATCATTTGAAAGGAGTATCTTAACCCATTACCTCATAGGCTATTTATAGGCCCAACCTCTTTGAATAAATCTACCGAAAAGGAGCATAAAATTTCTACAGGAGCAAATGCTCTATTTATCACAATGGTTTCACAAACAGACTTTTACAGAAGCGTCAAAAGGCGTCAATATGCGGGAATGGGTTAATGTTTTCCGAACTAGTCATACATGTATATGAATTCTGACCATTAACTACTACGGTACTCAGATGGAATTGTCTGTTATAAATGATCATCATTGAAAAGGATTTTAGCCCCAAATAGTCATGAGGTGCCACTGCAGTTTTGAACATATCTCTTATACAAATACAGTCAAACCTGTCTAGAATGACCACCAAAATAAGGCTTAATTCATGCTAAGTTTTTGCAACTTCTAAGTACATGAGGAAAGTACCAAAAAGTTCCACTAGGAGCTTTTTCATTACTCTCATCATGCATTAAATCTTTCATCATATAAACACCTTTTCACGCATTTGCAGAGTAGTCCTAGATCAGACGGCTCCTATAGGAGCTGTCTGATCAGGGTCTGCTCTGTTTGCTAGTGGAATTTGATAGATCTGTTTCTTCAGTTTCTAAAATGGCTGTAGTGGAGAGGTTAAACAACCACTACATCTTGTAGATGCCCATATTTATTCATAATATGGTAATTACAGACAGTTACAGTACTGTTTATAATTGGTTTCATATGAATTGTATAAACTGTATCGGTCAAGAGGTATGGTTTGCATGGTCTGTTTAAAAACATAGTCATGTAGTGATAAGATATCTGTTGTTTAACCCTTTACCCCATGAATATTTATGTAAATAATAATGACATCATGAATATCAATTAGCTAAGTGGCAGACACTGTAGAATCAGATGTATATTATACCATAAACAAACAGAGCAGATTCTGATCAGATGGCTCCTGCAGGATCTGACTGGGGTCTACTTTGTTGGCCATGGCTTACATTGGTTAAAGGGTTAAAGACTATGAACTCTTAGCATGCTGTGAAGCAAAACTGTTAAAGCCATAACAATTATAATCATTGTTAGGTGGCAAATACCATTATCTGAGAGGGAGAAAAAAATAGACTGATGAAATCTGACAGTATTTTGCTGATAGCAATTTCATAGCATGCTAAAAGTTGATGTTAATGTTTTAAAAATGGAAATGATAATAAGAGTGTTTTACATTTCATGCTGTCTAGTAAAAGTGGTTTTGCGGGATAGTGAGATTAGGTTGTATTCTGTGTGTGTGTACGCTGTATATGTTGTATGTTAAACAAATTGTCCTCGTTACTAGAGCCGACCTGTGGTAAGGATGGCAGGATGCTGTGTGAGTTTGGCAGCCAGTCTAAGCTCCCTCTGTAGAGAAAGCTGTCCAGAAAATACAACCTTTAATTGCATTAATTTTCATCCAGTTGTTAAGCTACAGTGAAACACTTGCACTTGCCTTAGCCACTTTCTGAACAAGCATTGGATCTTCCAAAGCAGGATGAGTGCAGAATGAATGGGATGGAGAAAGCTCCTTTTGGAACGCTCCAGATGATTCTTTCAGCATTACATCACTCTGCATTAAACTGTCATTGTTTTGAAGAACTAAATGTAGATGTCTTTCGTGTAGTCACTGTCGAGAGATTATTACTGTAATCACATGACCAGTCTGAACCGTAGATATTTATGTCTGCAGAAAATTTTACATAAGAGTTTTCTTGTCAAACAGAATGATGTACTCATTAGCTACACAATTAGTCTGAAGATAAACTCTGTGAATTGTGAATTTCAATTAATGAAAGTATTCATGTGTGCAAAATTTTCTTTAAAATTGAAATCATGTGCAAAAGTTTCGTATCATGTTTGTCCTGTAAAAAAAACATAATTGCGAAGTCAGCTTTTTCAAACTGATGTTAAGACCATACACATTGTCCCATTTCTTCGGCTAAGTTTAGTTAGCTGTTTGTTGTTTCTGGATAGTTTTCTGCTATAGTTGCAACCACTTGCAATATTGGACCATCACAAAAAGCGTGACATAAAAGAGTCAAACTTAAGGATGGTTTGCATTCAGAAAACGTAAAAATGGCCATTTTGCCCTGGGTTACAAGTCTATAATTTATGCATAACAGTAGTCATAAAATAGTCACACTGTTGACGTATCCTGGTAATTTATTATTCAAGTCATAACTGACTGAGATTTAGATTTCAATCAAACTTCACAGAATAGTAAAGTAGCATTGTGTGTCACCCAGTAGAGCAGAATGATCCAAGGTCACAGTTACAGCCATAGCTCCTACAGTAAATCTGTCTTACACAATCATTAACCCATTCCCTCATATTGACACCTGTTTAAGTCATTTTTTGAAACCATTGAGATATTTAGAGCATTTTCTCCATAGGCACAAATGCACTATTCCTCACAATGGTTTCAAAGCTACTCAAGTACATTTTTTATGTCCTTAAGGGCGGGCATATAGTAATCGCATTGTCCATCCATCCGTCTGTCCTTCCATCCATCCGTCTATCCCAAATTTCGTGTCCCTTTTGTAACTTTTTTATCTGTGTATGGATTTCAAAATAACCTGGCACAAATGTTCACACAAATGGATGTGTCGTGTTCAACTCCCTGGTCCATGGGTCAAAGGTTAAGGTCACAGGGTACAATTTTTGGGGACATTTGTGCATTTGTCATGTGACTGTGACAGCTCTTGTTTCTAGCATATGATCCTTTTCAGTAGATTAAAAAAGGGTCTAAGAGTCTAAAATAGCTGATGAGGGAAATGGTTAAAGAGGGGTATAGTTCTGAGTCTAACATTTTAAGGCAGAGTGTAGCTTAATGCGAAGTGAAGGAGCTTTCTGCATTACTTTTGTCCTGCATTAAGGGTTTCATCATTAAGTGATTACTTAACTCTTTGCACGCTAGCGGCGAAATTACCTATGCAAACAGTTTGGATCCAGATGAGACGCTGCATAATGCGGCGTCTCATCAGGATCCGAACTGTTTGTCATCTTGACAATATTTTTGCAAAAAAAATGAGAGAAAGATTATTTTAAGAATTGAAGCCGACGACAATTGTTGCAGATGAAAAATTACTTAGCGTGCAAAGAGTTAAGCACGTTTTACTGCATATTTCATTAGCAATTAAAACTCTTGTTCAGTGTACTCAATAGGTCATTTTTCCCGACATGTTTTGTCAACAGTAGTAAAACTGATAAGAACCAAATGCTTTGGCAGTGACTTTTCCTATCAAATATTGATGACTCTTTTGTGTCAAAGTTTATAACACTTTTGATACAAAATTAATCTTTAAAAGGTATATCTGTTCTGAAGTGGCTTTGAGCTTACAATATGTTTCACGTTTGTAATTTGTTTGAAGTGAAATTTGGTATCACAATAGGCAGACGACATACTGATGTAAATATCGAGATGGCTTGCAAAACAAACCAGCCCTGGCCCATGCCTTCAACCAATCTAGGCTGTAAATTTTACTGCATGTGAATTCAATGTCAGTTTTGGTTGTAGAACAATCACCCAAGTACAAATAGTTTATCACTCTTAAGACATGTCACTTTAGAATCCTTTCTCCTGCCAGCATTAAAAATTTTAGTTTCATGTGGCATCCATGCTACAATAAAACTGATGAAACCAGAAAAATTCAGTTAATCGCCAAGTTTACATTAGTGAAAGCCATAGATGAAATTTTTGTTCTTGTCTGAAATTCACTTACTTAACCCTTTCCCTGTTCTGTGTTTATTCCAAATTTTAATACCTACTGAACCTTCATGGACGATAATAGTTATAATGAAATAAGGAAGTGGGAAAGTTGAAAGCATTTTAGAAAGCAAAGAAACATATTCCGGCATATATCATATCAAAAGCAAACAGAGCAGACCCTGATCAGACGGCTCCTATAGGAGCCGTCTGATCTGGGTCTACTCTGTTTGCAAATTCGTGAAAACGCGTTAATATGAGGGAAAGGGTTAAATAAAATTTCAGGAATACAGTAAAACCTCTGCTACTGCCTCTCTTTAAGCCTTTTACTAATGAATAGTCATGCTAGAAATAATGAGTTGATGAACGTAAACAATCTGAGGTTATAAATTGTTATATGAACAATGGAAATATTGGTCCTTGCAACTGTAGAATCAGACCTATATTATTTAACCCTTTCTCTCTTCTCTGTTTATTCCAAAGTTCAATATCTGCTGAATATTCATGGACAAACAGTTGTAATTAAATATGAAAGTTGGAATAGAGTAGCCATTTAAAAATGTAAAGAAACATGTATATCAACTTCCATTAGCACACAGAGCAGATCCTGATCAGACGGGTCCTATCTACAGGAGCAGTTTGATCTGGGTCTACTCTGTTTGCAAATACTTGAAAAAGCGTTTAGATGAAGGAAAGGTTTAAGTATACATTTATAGATTTTTACCTTACTTCATTAAGTATACATAGCAGACCTTGATCAAACAGCTCCATCAGGGTCTGTCTGATCAGGGCCTACTTTGGTTTTTTGGTGTAAAATGGTCTTTGTCACAGGGTTTTTCTGCAATGCTTTCATCTTATTTTAAGAAACGGCTTTGCTTTAATTTAGTAACCTATTTCTTCATAAATACGCCTTTCTATTCCTTTGCAAACAGTAGATCCAGATCAGAAGGCTCCTTCAGGAACCATCTGATCACTGTTTGCTTACTGAATAATATATATGTAGGTCTAATTCTACAGTATGAGGGTCAAAATTCTTCTTCTTCTTATGCTGCAATAAATATTAACCCTTTCCTCCATAAATAAACCTTTCTATGCCTCTGTAATAACCATTGAAACCATTGTGATAAATAGAGCATTTGCTCCCATAGGACAATGGTTTCAAAATACGAAATTCTAAAATTTTACTTTTCTCTTGTAAATGCTCCTTTTGGGTAGATTCATTCAATGAGGTTAGGTCTAAAAATAGCATATGGAGGATAGGGTTAAGCTGATTAATATGCATACCTTCATTAGTATTTACATAAATATTCATGAAGTAAAGGGTTTAGTGGCCAGTTTGTAGAGGTTCTACTGTTTGTATGTAGAATTAATTGTCTCATTCTTACAATTGGCTGACATGGTGTAAAGAAATTTTTTCATTGACTGATTTGTGCTATGTTGTAGGTTAATTGTGGACACAGATGAGTAAAAAGTAGAGTACAGATATTATGTCCATCTTCATAGTTAACTCTCTCTGACCTACGCATGTCAGATCTAGCATGTAATACAACGAACATAGGTCATGTAGGATATTAAAAAAGAGATGCAACTGCATGTTGTCACAAGTAGATAGTTAACCCTTTACTCCATACATTGGTTACTTTTTTACACCTTTGCAAACATAGTAGATCCAGATCAGACATCTTCTGTTGGAGCCATTTGATCCGACTGCACAGTTTATTTATGGGTTTCTATAGATTTGATTCTATAGTTTATATCATGGCCGAAACATCTCGTGTTAAGATGCCATTGTAAAGTGTTCATTAACATTTTCTCTGTTCTTTACTTATTTCAAATTTCAATACCTACTGAATATTCATGGACAAAATAGTTATAATGAAATGTGGTAGGTTGAGCATTGTAGCCATTTTAGAAAATAAAGAAACAGATCTATCTAATTCCATTAGCAAACAGCAGACCCTGATCAGATATAGGAGCCATCTGATCTGGGTCTACTCTGTTTGCAGATGCTTAAACATTGTGTTTATATGAAGGAAAGGGTGAACATGGCATGTCTTGAGTATTCATGAAGTAAAGAGTTAACAAAGTTTTTTATTGTTGATGAATCGGGAGTAGTTTAACCACCAAACCCACTTTATTTCAATACATCTGAACATTGCTTTTGGGAAAAATAAGAATTGTCTTCGGAAACATTAAGAACAAACTGTTTTGTCTGTTACTTTAATATGTAAATGTTCAGTGTTAAAGGCATGGATTTATAGTAGCCAATTTGCCCCCCCCCCCCCCCCCGATCAGATCTGGGGGGCATATTGTTTTTGTCCTGTATGTTTGTTTAATTGTTTGTCACCAACTTTAACATTGGTCATAACTTTTGAGCCAGTACAGATAGAGAGACTTGATATTTGGCATACGTATGTATCTCATAAAGCCGCACATTTTTAGGGGTGACATGTCAAGGTCATCCTTCAGGGTCAGATGTCGAATATGTAGGTCAAATAAGATTTTAACATTGGCCATAACATTTGAACCAGTAGAGAGAGAGACTTGAAATTTGGCATGCATGTGTATCTCATGAAGCTGCACATTTTGAGGAGTGACATGTCAAGGGTCAAAGGTCAAATTGAGTGGGTTTTTTTTTTTGGGGGGGGGGGGGGGATAGTGTTTCACAAACACATCTTGTTTAATTTGCAAACTCTTTAACATTTAACAGCAATCGTTGTGATTGCAGTGGGATGATGATTAAGTGTTCTTTTTGTTTCAATGTGGTCCGGTATTTATCTTTATTAACGGTACTTCTAACATGAGTCGTACAGATTTTTGGGTAGATTTTGTACATGTCCAGATGACTTCTGTAGAAAGACCATTATTATTGTCCCAACTGATGTAATGTGCTCTTGTTGCAAGCTCATTTGTTTTCTCCAATACAGAACATTCTTGTTGCTCTTTCAGTTACTAAGTTTACAACTACATGTATTATATTAACCCTTTACTTCAAAGAATTTTCATGCCTTTTCAAACAGAGTAGACCCAGTTTGGACAGCTTCTGTAGGAGCCATAAATCAGGTTTTGCTCTGTTTGCTTATGAAACAATACAGATGTGAATCTACAGTTTCTGTCATGGTGATATATAGCCATTATAGAAAAACCAGCTAATTAATAATTATAGTGTCATTTTTTCTTACTTATTATTCATGAGATAAAGGGTTAAGCACTCTTTTTTGTACCTTTATTTTACTTGCTTTTTTGAAGCCCTACCATTATACAAATTTCCCATCCAATATATACTGTCCTGAACTAGAACACTTTTTGCACTAAGATGAACTGGGTGACTTATTCCTTTTCCTCATACAAATGCATTTTCACGCATTTGCAAACAGAGTACAGTAAAACATCTATAACGGCTACTAAATTACATCAAGTATTGTGTGTTAAAGGCAGGTGACTGCTTAAAGCAAGGTGAAAGTTAAACAGAACGCTCCTATAGGAGCATTCTATTTTACTTCACCATGCTTTAAGCAGTCACCTGCCCTAAATACCAACTAATTAACACAATTCAGTGGCCGTTATAGAGAGGTTTTACTGTATACCCAGATCAGACGACTCCTATAGGAGCCATCTGATCAGGGTCTGCTCTGTTTGCTTTTGACCTGGTAATGATCTGATTCTGCATTTTTGTCAAAGCATTATTTTTCAGTTTTTGTCAAAGCAAAAAGTTACCTTGAAAAATTTACATGATAAAAATCAATCTAATAAATATCCACGATATCATTATTTCTTACATGAATACTGTACAGGGAAAGGGTTAGTGGAAAAAGGGATCTTAATTTAATTCGGTGCTTTGCAAAAACAGAAATGCTGATCAGGTCTACAATGTCAAGTTAGAAAATAAGATGCTGCTTATGATGAGAAGGCTGACCCAGCAGCATATTGCATGTGAATGCAGGACCCACTGTTAGAGTTTAGAGTCTGAATTCATTCTCAAGTATCAGATTGGTCAGGATAATTTACTTATACTCAAACTCTTAGCAATCAGAGGCTTGAGAATAAGCACAGACTGTTGAGGTTTCAAAGGTACCTTTTCTGGCCTGAGGCTGCTCTCATATATATATATGATATGCCACATATTATAGCAAAATGAGTTTTCTTTGCCTGTTATGTGTAAGTTTAATGTACATTTGTTGTCCCTCTCAGAATTTAATTTTGTTAGCTTTTGGGAACTATGACCAAACACATGATACCACGTGTGACCAGGCGCCAAGCTGCATATCCACTGATTTTAGCTTTAACCCTTTAACTCTTTAACAGAGTGGCCCCAGATCTGTAGGAGCTGTCTGATCAGGGTCTGCTCTGTTTGCTCTTTGATTAATATTGATCTGACTGTACAATTTCTGCCATGGCAAAATGTTTCTGTGTTCATATGCTATTTCAAACATTCATTTAGAGTTGATGTCGTTAATACTTACATGAATATTCATGGAGTAAAGGGTTAAGGAATTGGCTCATGTTTTGCCCATTGCAACTGTTGTTTGCATGACTTGAAAATCGAGAGAGGAAGATAAATTACTATACATACAAGTACTTAAACACTTACCCGGCAGAAAGAACATGCCTGCTAAAACTGGTCAGGTCTGCCATAATTTTTCCTTATTCATGAAAGCTTTTGAGAAAATATTCTCAACATTGAACAGATTGGGTACTGTCGAGAGGCCAAGTTTACTTGGCTTTTCATCATGATCCAAACTGTTTGCATTTGGCTGTCGGGCGATGATCAGTCATGGCGCTTGTTTTACAGAAAATTAATTATGGATCAGTTTTGTTGTTTAATGGAACCCTTTATCTGATATAAATGCTTTTTCATAACTTTGCAAACAGAGTAGACGCAGATTTGGCAGCTCCTGTTATGTCCTGTAGGAACGTCTGATCAGGGCTTACTCTGTTTAACTAAAAGAAAATATATAGATTTGATTCAACAGTTTCTGCCAAGGTAAAAACATCCTGTGTTCATGTACTATTATATGAATTCATTTAATAAATATTCATTATATCATTGTTTTTAACATGGATATTGAAAAGGTATGCAGTGAAGAAAATACACATTCTTAATTTGCAAAATGAAGAATACAGTAAAAACCCTCTAAACCAGACGTTCAGTAGATATTGGTCTTAGAGACAGGTGGGCAGCTAAATGCAACATGAAAGCCATGTAGAAAGCCCCTAGGAGCTTTCTGCATGACTGTCACCCTGCATTAAGCAGCCACCTGCATAAAAATATCTAAATTTTTTCTGTACTAGAATTCATAGTTTGGACGGGTTTTTCTGTATTTTAATAATTTGTAGCTGACAATATTTTTGCAGATGACTTGGTATGTAAGGAGTTCTATTTGTATGCTATACCCTATTTATCTGCAGTATTTAGACACAGTGCAGACCAAAGATCATTTGGTCATGATCTGTGCTATTTGCTACTATGTCAATATAATTTGAAGTTATCAAAAGTGTGCCAAATTGACTTGTACAGCTATACAAAGTGGTGTAGAGGATTGGGTGACAGAAGTGGTGTAGAGGAGTGATTGAGTAACAAGTGGTGTAGAGGAGTGATTGAGTGACAGAAGTGGTGTAGAGGAGGGATTGAATGACAGAATATTTATAAGGGTAGTTATAATAGGATTATAGAATTGAGATCTTAATAAAGGTGAAATACCTCATAGGCCATTGCTGCGAGTTAAATATTGCAAAATGATTTATTTTATTTTTTTGAAAAAATAGGTATGTTTTTATTGAATAAAGTAAATTGATGTTTTCTGTTTGTCTAATTTCAGACCATCTGCCAGAGCCAGTGCTATCAGTTCAATCTTGACTCGTGGTTCCAATGCCTCTGCACTTGATGACGATGATGACGATGAAGATGATAGCAAATTAAACGATACAAATGCTTAGACCATGACACTGTGAATAATAATTTGTTTACTATAATATTTGATGGGTGTGTGAAGAGAAGAGAAGAGAAACATAGTGGCACAGATGTAGATGGCAATAAATTGGAATTTGTAAAACGGTGATAGAAATCTAATACATAATAACTACAATGTATGTTAAGAGTTGTATCATATACGCATATATAATATAATTACCATTCCTATATATGTTGAACCATTAAATTGGTTCTGGACTTGAATATATTCACCTATGCTGAGTGTATGTCGACAATTAGACTTAGTAATTAATAGATTAAAATAATGTGGTCAACTAGGAAATTTCAAGCAAATAGTATGTTCTATCTTAACATGTTGAACTTGATATAAACATTTTGTGGAGCCTGTTAGTTGAGAATAACAGTTTGTCCTATTTACCACGGTGCCTGCATTGATGTGATATTCAAACAAAATTTAAGTGTGAAGGGATCAACTTTCATCTATGTATGTAAGCTCTGATCATTTGTTACATGTGTGTAATTGTTACAGTCTGCAATCAACAAAGCTTACCATGTGTGATTAGGGTGTAGTTCCAATGTATCACCATCCTGTGGGAGGGAATCAATGTATAACCATGCCTTTTGGTTGGGACTAGGAAACATGGAGCAGTCATGTTTCATACATGTTTGTAGTTTGTAATGACTTGTTTGCATGGAATTGGGAGAAATTAGTTCAGTTAATAAATTTCCTGCTGGGAAGGATATTCTGTAAGTGTGAATGATACAAAGGTCCTGAGGTAGGCATGTTTAACTGCAGTGGAGTTTGAAATTGATTAGTAACAATACATTAAGAATTCAATGCAAATGGTTACACAAAGCAATATATTTATGTGCTAGCATTCCACGCTTTGATCTTAACCTATCTTTCGCGCATCCAGGTGTATTATCAACTTAATTTTAGGTTTACCATGGCACAACAAGCATTAATATGGTTCACTGAATGGCAGATACAATTTTTGTAAGCATTGTTGCTTTTATCTGGTTTTCAGTGAAGTGGGCATTGGAAATGACTATTACAACAAGCATTGTTAAAACCTGTCTCAGAGAATAGCTAGCTTAACCTATTAGCACGCTACAAGCAAATTGCAGCAAGTTTGCTATGGACATGTTATTACCTTGCAAACAGTTTGGATCCAGGGCCCAAGGTTATAAACTGAGATCATTCTCAGGTATCTGATTGGTCAGATGCTTGATTTTGATTTCAGACTATTGCAAAACGTTTTGTAACCTCGGGTCCAGTATCTCATCAGGATCTAAACTGTTTGACAATTGGATTGTGTGTTTGTAGAAAAGCCACTTATTAATGAACAGTGGTCCAGTTGCAAGAGGACAACATTTACTGTGTATGTTAAAGATTTACTATTTTCACTGGAGCATTACTTGTTGATTTTGTTGGTTGCAATCACATTTTGTCTCCCAGCCAGAGCTGTATTTGACTGGTAGAAATGCAGTGTGACTTTTCTCCCTTCCTTAAGGACACTGGAAACAATTTTCAAAGTGTTTTGTCTGTACTGTTTGCCGCATGAAGTTATGTAAATAATTTGCTTAAATTTGATACTATTTTTATACAAAACACAGAACAATAATGCTGAATGTATCTTCATATATGTATATATTATATATATATTTGGCTGTTGGACATAATTATTCATACTTTTTTGCCCTTACAATTATTCCATTAGGTAGACGAAGCTTCCATTGCACAGTATTTTGAAAACTTAATCCTTATCCTGCTTAAAAATATCTGTTTAAACTGATTTGCTACAATTTTTACTTTGGTTCATTTAAGCGTTTGATAAACTATTGTCAAGTGTCCAAACAGGTTTGATCCTGATGAGGCATGGTGTTACTCAGCATCTCGGTCAGGTATCACGCTTGGCAGACTAAGGGTTGAAGCTTATTTCACACTCGCTGTTTGTTACACTGGTTATTTTTTTGTCATAACAAGTTAAGCATTATTGTTGATCACAGATAACGACTTCAAATATGTATGGCAAAGAAATAGAGTTGGAAGCATATGAGAGTGCTTAGATGTGTTCAAATAGTATCTTGGTTGACATTTGTCAAATATGGTGGAGGTTCGCGTATTTGTTATACCAGGCCTTCTACTAAATATCTACAATAAGACTTTTTTTTATTAAAATGTCTTGCCATCGAATAACATAACTAGTACAATACATGAAACATCTGTTTCCACTCATCTTGAATAATTCTAGTGCTACTGTGTTTGTTTATATCTACCCATATGTTGCAGCTTCTAGTGCTTACGCATTGTTAACTCTTTTTTGTACTTTGTTATAAAGCATTGGGTCTTATTGCTGACTTTTAACTTTGGTGTGAGACATGTATCACTATGCAAGGGGGAAATATGAATGAAAGTTGCACCAAAGTTGTGCTTAGAATGGGCAAACTCATTTCTCTTTATAGTGTAAAAATGGGATTACATTTTGGATGATGAGATGTGTACCCACCTTATTGTATGCATACTCTTAAATACATTCATACATCTGTTAAAGGATACTCTATGGTTCACTTGATTGACCTAAACCTTTTTTTGCCCATTCGTATTGGTTACTGAACATTGGCAATTATTTATGCCATTGGGCCGTCATCTTTTGAAATCTATTCCCATAGATAAATTCATATTTTCAACAGGGAAATGTTGCAAGTACATGGTAGTTCCAAATACCAAGTTATACCCGTAGAGTTTAGTGTGTATCTCGGCATAGTTTGTAGAATGTAGCCATCAATTACTCTCTCCTCACTACAATCAATCCATATGAAATTGTTATTCTAAGATTATATTGATGTTGCCAGCACATCGGAAATCATCACCGTTTTGAGCATATCACGTTTTTTCACAAATCTCATATCATCTATTTGAAACCCTGTTTATAAGACTCTCTGGTCAGCAGTGCTAACTACACATTACGGTGATAGTTGTATGGTTTGTAACTGAGGGTGGTAATACTAGTGGAAAGTTTGACTCGATACTCTAGCAATATTTCTGTAACAATCAACTCATTTAAATACTGTACAATGAAACCTCTCTATACCGGGCGTTCAAATACGTAGGAATACCGGTCGTTAAGACCAGTGGCAATTTAATGCAAGGCTCCTTTGGGTGCTTCACCCTGCACTAAGTAGCCACGTGCCTAAATTACCCAAATTCAGTTATTGAAATTTCGGATTAGAGAGGTTTTGCTGTATTTGAAATCAAAATAAGGAAATGACTGACATGGCAGAAGAGAATCGGCCCATTAAAATGTTAAACTGCTGACCTTGATCAGACAACCGAAGAAGTAGCCACCTGTTCTGGCTATACTTTGAAAAGTCATAAAAAGGTACGACTGTGGAGTAAAGGTTTAAATTTTCTATCAGTTCAGAAATATTTAATCAAACTTACTTAATTAATTTACTTTAATTAAACAAGTCTCACCATTTTTGATGAATAGAAAGAATCATCAAAACACAAACAAGATTAATGTAAGGTGTACTTGTCATTCGGACTATTTATCTATATACTAGTATAACATGAACTCTTGTATGCATATAGAACAAACTAATGTCTTCATGTAGATTTCTTTCCCTGTTATTTACTGTCACAAGGAACTGTAGAATGGTCTGTGTACGACTTTGTGTAAAGGGAACAAAGTTTTTTTTCTGTGTAATGAACCTATTAAAAGTTGAAGAGACTTTTTTGTTTTGAACTTTGTTTGCTTTATTGTGGATGTGCAATATGGAATACAGCAATTCTGGGGGAAAGACAGCTTTTGGTCTGAGAATTCAGAAAACACGAGCTGGGGGAACTTTTAGAAAAGTGCGAAATATTTTTTCTTTGGCATAAACGATTTTAAACGTGAACAGATAAAAACAATAAAGTAATCGATTCAACTCTTTTGTACGCTTAAAAAGGTTCGCATTTTTCTCTTAAAATACACTGCGCAACCAGAATCCAAATTGTTTGCACAAGTTAACACGAATTTCGCTGTTCTCGTGTAAATATTAATGAGGACGAGCAGTCCTCATGATCATCGCCCACCATTGCCGACCGGTATTGCACAGCCACCCTCTCTCTACCAGTGTATCACATTAATCTTGGTGACAGACATGCTTACATACTCATTTTGAATAAATCAAAATGACCAATAGAACTTGGTGCAATTTTGTTAATTTTCCCATGGATGTTTATAGTGAATATACCTACCGCTTCAGACCTACCTACATGTCTGAGGTCCGCACATGCAAACCGACCTGGCGAAGAATTTTGCTCGAATCTGAACCGCCCTGAAGCATATGTGGCCTAGGTTATAAAACAACACGAGTCCCAAGTTCACTAAACAAGTACAGTAAACCCCCTCTAATGCAACCACCAAAAATGGGCATAATTCACAGTGGCAAATGCAGGTGGTAGCTTAATGCAGGATGAAAGTTGTGCAGAAATCTCCTACAGGAGCTTTCTGCATAACTTTCGTCCTGTGTTAAGCAACCACCTGCTTATGAAGACATCCATATTTGTTCATTAAGTGGTGGCATTAGAGGGGTTTTACTGTATCTGATAGGTCAGACAATCTGATGCTTGAGAATGATCTCGGACTCGGCAAAAAAGTACAACCAAGGGACCTGATTGGTCAAATATTTGAGAATGAGCCCCGAGTCGGGATGTCGGAACAGAACTCCAGCAAACTTTCTACATACCGCTCTGATAAGATTGTCGTCTGCTACAGTCTATTAATTTCTTTACAATTACACAATCGAAAAGGAACATAAATCTGTGTGTTTGCGCCTTTGCAAACAGTAGATCCAGACGATATCGGAGCCATCTGATAAGAGGCTCTACAGTAAAACCTCTATATACCTTGGGTCCATTGGAGACGTGCCTGGATGTGGTTGTGCATCAATGGAATACGAATTGCTTCATGCCAGCACCATGCAGTCTGTTTCGAATGGTTTGATTTGAAACCCGAACCCCTGTTGCATTCTGGAGGGCCGTGGCGTTCATGAAGCGATGACGTCGGGCTTGTACCACATTCAAACGGTCTTCTGCCTGCGTAGTTGCATTTCTTCCACGCTAAGACGTTGTCTTACACGATAATTAGCCATTTCAAGATGATGATTGAGCTATAAGTGTACATCTGAAGCATGTACACAAAGTGCATCCCACTTTTTCATGGTGAGAAACCTGTATGGACAGAACCGGTAAGACAGGTTATCGTTTATGTAGAATACACACACTAAATAAGAACACAAGTCTCTTCGTGTGTAATCACAAAAACTTCAAATTACATTAACTTTAAAAAGCGATCCTTATCAAATTTTGAGTAGTATATATATGCGTATATACTCAACACAAATATTAAGGAGTCATTTATATTAAAAGGTACATTTCCCATAGGGTTTATGCAAAGGCCCCACAATTTTGGCGTCCTATATTTTCCATATGCTACGATGAATTTCAACATAATTTACAGGAGTTGTGTAAAAGTTTCAAACTACTATTTCCAGTGAAATTGAGTTGCGCCCAGATCCTATTGGCATCCCTAGATTAAAATAAATGAAAATTGGGAATTTCTGAAATTGTCTATAAATTGATGTTCAATTAACTCTTATCTGGAATACCCATAAGCATGTATTTGGTATGCCAAGCATTTGATAAACCTTTCCATTTTCCATTATGTGCAATATTAAATAGATTTTCAGTATCCTGAACAAGTATATGTTGAAAACTATGTTTGTTTGTGAAAAACATTTATCACGTTTTTATTCATGGAGGTGCATAACACTTCCACAGGTAAAATTTCCTCTTAATACGTTTATTGAACAATTACTCAATGCAAATTTCGTTGCGATTAAGCAACATTCGGAAAAGGTACAAAGTGCGAAAGTTGTGTAGTGCATAAATTCATCTCTATGGGAAACTATCCGGTGACCCTATATTACATCAACTATACCAAACGACGAATTCCCATAAATTTATAACTGTGACATTGCGTCAACTGATTTAGTCCATGCAGTATGTAGATCCATATGAGAGAGTCCCTACAGGTCTGGACTCTGTCATGGTGCACTTGCGAACAGGGTAGACCCAGATCAGGCTAGAGCCATCTAATGTTGGTCTACTCTGTTTAACTCTTCTCTTGCTAAATTTTAAAATACATTTCTCCTTCTTTACCCATGCCCTGTTGTGTATTTACATATACCTTCTTTCGCTGTACAATCACTGCTGTGGAGTGCACTGGTTGCACAATCAACTTGTAAATAGTGCAGACCCTGATGAGACAGCTCCTACAGGAGCTGTCTCATCTGGGTCTTCACTATTTACAGGTGGGTATATTGACGTGAATAGCAAGCGAAGGGTTAAGCAATGATTTAGATCCGATTGTAGTTTTGCCAAGGTAGAAAGTCCTTTGTTTAAAATGTCATTATAAAAATGTAGCCTATTCACGTTGACATAACTTTGTTCTTGCATGCTTAAAATTCTTGCATGCATTTTAAGCAAGGAAAGAAACAACCAGCGTCACGAGCACCCGGACCCAACTCAGACGGATCATCCAGAAGTCGCCCGATAGATTCTGCTCAGTTTGCTTGTTAATAATAATATTAGAACAGAAATCGGACAGGGTATGCCAAGCGAAAGTCCACAGAAACAATAATCAAAACCCAATCAAACTCATCGATCGAAAACAAAGGTGAAGATGTGACGCCATAATTTAAATAATTTTAAGTTACATTTGAAAACGCCTTACTTCGGCTTGGATCTAGTGCACCGCGACACTATTTGGATAGAGTTAAATGCATAGGTCACGTAGCACCAAAGGGTGTTAAATCTAAAACAAAATTAACCGCACAAACACCTAGTCACAGCAAATGAAGAGCGCGCACACATACCTATACCACGCATTCATTTGTATAAATTAAAGATACACGATACGAACATAAACAATAGGATGAAAACAAGAGCACCACCTTAGAACGGTCAGTTGTAAAACTACCACCCGGTGTTTACCATGGCTTGGGGATGAGTCCAACATGATTCTACAGTTTCTGTCATATGCCAGACTAACATTATTCGAATTGATAGTTCTGAATACTCATAGCCTTTCACGCTTTGACAAACAGAAGACCAAGGTCAGGTGGCTCCTATGTCTGGCCAGGGTCTGCTTTGTTACTTATTAAAATGTAGACCTGATTCGATATTTGCATGTGAATACAATGTATGATCTTCAACATTACTACGCAAAAATTAAAATCTCGTGTTTAAATAAACTACAGTAAAACCCCTCTAAACCGAACGTTTAATTAAGTATAATTATCGGTCTTGGAGACAGGTGGCAGCAGCCACCTGCGTAAAACTATATAAATTCTTCTCTATTAGAATTCCGGTTAAGAGGGGGTTTACTGTATATGTTTTAGAATAAGGTTACTTGATTGAACTGGAAATCCATCTTAAACCTGATGATTGGGGCGTTCATCTAGCTTGCCAAAACGTATTTATAATGCAAAATAGAAAACCCGTTCTATTATTATACAGCTTGGATCCAGGAGAAACACTGAGTCATTTGGCTTGTCAGGATCCAAGCTGTTTGTCGATCGGTGTCTCAAAATCTTGAATGAATCGAAATACATTTAAAACCTCATCATGTTGGAGATTGTAGATGACATTTTTAAAGTAGAATAAGAGTTATATTATTTAAGAAGGCATTCGTGATGAACTACAGGGTATAATGTACTTTATAAAATATCTACCCATTTATCCAAGTAACATTGACCCTTTCGCTGCCAATGCCGGATCTGTGATTACATATGCAAACAGTTTGGATCCAGATGAGACGCCGAGTAACTCGGCGTCTCATCAGGATCCAAACTGTTTGTTGCTGTTACTATGTTTTTGAAACAAATAAAAAAAATGAAAATTTGTAGCAGAAGACAAAGTCAGCAGACGACAGAATTTGGCAGCGAAAGGGTTAATGTAATAAATAATGGCACGGATGTTGAACACAGTCATAATGGGTGTGTCTAGCTATGGCAGACACTGTAAGATCGAGTCTATATAACCTATAAGCAAACAGAACAGACCCTTATCAGACGGCCCTTATAGGGACCTCCTAATCTGGGTCCACTCTTTCTGCTAAGGCGCTTATGTCAAATAAAGTGTTAAAATAGTGAACAGCACTTATTTTTATTCGGCCAGGCTCAGCGTCAGTCTCAACAACCTTTGACGCATTTTCAAACAGAGCAGACCCGGATCAGACAGCCCCTTTGAGAGCCGCCTGATCAGGGTCTGCTACTTTTGCTGATGAATAACACAGAACTGTGGGAAATTTCTACAAGGGTTTTTAATCTGCATTAACCCATTCCCTCATATTGACGACTCTGTAAAAGTCACTTTGTGAAACCATCATGATAAATAGAGCATTTGCTCCTATAGGAGCAAGTGCTCTATTTATCACAATGGTTTCAAACTAAAAATTCTAAAAAAATTCCTTTTCCCTAGTTAATGCTCCTTTTCGGTAGATTTATTCAAAGAGGTTGCATAAAAAAGTAGCCTATGAGGTAAGGGGTTAAGCTTCCATCTGTCTTTTAGGCCGATATGGATACTAGTTTGTACATTCGGTTTAGTGAGGGTTAACTGTATATGATCTGATAATCTACCGGAATTAGCTGAAGATAAGTGCGGTCATTTTTTATTGTATTGATCTGACATACCCCAGTTCCCCACATTACAACACACATGATGGAAAGCAAACATGACATTGCCAATAAAACAGCTATACATCATTCATTTTTCCCAGGCTCTATTTTCCATTCAGAGTCTGGCAAGATGGATGTCCACGACAACAACATGACGTCAGAGTATTGACTTTTTTACATACGGATTCATTTGGAATCATTTACATACGCATTATACATACACAGCACTGTAAGAAAATGGTTATCTCTGGCCAAAATTCCTGTTTATAATGCCATTATAATAATTCCACTTTTAATTCAACAATATTATTATTTCTCAAATGAATATTCATGGGGTAAAGAGTTATTACATTCCCTCCTAGTGACGCATTTTGGCGCCTCTGTAAAAGCCACTTTGTGAAGCCATTGTGCTAAATAGAGCATTTGCTCCTATGAAGCAAATGCTCTATTTAGCACAATGGTTTCAAAACTACACAGTTCTGAAGTTCTCCTTTTTGTAGTTAATGATCCTTTTCGGTAGATTAATTCAAAGAGGTTGGGTATAAACATAGCCTAGGGGAGAATGAGTTAAGCTACCACCTGCCTTAACCCATACCACGCTGTGAACATATACAAAGGCTGTCCAAATCTGGATCTGGCGCTAATTTGACTACTTCTGATATGATACAAGCTGTTTGACAATCTATTGACCGAATGTCAAACAGCTGGGGTCATGACGAGACTTCGAGTTACTCGCATCTCAATAGTGGACCCATAATAAGGCATTTGACCCTTTCCCTGAATACAAACTCTTTTGTACGCCTTTGCAAATGGAGTAGGTCAATAAGGGCATGCTCTGTTTATATTATAGTAAATCTGATTCTTCTGTTTCTACCAATACCAAAAGGTCCTGTGGATATGTGCCTGTTTATACGCATAAAGGATGGCATTATTTTTTATATGTATAATACAATAAAACCTCTCTAAACGAGATGTTAAATTTACTGTAACTATCGGCCTTGGAGACAAGTGTCAGCTAATTGCAGGTTGAAAGTCACACAATAAGCTTTTCTAGGAGCTTTCTGCATGACTTTCACCCTGCATTAAGCAGCCACTTGCCTAAAATCGAACTTCTCTACTAGAATTCCGGTTTGGAGGGATTTCACTGTATTCAACAAGGAACTATTTAAGTGGTTAGTTTACATATATTTTACTAGAATACAGTTATTCTCATGCATCGACAGTGTCATACATTTTGGTTATTCCCATAGAATTAATTGTGTTTGACATTATTGCTTTATAATCTAAATGGATGGCATTTCTTTGTGTTTCAAAATTACCCAGACTAAACTTATGCCTGCAGTGTTGGAGAAAAGTAACTGAATCGTGAAAGTGAAAACCCATTTTGATATATGTAAGTACGAAAATGTAAATGCGAAATCAAAATTTACGGGACCTATAGCATTATACATCTAGTTCAAAATCAAATCTATGAACCGAATATCTGAACCTCAAATCTGATATAAAAGAAACAAACTCGTACGGACACCGGCTAATACCAATAATTACAATCTCTCTACAATGTAACTGCTAACAGTTTTCTGAAATGTAACCGTACCTGACAGTAGATAGTTTACGCTATGTGTCTTGTATGGTAAAGAACAGTGCCATTGTTGACAAATACAGCACCCCACCCCCTCTAAACCGATCTCTAAATAGGTTCACCAGGATCAAAGATAAACAGTCCAGTAGCGATCCAGTCTAGCAGTGACGTCAGTCACCAAGGGTCACAGTCTGAAGATGACCATCGCTGATGGTCGAAACTGCCACAGTTAAACCAAATTTTGATCTGCAATGAAACAACCTACTCAAACGATATCCCTCTAAATCGGGCGTTCAATTAAGTATACATATCGGTCTTAGAGACAGGTGGCAGCTAAATGCAGGCTGAAAGTCATGCAGAAAGCTCCTCTAGGAGCTTTCTGCATGACTTTCACCCTGGATTTAGCAGGCATCTGCATAAAAGTATGTAATTAATTCTTCTCTACTACAATTGCGGTATAGAGAGGTTTCACTGTATAGTACGATTCTGATATAGTATATTTCTAGTGTTTGAGGTAGTAATGCCTTTTTTTTAATCAGATACTTGTAGTAGCTTTAACAGAACTTAGGATATGTATTTGTTGTAGACATAACTGTTTTCATTACTGCGTTTGATAACATGGCGGATACTAATAGACTACGGTATATGTTTGAGGTTATATGCAGGATACCAATAAACCAATCAAAAAGTAAAACTTATGAGATATTGAAACTGTAAACACAGACCAGCAACCATGTAAGATACACGTGACTAACTAGAGTATACAATATGTGCCGAATAAATCCAGATGTTGAGAAATATCAAAATATAAACATTGATCGGTTGTCGCGACTCTGACACGATGACTTGTCTAAAACTGAAAATAAGAGGCGTATTAAGAAAAACTGTTTGATACATATATCTCCGCCAACACCTATCATGCTGCTACTCATCAGAATCGCCTCTCCGGGGGTCTGCTCTGTTTACCTCTCCGAGGGTCTGCTCTGTTTACCTCTCCGGGGCGATTCTGATGAGAAGCAGCAAGATATGGTTTGGTGGAGAAATGAGAGATTTTAATAATTCTTATCTTCAGCTCTGTTATATCCGTGAACACTATTCACGTTGTATCGGTGCCAATTGTATTTCAGCATGACACATATATACATTAAACCCACTCTACAACAACAATGAAGAAATGTTTAACCGTTTACTGGATTAAACCATTCCCTCATATTGGCGCCTCTACAAAAGTCACTTTTTGAAACCATTGTGTAAGTAGAGCATTTGCTCCTTGGGAGCAAATGCTCTATTTATCTCAATGGTTTTAAGCTACAAATTTCTAAAAGTTTCCTTTTCTCTAGTTAAATTAGTTAATGCTCCATTTCGGTAGATTTATTCAAAGAGGTTGTATCTAAAAATAGCCTATGAGGTAATGGGTTAAACCAAACTCGCGCTAATGCATTAACCATTTACCTGATAGAGACGGCTTTTCAAGCATTGCAAAAAGAGAAGACCCAGATCACCAGGCGGCTCCTGTAGGAGCTCTCTGATCCGGGTCTGCTCTGTTTGCTTATCAAATTATATAAATTTGACACTGCAGTTTCTACAATCAATTATAAACGTTCAGATTTTTAATTTATATCCACCTTACACTAAATTATTTATTCCGTGAATATTTATGCGGGAAGGTGTTAAGTGGCAGCTATAGAGAGTCTCTATAGTATTTTATATTCAGTTTTGTTGCAAACAGTACAATATTTCCCTAACAGGATTAGCAAACACTCTCGGTTTTTAATGTGTTTATATGTGTACTTTATCTGAAATAATACAAGGCTGTAAAAGCATTAACCTTTAAGTGGGAAACGGACCACTACTAACTGTTGCAGATAGTGTAAAGCCGGATGAGAGATCTCCTAGAGGAATACCCTCACCAGGGTCAGCACTATTTGTCATGCTACGCATTTCTTTAATCTAGTCGAATATTCACGGTAAACTTGACCTGTTTGATTTTTGGAAAAGTCTATTCGAAAATTCAGCGTTGAAAGGATTACATGTTTCAGTTCACAGTCGCATAGTTCATTTGATCAACGGATGTAATAAATACCGGGTTTTATTTCACATAATCATAAACCACTAGCATGCATGCACTGTTAGCTAAACCATACATCATCTAGCAAAGGTGGGTCGTTATGTAAATTCCTCTAAACCGGACTTTAAATTTAGTATAAATATCGATCTTGGAGACAGGTGGCAGCTTAATGAAGGGTGAAAGTCATACAGAAAGCTCCTCTGGGCGCTTTCTGCATGACTTTCACCCTGCATTATGCAGCCACCTTACTGATAGTATCTAAATCCTTCTCTACTAGAAGTCAGGTTTAGAGGGGTTTTACTGTATTTAGTTAACTCATTCGCTGCCAATGACGCATCTGTGCTACCTATGCAAACAGTCTGAATCCAGATGAAACGCCGAGTAACTCGGTGTCTGATCGGGATTCAGTATGTTTGTTACTGTGATAATATTGGAGAAAGAAGAGAATTGGAGAAACTAAACAAACACAAATTGTAGCAAACGACAATTGTTTTTGGCAGCGAAAGAGTTGTTTCTCATTTACCATTTTAGAAAAGTAGGTCAATAGGCCCCATGGCGCCGATGACTACAGCTTAGTTAACACAGATGCTTCTTGTCAGATTGTTTCTGGGGTTTCTCACATGCTTAATTATATTGTAATAGTCATACATTAGAGGGTTAATACACGTTTGTTCGGGCAATAACATCTGCAGTGTCCCGAGGGACTGTTGTTAGCCCGAGCCCAAAGGGCGAGGGCAACAACGTTCCCGAGGGACACTGCAGATGTTATTGCCCGAAAACAAACGTGTATTAACGCTATTCTTGCATAAAACCCCATTTTCTGCCTTCCTGCAGCAATTTAATTCTTCCAAATACAAGCCAACTACGGCAGCAAAACTATACACATCTTTGACACTTCGTTCGATTTATGCTGTTTCCGGGCCAATGTTTTCTTTCTGACGTCAATTCATGGTTGTATCAAATACCGTTTACACGGAATTTCATTCAATGTCTCTATCACTAAAACCAGTTAATTCAGTGTCGATGTACCTGAAATAATCGCACCGTTCACCTAGCTTAGGCCAACACGTTATAGCATTCGCGTCCATTGTTTACCTTAGGCCCCGAATAGGTATAATTAAAACCGGTCAACAACAGCGCGTGAGCACGAGCATCGCCTTGTTAATACATGGTCTAGCGGGACAACAACAGCACGTTTTGTGCAAGAATGATGATTCTTGCATAAAACGTGCTGTTGTAGTCCCGCTAGACCAAGTATTAACAAGGCGATTCTCGTGCTCACGCGCTGTTGTTAACCGGTTTTAATTATACCTATTCGGGGCCTAAGGTAAACAATACGCGAATGCTATAGCGTTTTGTTGGTGAACGCCGGTGCGAGTATTTCAGGGGCACCGACAATGAACTGTTTTTAGTGATATACATACTGAATGAAATTCCGTGTAAACGGTATTAGATACAATCATGATTTGACGTCAGAAAAAGAAAACAAACCAGTGGCCCGGAAACAGCATAAATCGAACGAGGTGTCAAGAAAGTGTATAGTTTTGCTGCCGTAACTTTGCTTGTATTTGGAAGAATTTAATTGATGCAGGAAAGCAGAAAATTGGTTTTATGCAAGAATAGCGTTAATACACGTTTGTTTTCCGGCAATAACATTTGCAGTGTCCCTCGGGAATGTTGTTGCCCTCGCCCTTCGGGCTCGGGCCAACAACAGTCCCTCGGGACACTGCAGATGTTATTGCCCGAAAAAACGTGTATTAACCCTCTAATATAACATACTGTCTGAAAATAGTGAGCAAGGAAATTGATAATAATAATAATGTATGTTTGAAAGTTAGCCATCACTTCTACATTTAAATAATTAGTATCGTCACGTCTAGCGCTTATTTATACCTACCAACTTCCGTAATGCATATCGAGGGCTTGGTGCAAAACTATTCTAACTCCTTCACAAAAAGGAGTTAGAATAGTTTTGCACCAAGCCCTCGATATACTCTGTTTCCAGTTAGTAAATTGACTTTTAACATGCACATTCACACAACAAAATGTGTAAACATATCTTTTTAGCTCACCAGAGCACGAAGTGCTCAGGGTGAGCTTTTGTGATCGCCTGATGTCGTCCGTCGGCGTGCGTCGGGGTGGTACTAAACAGAGACAACAAGTGTCAACTAGAGACAACTAGAGACAACTAACTTAAAAAGGCGTTTTAGGGTATTATTTATATATTAACAGCCAGATCAGGTAGTATTATACCGTAACAGATTAAAAATTATCAGTTTGGATCCAAAATAATGTCTTAGATTGCATTTTGAACTCCTGTTGCACCCCAATTACACAAACTATATTCCGTCGAGTATAGCCGACTCAGAGTCAACTGGAGTCAACAAGGGATATACCTCTTATTAACAGTGTTAATGTGGAGAATTATATTATAATGATAAAAGAATTTATTATTTTGATTATTTCTGTTGTTTTCATTTTGATCAGAACATGTAAAGTGAGATAGTTCATTAATTTTGACCGCTGTACACACGATAGCTGATTATGTGTTGACGTGTGATTTACAAAGTCGTGATAATCGCACATAAGCTACTACTGTTTGAGCACCGGTCCATTTGAGCATTATGTAGACCCAGATCAGTCATTTCACAGTCAATATGGGTTTTGATAAAGATATGTGGGGTTTGATCTGGCAAAGGAAAACACTTTTTTTCAGACGAATGCAGTCAATACAATGAAGACCCTGATCAGCCACCGAGTTGACAGTGTAGACCCAGAAATTCATATTTTGATTACGTTTTTATTGAACACATCAGTCACACTAACGTACTCGTACATGTGCACATGTTAGCGCGCCCAGGAATCGGGATGAGGACCCTGCGTCTTTGAGCCCCGAATTTTGAATTTTGAAAACTTATGCCAATGTTCCAAAAAATACTAAAAACTCCTCAAAATAATTTCGATCAATTGTTACAAGATAACACTATTTACAGCTATTTACAAACATCCCGCATATATTAAAGTAATATGTTAATCTGGCTAAATAATTTAAATGTTTGTTTAAAATACATTTAAAATCAGATTATAAACCAAATAGACAAATTTGGTAATAGTGGATGGAAAGTCGGCAGTTTAAACGCCGAATTACTTTCTCCAAACTGTAATCGATGGAGAATATATAACTATCATAATGTGAATAACATTTTTACCCTTTCCCTCATATAAACGTGTTTTAACGCTTCTGCAAACAGAGAAGCCCCAGATCAGATGGCTCCTCTAGGAGCCATCTGATCGTGGTCTGCTCTGTTTGCTTATGGAATTTTGAAAGAGCGATATGTTTCATTACTGTCTAAAATGGCTATAATGTTCTATGTTCCTTATTTCATCATAACTATTTTGTCCATGAATATTCAGTAGGTATTGAAATTTGGAATAAACACTGAACAGGGAAAGGGTTAAACGTTGAGATTGGCTCAGATCGTTTCAGAACCATGGCCTAAATCAGAGACAGATAACGTCCTTTGTCAGCCATGCTTTTAAAACGGATAGCCAAATGTAATAGTTTACGGCGCATATCGTTAGTCTAAGTTATAGTTGACCATTTGAATTAACCATGTCAAAAACGGATGACCGAATAATATAGTAATTGTTGAATTAATAGTTAGCACCGGACCTATTTCGGTACTGTTAGTTTTAAAATATTAACATAACATGGTATTGGCTAGAAAACGAAATTACTATGAGGAGTATAAAAAGAGTCCTTTTGATGCGGGTTGAAGGTTCGAGGTTTTGAAATTTTGAAATTTGAAAGCCTCGTGAGCTTTAAGTTGTGTCCGAGTCTCATGAAAGACTCTGAAGCCTGTCTGGAAAGTTCAAATTTCCCTGTATCATGTAGAGCCCCTCGAAGGTCACGTATTTGATCTTGCTCCAGTTCGTACAATTGTCAAACCAGATCGGGGAGTTTCTGCACGACCCAGTTAGTATAGTTGCGTTTAATAACGTAATTGTACGACTCGTTGCAGTTGTTTTACCATAGACATGGTAACCACTAACCACGGATGCTGCAGTCGAGTGTGGAATACATGCCGTTTGAACAATATTCGGCATTTAATCTTTTTGCCAGATATGGAACGTCACAGTCTGCGATGATCTCACTTTAAGCTAAGATATTTGGAGCTTAAGATCCCATCAGATCCAGACAATCTGTTCATAACTACAGAAACTTCAAGCTGGGCCAAATGTTCCGTAGGTTCTCAACAGCATTGTCTTTGAGGTGCTTTGCACATAGGACCCTAGTTGCCTTCACATATACCCCGTCATTCCAAACAAAATCAGTGAATTTTACTGAGATTTCTTGGGACCTATCAGCACTGTGAGATAAAGACTTGCCAGAGGTAGAAGTTTCTTATTTTTTTTAAAAAAAAGTCTCAAAAGCCTCAATGTCATCAATAATGATTGGATCACTAACTAAATTTTCAGGGATTAGTGGCACAACATGGTCGGGTTTCCAAAAGGATCTTATTCCATTAACACCAGACCATAAAATTTGTACACTTTCTCTGGACCGAGAATTTCGGAATTTGAACGTGGTGTTTCTGTTTTTGAATATATGTATTATTCTTTATTATAGTCTCAATTACATACAATATAATAATACACAGAATATAAATATGTACATATCACACACATGATTGTATAACCATCTAAATTTAGAAACACTAGAGACTTTAATATTTCTCTCACTTCATATATCTTATAGGTGAAAAACAAATATCACCCCGATCAGGTCGTTTTGAATGACGGTTAACATAAAGCTTAACTAATTATTATTAACGCATATATGCAAACATAGTAGACTCAGATCAGACGGCTACTATACAGGAGTCGTCTGAAACGTCTGCTCAATTTACTAGAGGAATTTGATAGATCTGTTTCTTTACTTTCTAAAATGGCTACAATGTTCCACCTTCCATATTTCATTATAACTATTTTGTCCATGAATATTAAGTAGGTATAGAAAGTTGGACCAAATATAGAACAGGGAAAGGGTTAAAAGACATGGTAAAAGTTAAGCTGGTAAAAAGTTAAACTGCATATCTCTTGACACACGCCGCTAGTTATCGGTGATCGATGATCCAATCATCGGATTAGCACCTCTGTTGATTATGTATTATGCTCAAGGCACGGTTAATCTTCACCTGTCACTTGCCACGTGCCGCAACATATCAATACTCAATCAAATATATACCGGTATGCAAACTTAAGCTGCTGAATCTGGGTCTACTCTGTTTGCAAAGGCGTATCTATGAGGGAAAGGGATAATTAACACTCGTTGATTTATTACAAACAAAAACGGCAGTTAATTTTGCTGGTCCATGTCCATAGCCGTCGCAATTATTTAGAAGATTTTTAGAAGATTATTATTTGAAAAATTGTGAATACACGATATCCATTCATGCTATCAGACCAGGGAAAGGCCTTATAGAGCAGTTATATGGTGTTCCTACTTGAATTATAGCGTATTTCTATTTCGAACCTCAAGAGTCAACCTGTATCCTAGTGAGGCTGGTTGTCACTGGCGAATCGTTGTAAAAGCGTGTTAATATTCTGAGAAAAATAGATGACTGCTCATCAAGAGTGGTGATTTCTTTGATAAATAAGACACAGTTAATGGAAATCTGTGGTCAAATAAACTTTCAAGAACCCATCGATTTTTGAGCAGATTTCGGCCGGAGTTGGATAGCTTTTACATATTATATAGAGCAGGGGTGTTCGCGAAAAAAAAATCTCATTTTTTTGGATGGGTCAGAAAACTATCTTTTGGTATGTTTTAGAAACTTATATGACATGTGATTAAAAATAATGTATTTGTGATTGAGTTGTTGTTGAGACATGTAGTACCTGTGGATCAGATGGATCGGTTTTGGGTCTACTCTGTTTGCAACACATTTATATGAGGCAAAGGATTAACTATTTCTGGAAATTGTGTATGTATGAATATGCACTTACTGAATGAATAAAGTTTAATTTAACACCATTGTTATCATTTTGAAATCCGTTAAGTTAATTAATATTAAACTAGTACTAGTACTAGCCTATGCTAACAGAGTAGATCCAAATCAGGCAGCTGATTGATCAAGATACACTCTGTTTGTCATAAAATTAAAATGTGCAGTTTTCCGTTGAAGCAGAGTACCAGATTAACTGAATCGTTTATAGCATTCGCCAGCAAAAATCAATCAGAAATAGTAGGAAAACAACTTGTGAAAAAGTGGTTTGGCAAGCTATGTGCGAAAGTGCGAATGTCATGACTATCTAAATCTCACGCCAACACATTTTCTAATTTAGAACACGGTTGGAAAATATCCCATTTTAAACGTTTACATCGCATATTTTTACATTAAAAAAATCTTATAATCATTTAGAATGACTTTACCAACTAATATTGAGAATAACCCTACTATATTAACCACAGTAACCCGATATTTATCGAGTTGGCTTTGTTGACTCTGGGTCGGCCAGTGTCGGGGTCTTTCCGTTGCTATAATTCGGGTTCTAAATGCAATCTAAGGCAATATTTCGAACATTTAAATATTTTTATTCATTTATTACAGTATAATATTACTATATATGGCTGTTTATATATAAATAATGCCCTAAAACGCTTTTTTAAGTTAGTTGTCTCTAGTTGTCTCTAGTTGACACTTGTTGTCTCTGTTTAGTACCACCGGTGCGTCGTGCGTCGTTCGTCGTCAACAATTTGAACCTTTAAAAATCTTCTCTTCTGAATCTACAGGGTTCTCAGCTTTCATCTTTGGTACATAGCATCACCTATAGGTCCTCTACAAAAGTTATATAAATAATGCCCCTGGGGTCAAAATTGGCCCCGCCCCAGGGGTTGGAAGTTTTCAATAGAAACATATAGTAAAACTTTGAAAATCTTCTCCTCTGAAACCAGAAGGTTCTCAGCTTTCATATTTGGCACATAGCATCATGTTCAGGTCCTCTACAAAAGTTATATAAATTATGACCCTGGGGTCAAAGTTGGCCCCGCCCCAGGGGTGGGCAGTTTTCAATGGAAACAAATAGTGAAATCTTTGAAAATCTTCTCCTCTGAAACTGGAAGGCGCTCAGCTTTCATATTTGGCACAGAGCATCATGTTCAGGTCCACTCGGAACACCTCGGCTATTTCTATCGAAATAAGATATATATTCCGAACTCTGACGGAATACGGCGAGTAGTTACGATTGGTTCAGGTCCTCTACAAAAGTTATATAAATTATGCCCCTTGGGTCAAAATTGGCCCCGCCCCAGGGGTGGGAAGTTTTCAATAGAAACAAATAGTGAAATCTTTGAAAATCTTCTCCTCTGAAACTGGAAGGCGCTCAGCTTTCATATTTGACACAGAGCATCATGTTCAGGTCCTCTACAAAAGTTATATAAATTATGGCCCTGGGGTCAAAATTGGCCCCGCCCCAGGGATGGGCTGTTTTCAATGGAAACAAATAGTGAAATCTTTGAAAATCTTCTCCCCTGAAACCGGAAGGCGCTCAGCTTGCATATTTGGCACAGAGCATCATGTTCAGGTCCTCTACAAAAGTTATATAAATTATGCCCCTGGGGTCAAAATTGGCCTGCCCCAGGGGTGGGAAGTTTTCAATAGTAACATATAGTGAAAACTTTGAAAATCTTCTCCTCTGAAACTGGAAGGTTCTCAGATTTCATATTTGGCACATAGCATCATGTTTAGGTCCTCTACAAAAGTTATATAAATTATGGCCCTGGGGTTAAAATTGGCCCTGCCCCAGGGGTGGGCAGTTTTCAATAGAAACAAATAGTGAAATCTTTGAAAATCTTCTTCTCTGAAACTGGAAGGCGCTCAGCTTTCATATTTGGCACAGAGCATCATGTTCAGGTCCTCTACAAAAGTTATATAAATTATGTCCCTGGGGTCAAAATTGGCCCCGCCCCAGTGGTGGGAAGTTTTCAATAGAAACAAATAGTGAAATCTTTGAAAATCTTCTCCTCTGAAACTGGAAGGCGCTCAGCTTTCATATTTGGCACAGAGCATCATGTTCAGGTCCTCTACAAAAGTTATATAAATTATGGCCTTGTGGTCAAAATTGGCCCCGCCCCAGGGATGGGCTGTTTTCAATGAAACAAATAGTGAAATCTTTGAAAATCTTCTCCTCTGAAACCGGAAGGCTCTCAGCTTGCATATTTGGCACAGAGCATCATATTCAGGTCCTCTACAAAAGTTATATAAATTATGGCCCTGGGGTTAAAATTGGCCCTGCCCCAGGGGTGGGCAGTTTTCAATAGAAACAAATAGTTAAATCTTTGAAAATCTTCTCCTCTGAAACTGGAAGGCGCTCAGCTTTCATATTTGGCACAGAGCATCATGTTCAGGTCCTCTACAAAAATTATACTAATTATGTCCCTGGGGTCAAAATTGGCTCCGCAAAGAAAATCTTCTCCTCTGAAACTGAAAGGTTCTCAGCTTTCATATTTGGCTCATAGCATCTTGTTCAAGTCCTCTACAAAAGTTGTATAAAGTATGTCCCTGGAGTCAAAATTGGCCCGCCCCAGGCCCGGCTAGTTTTCTATAAAAACATATAGTGAAAACTTTGAAAATCTTCTCCTCTGATTGTCTGGTGAGCGATTCAGGGCCATTCTGGCCCTCTTGTTAGTTCACCTGGCACAAAGTGCCAGGTGAGGTATTGTGAGGGGGAAATCTCCGGCGTCTGTCGTCGTGCGTATGTGCGTATGTGTGTCGTGCGTCGTCAACAATTTACTTAAACATCTTCTTCTCTGAAACCACAAAGCCTAGAGCTTTGATATTTGGTATGTGGAATCATCTAATGGTCCTCTACAAAGATTGTTCAAATTATGTCCCCCGGACCAAAAATGGCCCCGCCCTGGGGCTTATCAGTTTTTCTTAGGAAAATCTTTAAAAATCTTCTCCGAAACCATAAGGCCTAGACCTTTGATATTTGGTATGTAGCATCATCTAATGGTCCTCTACAAAGATTGGTGTGGCCGTTATAGGGAGGTTTTACTGTATATCCAAACTATCTAAACCTAACCCTTTTTGCAAATAGAGTAGAACCAGATCAGATGGCTACTGTAAGACCATCTGATCTGGGTCTGCTCTGTTTGCTTATGCCATAATATAGATCTGATTCTAGTCAGCTTATGCCATGACCAAAGCATTCCGTATAGTCGTATATCATTATAAATTGAGCTGCCAAAATATTCATGAATCTTAATATGAATCTTCACGCAGTAAAGGGTTAATCCTAATCCTTCATATAAGCACATTTTTACGCATTTTCAAAGAGAAGGAGCTATCTGATCGGGGTCTGATCGGTTTGCTTATGGTATGATATAGATCTGATTCTACAGTTTCTGCAAGAGCTAAAACATCCTGTGTAGATATGCCGTTGTAAAAATTCCACTAATAAATATTCATGATGTTATTATTTCTTTCATGAATATCAAACAGGGAAAGTGTTTGTAAATGACAGCTAATTTATAGTTTGGCATACCCCACTATTATCCCATTACCTCATAGGCTATTTTTAGCTCACCAGAGCACAAAGTGCTCAGGGTGAGCTTTTGTGATCGCCCATTGTCCGTCGTCCGTCGGCGTGCGTCGTCCGTCGTGCGTCGTTCGTCGTCCGTCGTCAACAATTTGAACCTTTAAAAATCTTCTCCTCTGAATCTACAGGGATCTCAACTTCCATCTTTGGCACATAGCATCATATTCAGGTCCTCTACAAAAGTTATATAAATTATGCCCCTGGGGTCAAAATTGACCCCGCCCCAGGGTTTCCTTGTTTTCAATAGAAACATATAGTAAAACTTTGAAAATCTTCTTGGCCCCGCCCCAGGGGTGGGCAGTTTTCAATAGAATCATATAGTGCAAACTTTGAAAATCTTCTCCTCTGAAACTGGAAGGTTCTCAGCTTTCATATTTAGCACATAGCATCATGTTCAGGTCCTCTACAAAAGTTATATAAATTATGGCCCCGGGGTCAAAATTGCCCCGCCCCAGGGGTGGGCAGTTTTCAATAGAAACAAATAGTGAAATCTTTGAAAATCTTCTCCTCTGAAACTGGAAGGCTCTCAGCTTTCATATTTGGCACATAGCATCATATTCAGGTCCTCTACAAATGTTATATAAATTATGGCCCCAGGGTCAAAATTGGCCCCGCCCCAGGGGTGGGCGGTTTTCAATAGAAACAAATAGTGAAATCTTTGAAAATCTTCTCCTCTGAAACTGGAAGGTTCTCAGCTTTCATATTTGGCACATAGCATCATGTTCAGGTCCTCTACAAAAGTTATATTATTTATGGGCCCCAGGGTCAAAATTGGCCCCGACCCAGGGGTGGGCACTTTTCAATAGAAACAAATAGTGAAATTTTTGAAAATCTTCTTCACTGAATCTGGAAGGCTCTCAGCTTTCATATTTAGCACATAGCATCATGTTCAGGTCCTCTACAAAAGTTATATAAATTATGGCCCCGGGGTCAAAATTGGCCCCGCCCCAGGGGTGGGCAGTTTTCAATAGAAACAAATAGTGAAATCTTTGAAAATCTTCTCGTCTGAAACTGGAAGGTTCTCAGCTTTCATATTTGGCACATAGCATGATGTTCAGGTCCTCTACAAAAGTTATATAAAATATGGCCCCGGGGTCAAAATTGGCCCCGCCCCAGGGATGGGCAGTTTTCAATAGAAACAAATAGTGAAATCTTTGAAAATCTTTTCCTCTGAAACTGGAAGTTTCTCAGTTTTCATAATCGGCACATAGCATCATGTATTGGTCCTCTACAAAAGTTGTATAAATTATGGCCCCAGGGTCAAAATTGGCCCCGCCCCAGGGGTGGGCAGTTTTCAATAGAAACAAATAGTGAAATCTTTGAAAATCTTCTTCTCTGAAACTTGAAGGCTCTCAGCTTTCATATTTGGCACATATAGCATCATGTTCAGGTCGTCTACAAAAGTTATATAAATTGTGCCTCTTGGGTCAAAATTATCCCAGCCCCAGGGCAGGCTAGTTTTCTATAGAAACATATAGTTAAAATCTTCTCCTCTGATTGTCTGGTGAGCGCTTCAGGGCCATTCTGGCCCTCTTGTTTAATGAAGAACAGCTTTTAATTAAGACATTCATTCGTTTGACTCGGCGAGCGAAACCGCAAAACGGTGAGTTTGAAACCGCAACGAGTTGGTCCATCTGAGTAAATTGTTTTTCGTAAAACATATACGAAATTGCTGATTGCATCGTGCCTAATTTTCCATATATAGAATATGCAAATTTTCTACCCAAAGTGCCGTATACGTGCATGAATAACATCCGGTTAAGGCATTAACCTTACGTTATAACTAAAACAAGGGTCTCCAATTCGAACATAAATGCTAACAAAACACAATGTTAAAGTTAACAAAGGTGTTAAGCATTGCATCTAACTGCTAAATGCTCTGCTCTGTACGAGGATGGTCCAATAAGTATTGCAACTTTATTGCAACTTTGCATGTAAAACACAAAATAACACAACCATAGGAGATTTGTTTTATTTCATATCTTCGAAGTATTCACTATTTACCTTTATGCAAAGTTTTAACTTTTTGATCTAATTCTGAAACGCGAATTCATATCTTTTTTGGGTATAGTCTTGAGCTACTGGAAAATAGCATCTCTGCATATCTGCGACCCTCAAGGAATTTCGGAAATAAACAGTAGTCACAAGGGGCGAGGTCGGGTGAGCCACAGACATGCCCTTGTGCTCCAAAAACTGTGTCGCTATAGAGGACTTGTGAGCCGGAGCATTGTCATGCAGTAAGGTCATACCTGATACACCAACAACAACTGTGCGTCTCTTTTAACCTTTTCACAAGCTTTTTCAGTACAGTATCACAATATACTTGGCCAGTAATTATCCTACCATGTGGAATCGCCACCTGAACGGTTTCTCCACGACTATTGAAGAAAACGGTGTACATGACCTTCTTTACACTTAAAATGATTATAGCTACAGAAAGTCTCCCGTTTTGCGGCCCATATTTTGTTACTTTACTTTCTGGTTGGCTGGAAATAATGCACCCATGTCTAGTTACCTTGCAGTCACAAGATTAGAAAACGTTCTCTGGCTGGATTTAGGGTACAGTTTCAACAAATTGAGGACGATTCTTACCAAACTTTACATACACATTTCATGTTTATGAGATCCTCATTCATTTCCAGTCCTTTGCATAAGTAGGTCACATGATCTAACCCGTTCCCTCCTACTGACGCGTTTTGACACCTCTGCAACGGTCAAATTTGGAACCATTGTGATAAGTAGAGCATTTGCTCCATAGAAGCAAATCCTCTATTTATCACATTGGTTTTTAAACTACGCAATTCTAAAATTTTCCTTTTCCTCTGTAAATGCTCCTTTTCGGTAGATTTATTCAAAGAGATTGTTTCTAAAACAAGTCAAGGAATGACTTAAATAGTATGGTTTTATTCTCCAAAAACATTTGGCCAATCGAAGATTAGGGTAATATTGTTTTTGTTTTGTCTGTGTTTGCTTGTGAGCAACTTTATCATTGACTAAAACTTATGCACCATCGAAACTTGATACTTGTATACTTGCTCCCTTTGTGATACTAATCTGAGTTAACTTCCGGCCTGGACTGTATTCCCTGGATTTAGCTGTTAGGGAATACTAAATATGTATAGGTACGTATCCACAATGTGCAATCACATAAAAATCTTCAATCTCTTTGAGGGTCGCTTATCATACGTAAAATCCTACGCCGCATTGAGTTATATAATCGTTTTTGATACAGTAAAACCCCGCTAATACAACCACTTTATTGGCAGCCACTGGTGTCGTTTAAAGCAGGTGGTTGCTTAATGCAGGACGAAAGTTATGCAGAAAGCTCCTTTAGGAGCTTTCTGCATAACTTTCGTCCTGCATTAAGCTACCACCTGCCTATGCCACCCAGAATTATGCCCATTTTTGGTGGTCGCATTAAAGGGGTTTTACTGTACTTAGGTGAGCTTTTTGTTCTCATGTAGCATCATTGCTAAGACATACTCAAAAAGAAATTTTGTCATTGAGGTTTACATAAAATGAAAATAATAAATAGTATTGTGCTATACAAGCTAAGCGTTTACTTGTACTCTTCCAGATGTTTAAGTAGTGTTCCCTATACATGTACATGTATTGACAATACCATTGTCAAGTTCCCTTCACAGCCTTTTGTAGACGTGCTTATGAGATAAAACGTGTTCGCAATGGCAAATACTGTAGAATCAGATCTGTATAATTCTATAAGCAAACAAAGCTCACTGTCTGTGTTAGACGGCTACTACAGGGGTCGTCTGATCTGGGTCAACTCTGTTTGCAAATGTGCCAAAAGACTTCTCTATGGAGAATAAGATCATTGTTTCTTTATTCCTTTTCGTAACCCTTTCCCTTGTATAAACACTTGAATGCAGCATAAGCTACCGCAAAGTGATTGCCAGCGTGCAAAGGGAAAAGACAAAACACTGAAAATGACATAAGTATCTTCATATCGGATCGGATTTCTTAGCGCAGCTCGACTTTCGGTTTCCATTCTGTGCGTGGGCACATTTATATTTAAACTTTAGTCCTCAACAATCGTTTCCCGCCATGCGTTGTTCACACTTTATTGCTTCTCATTCCTTATCCTGCTATTCGCAATATGACTCATGATTTACAAACAGCTTGGACCCAGCTGACACACCGAATAACCCGTTGTCTAATCAGGATCAGTGCTATTTGACACTCGGTCAATAGTTACTAAACTTCTTGTTTGAATCAAATGTAATCAAATTTGTGTGAAATCCAATTTTGAGCGGACAGTACGTTTTGTACAGTGGGGTAAGGGTAAAACACGGTGTTGTCATACTTTATACGCTGACTTTTATATGAGTAACCTCGTCCTATCCGGAACTATTTTTACGTTTAATGCACGGTGAAATTCATGTAGAAAGGTTCTCTATATAGGAGCTCTTCTGTGTGACTTTCACTCTGTACTAAGCAGCTATTGGCCTAAAAGGATCTAAACTCTTTTACTATCGAATTTTTACTGTAATAGCCACACTCATACATTGTATTTTCAGATGAACAATTATTAATCCTTACAGCAGTAATGTCCCTTGCAAACAGTTTAGACCCAGATGAGAGGGCCCCTAGAGGAGCACTTTCACCAGGGTCTGCACTGTTTGCCACGTTACACTTTTATTTAAAAAACAACCCCCTAAATAATCACCATAAGCTTGACCTGTTTGGATTTTGGAATAGTTCATTTGTAAATTATGCATTGTAAGGGTTAAGTGTATTAAACATCTACATTTAACGCCTTTGTAATCAGAGTAGTTTCCTTCATCAACAAAAATCCTCTACTTTATATGACATGATAGACAATTAGCAAATTAATGATTTTTCATGATATACTCGTACGAGATACATTGTTTCATAAATATTCATGATCGAACGTGTTAACACATTACCCCTTAGTGACGCATGTTTGCGCCTCTATGAACTTCACACTGTGAAACCATTGTGATAAATAGATCATTTGCTCCATAGGAGCAAATGCTCTATTTATCACAACGGTTTCAATACTACACAGTTCTAAAACTCCCCTTTTCTATAATTAATGCTCCTTTTCGGTAGATTAATTAAAAAAAAATGGGTCTTAAAATAGCCAAGGAGATAATGAGTTAAAGGATGAACAGGGCGATCAGTCATTCGTTAAACCAAGATAGAACCTCTCTGTAGCGACCTCTTAACACGGGTGTCTTTAAAAGCAGGTGACTGTCTAATGAAGAGCGAAAGTAATACATAAACATATACGGTAGCTCTTTGCATAACCGTTGTCCTGCATTAAGCTAACGCCTATCTTAACACATTCCCTCACATTGACGCATTCTGGCACCTCCGTCAAAGTCACTTTATGAAACCATTGTGATAAACAGAGCATATGCTCCACATGAGCAAGTACTCTATTTATCACAATGGTTTCAAAAAGGCAATGTGTAACACTTTTTTGATAAACTGAATTCTAATATTGAAGCTGCATACAATATATCTAAAAATATAGTAATTATTGGTGATCTTAATGAGGATTTATTAAATCAGTCTTTTCATAACTTGAAGGAATTGCTTCTTGTAAATTCAATGGTAAATCTTGTAAATGAGCCGACAAGACTGGATGCTTTATTAGATCCAATAATTATACCCATAGACATGAATTTTTGTGATTGCGATGTTATAGCAATTCCAGCAAATATTAGTGACCATAAAGCAACATGCATAAAAATTCCATTTAGTTATGAAATAAATCCTACTTATGAAAGAAAAGTCTGGCTTTATAATAGAGCAGATTATGAGACACTAAATGAAAAAATTAAAAATAATGACTGGCAATTTTTATATGAAGGAGATTTAAATAGAGTTTGTGCTGAATTTACTGAGGTCTACATTTCTTTTGTAAAAGAATGCATACCTCAGAAATCAGTCCTAATACGACCTGATGATAAGCCATGGTTTGATTCCGGATTAAGAAAGTTTTGTAGAATTAGAGATCGTTTAAAGAAAAAGGCAATGAGAAGCAATAATGCCAATAATTGGAAAAAATACAAATCAATCAGAAATAAAGTTAATAACATGAAAAAAAAGGCTAAGGAGAATTTTTACATTAATTTAGAAACAACACTTGAGGATATGCATCATAATGATAAAAGAAGTTTCTGGAAAATTGTAAGACACTTTATTAAGGGACAGTCTTCAATTGCCATACCACCACTATACAAAAATGAGAATAATCAGACTGAATTTTGTGTTACAAATCAAGAAAAAGCAATTTTTTTAAATGATTTCTTTGTATCTATATCAGCTGTTGATGATACTGGTGCATGCCTGCCAACATTAGACCCTAATACTAATAGGCGATTGTCGCACATTAAAATTACTGAAAAAGATGTTCAAGATGTAATCGGTATATTAAATGTAAATAAAGCATGTGGACATGATCAAATAAGTCACAGAATGTTAAAGGGCACGACACTGACAGTCTCTAAACCTTTATGTATTCTTTTTAATCGGTCACTAAATGAAGGTATATATCCTGATATTTGGAAGCTGGCAAATGTAACGCCTTTATTTAAAAAGGGAGATAAGTCTGAGGTATCAAACTACAGACCTGTTTCTCTGTTAAGTTGCTGTGGGAAACTTTTTGAACGTATTGTTTTTAAACATATGTATAACTTCTTTCTTGAAAACAAGCTACTATACAAATATCAGTCTGGCTTTCTACCTAATCACTCTACAAGCTTTCAGCTGATAGATATATATCATCACATTTGTCAGACAATTGACAACAGACAGCATTCTTGTATGGTGTTTTGTGATATTTCGAAAGCATTTGATAGAGTGTGGCATAAGGGTCTGTTGTTTAAACTATCTATTAATGGTATAAGTGGAAACTTAATAAATTGGCTTACGAGTTATCTTGAAAATAGACTACAGAGGGTTGTATTAAATTCATCGGAATCAAAACTGCAAGAAATAAATGCCGGTGTTCCCCAAGGGTCTGTTCTCGGACCTCTCCTTTTTCTTATATATGTTAATGACATTGCAGACAATCTGCTTAGCTTAACTCGCCTTTATGCAGACGATAGTTCGCTGTATTGTGCTGCTTCAAATATTCAGGATATTGAAGGTATTGTAAATCATGACTTAGTAATGTTATCGCAGTGGGCTAAAACTTGGCTAGTGACATTTAACCCGATTAAGACTGAAGTTTTACTTTTCAATCTTAAACAACAGAATAGCTTGCCAAAACGCCCATAAACCGGTTTAAACCCCCGGTGACTTTTGTCACTGACCGTTCCAAGGCGGTACTTCCATCTTCCTCCTATTGTATGTTTGTTTTGTCTTTGTGCGTCTCTTGTTGTTTTTTCTACCTATGTACATTTGCTGTTTCCTTGTGTTGCTGTTCGGGCGAGTGTTTGTTCTGTATGTGGTGTTTCCTGCATTACTCATTTTTGTACTTTTAATGATGTTGAACTAGATTTTGTTGATTATCATAAGCACCTTGGAGTAACTTTAAGTAGTGATACCCAGTGGAAAACACATATAGATTGTATGTTATTGTCAGCATCAAAAGTCATTGGTATTATGAGAAAACTTAAATTCAGTTTGGGTAGAAAAGCTTTAAATCAAATTTATATTTCGTATGTGTGTCCTTTACTTGAATATTCATCAATTGTCTGGGGAGGATGTTCAAAACAAGAGTCAGTATCTATTGAACGATTACAGCACGAGGCCGCCAGAATAGTCACTGGACTTACTAGATCAGTTTCACTAGAAAATTTATATAATGAATGTGGGTGGGAAAGTCTTCAGTACAGAAGAAACTTGCAAAAATATTATTTTATGTATAAAGTGAATAATGATATGGTTCCTTCATATATTACTGATCTCTTACCACCTATGGTTCATGAACGAACAGATTATTTGTTAAGAAATCCAAATAATTTTACTGTGCCTTTTTGCAGAACAGAAGTAATGAAAAAATCGTGTATTCCATCATCAATTGAACTTTGGAATGGTTTAGATAAAAATATTAAATCAGTTGAATGTTTTTCTTCTTTTAAACAAAGGCTTAATACCAATAAAGATAACAAGGTTCCCTCACATTTTTTGCATGGAAAAAGGCAACCTGCAATTTTTCATGCTAGACTTCGAAACAAATGCAGTAATCTTAACAGTGATCTATGTAATAACTATCTGAAAGAAACTCCATATTGCATATGTAGTAACGATGAATTAGTGGAGGATGCTGAACATTATTTTTTTAATTGTTCATTATATAATCAACAAAGAGTGAAGTTATTCAACAAAACAAGATCTTTGCATCCACTTAATGTAGAAAAATTACTATTTGGTAGCAAAAACTACAGCTTGGAAGAAAATGTCCAAATTTTTGATGCAGTTCACATGTACATTTGTGAAACAAAGCGTTTTGATAATACATCTAAAGCATGATTATAAGTGTATATGTATCAGTACAGAGCAGGTCAATTCTATTGAAGGAAAATCTCTACCCATTTGAATTACCCACCTACTGTTGGCATCTACCGCAAGCATTCACTGTATTTCATTGATGTTGTATACTTGTTTATTGTTTTTTGTTTACTTTTGTTTTTTTGTTTATTTGTTTGTTGGGTTTTTTTTTACCTGGGAGGGGGGGGGGGTAGGTTTCTGAAAGGGGGAGGGGGTAGGTTATTTTAAGGGTTTTGTCTTATATGTGGATCATGGTGGGGGAGGGTGACCTAATGATGATGAAATTACTCTGTAGACCCAGGTTGGATACATTTTAAAATTGGAGTCAACAATATTGAAAAAGATTTAACATGCCTCTTTGGTCAGTACTACTAATCTGCAGTAAATCTGGGTCTACAGTGTACGGTATGAGTTATTGTAATAAGTGATGTTATCTTGCATTGGGGCAATCTTTCTCTTACTTCGGTCCACATATCTGAAATTTGCAAGATCTTATGAATGTGCACTTAGACGGACTCGATTATTAAATAAACTTGACTACATTTATATACATGTACTAGTATATGCAAAATGGTGAGTCGGTTTGAGTGCAGAATTCACACTTGCAACATGAGAAGTATATTCACCTTAGCCCTTTACCTGATAGATAGGACGTATCATATCTTTAAGGCAGAGTAGACCCTGATCAGACAGCTCCTCTAGGAGTCCTGAACATGGTCTATTATATTGACTTAATTACAGAATAATTTATATATTTCTACATGTCCTGCCATGCTAAATAATAATTAGTCCATGTACCATTATAAACTGTAAGCTAATGGAAGTTCAATAAAGTCATTTTTATTTAAGATGGTGATATATTGGGTAGAGGGCTGAGAATAGTTGATGCATTCTTTGTTTCACGTGTTTTGTTTCATGTGACACACTTACTGTAGAAAGCTGTACAGGGAGGGCCGTAACTAATGTTGGTCGAACTTGTGGCCCGACCCTTTTTCATGAAATGATAAATGAAATAAAATATGTTTATACTATGTGTAACACAGTTAAAATTCCCCCTTTTTAGTTATAGGTCCCTTTCAGTAGATTTATTCAAAGAGATCGGATCTAAAATAGCCTATGAGGTAATGGGGTTAAACCCCCAAAAGTTTTAGTATGGTGTCTTATCTCACACCAGTAATTAGACACTGTTCTCGGTTCACACACGACCTTGGTATAAAAAGCCATTGCATGCTTATACGTGTTGTGTTATGTAGAGTATATCATTGTAAATATGATAAAAAATACCCAAACAAAGACCAACGACTTTTACCAATACGGGTGACTAAATATTTGATACGATTACTGATCATGCTAAGGGTGACTAGATATTGGATTTGATAACTGATCAAGCTAAGGGTGACTAAATATTGGATATGATAACTGATCAAGCTAAGGGTGACTAAATATTGGATATGATAACTGATCAAGCTAAGGGTGACTAACTATTGGATATGATAATTGATCAAGCTAAGGGTGACTAAATATTGGATATGATAACTTATCATGCTAAGGGTAACTAAATATTGGATATGATAACTGATCATGCTAAGGATGACTAAATATTGGATATGATAACTGATCCTGCTAAGCACGACCCGATTTGATCTATTATTTCGTTTGAATGAGGTAAACGACTGTTTCCTAGAGAAACCTTCTCCAGTAGATTAGAATGGACTCTAGTTCACTGATGATTCATTCCATATTGTACATGCATCAACGGGCTTTACCAGTGGGTATTATAGTATAAGTTATATACACTGTCTTGAGAGGACCTCGGGACTGTCAGGGCTTTACCCGTTGGTATTTCACCATATGTTATACACTGCCTTGAGATTATCACAGGACGATTTAAGCGTATGATGACTCGGGTTTTATCATCAAATACGCTGTAACAGATTACAGGCAAGACTTTTATAGTTTAATTATTAACAATGTTACCTTTTAATTATGTTACGTAGCTATTTAAAAAGTTTCATAAGTACAGTAATCCTTCGCTAATTCAAACACTTAGCCCATTCCCTCATATTGACGACTTTTGACGACTCTGTTAAAATCACTTTGTGAAACCATTGTGATAAATATATATCACAATGGTTTCAAACTACAAAATTCTAAAAAATTCTTTTTCTCTAGTTAATGCTCCTTTTCGGTAGATTTATTCAAAGAGGTTGCATCTAAAAATAGCCTATGAGATAATGGGTTAAATAAGTAGCATTGTTGATCTTTAACACAGGTGGCAGCTTATCGTGCAGAAAGCGCCTCTTACTATGGAACAAACATGCAAGGTACGCTGATTCTGTGTTTCAGATTTTGTTTTGTATCGTTTTCACGAGATATTTGCAATATTTTCTTCCTTTGATCTTGACCTTAAATCTCTAAACTTGAGATCATGTAAAACAAGCAAGCGACGTTTGATGAGTCTGTGTTTAATTGGTTGTTCTTCATAGATATCCTGCTGAAAACCTATTTTCAAGATCTGCCTCCTGTGACATTGACCGTTGACCCCGTCCTCAAATGTCTATTCATATGAAACAAGCATGTATATTTACCCTTCACTTGCTGAATTTTAAAATACATGTCTCCTTCTTTACCCGTGCCCTGTTGTATAATTACATTTATATCTTCACTGTGTACAAGTATTTCGCTGTGCAATCACTTCTGTGGAGTGCACTGGTTGCACAATCAACTTGTTAATAGTGCAGACCCTGATGAGACAGCTCCTGCAGGAGCTATTTACAAGTAGGTATATTGACGTGAATAGCAAGCGAAGGGTTAACATAACATAACTTTTATTGTTTCAAAGATCCTGAACTTGATGAATCCTTCGCAAAGTTTATTTAACACCAACTAAAATGAGTAGATTTGAGCAGTCTCACTTTTCAAAAGTTCAAATATTATACCAATCTATTCATTCTTTATACTCTGATTTGTTATTTGTTCACAGTAATTATTGGACTAAGATGAGCGGTACAAAGTATTTTTGTCCAAGTTGTTCTAGTAACCCCTTCCCCTGTACTTTGTTGATGCAAGTATGGACTCTCTTCTGCCACGTTTTGGTCTTTTTTTTATGACAATTGGCCTTCTCATGTATCTCACCTAGCAACAAAGTGCTGCGAAACGTGAATTGAACTTTGACGTTCGTCGCACTTTCGGTTAGATTCTAAAAATAATCCTTACTACATATTTTCATGGATGAAAGGATGCGAACTTGTCAATACTTTCTGTACAAACACATAATGCATTTCACTCATGCATGGTGTCTGTATAAGGAACACACACGCACACAGCCACGCACGCATGCACACAGAGACATATGTTTCAGGTAAACAGTAAAATAAAACATATACAGAGTTGTGTTTTAAACAGAAATTTACACTCATGTTCAAAATGTACTTGGATTAATCGAAACTCGTTTATGTCGTAAACAGTGGTTTAACCATTTCCTTCATAGGCTCCTATATGAGCCGTCTGACCAGGATCTGCCCTGTTTGCTGGTGGTATAATATAGATCCGATTCAATACTTTCTGTCCGAGCAAAAACATCCTTTGTACATAAATATTCCATCATAAAAATGCAACAAACGATAATTTGTGATGTAATTATTCCTTACATGAATATTAAACTGGGAAAGGGTCCTTTATTTATGAAGTAAAGCAAGATAGCTTTATGTTAATTTTGATTGATCAAAAGTATCATAATTTGCCATATTTACCTGGTATAAGGTAATAAACCCTTTGGTTTCAAAAGTGCCTAATTACGTACTCGGTTTTCACGCATTTGCAAACAGAGTAGACCCAGATCAGACGGCTCCTAGAGGAGCCGTCTGATCAGGGTCTACTCTGTTTGCTGATAGAATTTGAAAGATCTGTGTCTTTAGTTTCTGACATGGCTACAATGCCAAACCTTCCATATTTCATTATAACTATTTTGTTCATGAATATTCAGTAGGTATTGAAATTTGGACTAAACATACAACAGGGAAAGGGTTAAGAAACATACCACTTACAGTAGAACCTGTCTTAAGCGACCATTCTCTGCTTGAAAATAGAAACATGGAAATGTAGGTCTTTCGGCGTCAAATTTTTCTAATTATCGTCTGCAATTCAAGTTTGTTAAACCATTCAGTGAAATAAGGAACTGAGATAAATAATTGCAACTTTCAAAGGAATAAAGCACAGACATAGAAATGTACTCGTAGATTGAGATAAAAAGTGAAGCCTTGTAAAAAGGTTCATTTAGCAGGTATTATAATCCATTGTGAGAGAGCACTGCTAAAAGAGGTATATTTACCCAGTTAGTTTCGTGAACTGGGCTGTTCACTTGGTCACTGGCGACTGAGCTGTAGTCGATGGGGTGTTACTTTCCTTTGTTACTACCGGGAGTGGCAGTGAACAAAGGATTGTAAACCTTGCTGAGTCGGATTGTGCACCAAGACTGTGGAAACGCTACGTTGATGATATACTAGAGATCATCAGAAGAGGGAAGGTAGAAAAGCTCACGGAGCACCTCAATGCAGTAGATGACACTGGTAGCATCAAGTTTACTTACTAGGAGGAAACCGAGGATAGTATCCCGTTCCTAGACACCCTAATCGTGAGAAAACACGATGGCTCCCTGAAGGTCCTCGTTTACAGAAAAAAGACACACACTGATCAGTACTTACATTTTCAGTCCCACCACCCGCTACAACATAAACTCGGGGTGATCAAAAAATTGCTTGACAGGTGTAATACTGTAATCACTGAATCAGAAGACAGAGTGAAAGAAGAGGCACACATCAAGGCTGCCTTAAGGAAGTGTGGGTACCCTGATTGGACATTCAAAAGAGTGAAAGACAAAGTTAAGAAGGTACAAGGGAAAAAGACAAGTGATGATAGGGAGAATTCTAAAGGTGTAGTTGTCCTCCCATATATAAATGGAGTGTCCGAACCCCTCCAACGTGTTTTTCAACGCCACAAGATAGCGGTGTCCCAAAAGTCCCACCAGACGCTCCGAAATATACTTGCGCACCCAAAGGACAAAATAGACAAACTAGAAACATGCAATGTTGTCTACCAAATTGAATGTGGAAATTGCAATAAAAGTTATGTTGGGGAGACTGGCAGAAAATTGAAAACGAGACTCGGGGAACATAGAAAGGACGTAGAAGTTAACACGGGAAGGGCGTATACTCGTTCAGAAAGGAAACAGTCACAGACTGAATTCCACAAGAGTGCAATAACAGATCATGTGGCACAGGAGAATCACGTGATCAATTGGGACTCCACACTTATATTAGACAAAGAAAGTGATCAACGCACCCGCCAGATAAGGGAGGCAATCCAGATCAGAGCAAACCCCAGCGTGATGAACCGGGACCAGGGGGCGTTCCGACTCAGCAAGGTTTACAATCCTTTGTTCGCTGCCACTTCCGGTAGTAACAAAGGAAAGTAACACCCCATCGACTACAGCTCAGTCGCCAGTGAACAAGTGAACAGTCCAGTTCACGAAACTGTCTGGGTAAATATACCTCTTTTAGCAGTGCATAAGAACTCTCACAATGGAAAAAAGTGAAGCCCCTGATCAGACGTCGCCCTGAAAAGGCGGCGTCTGATCTGGGACTGCACTATTTGTCGTGGTGCATTTATGCGACATTGGCGGTGAAAGGGTTAATGCAGAACATATGTAATGTTCAAAGTTCCTATAGGAGCCTGGACCCCACCCCCTTCCCAGACTTAGACCTCTTTTTGACCGTCGCTTAAAAGAGTTTTTTTACTGTATACGTCTGTCTCCCATCTGATCACAGTCAGCCTTTTCCTTCTAGTACCCACACCTGACAGGTAATCTATATGAAACTTATTTGCTCTATGGCTTCCCTTAATTTGGAAAAAAATGTGTTGCTCGAATAATTATCGTATTTTAATTACCACGAATAAACATCACAAAAACATTTCAATACCGCTATAAAAAAACTGAGGTTACATGTTTACACTCCTAATTCGGAATCGATCGACAGCACTTACACAGTCAAATCCTCTTAACCGGAATTCTAATAAAAAAGAAATTAGATACTTGTATGCAGGTCGTAGCTTAATGCAGGGTGAAAGTCATGCAGAAAGCTCCTCTAGGACATTTCTGTATGACTTTCGTCGTGCATTAAGCTGCCACCTGTCTCCAAGACCGATATTTATACTAAATCTAATGTACAGTTTAGAGAATTTTACTGTACATGAATATCGCAATCATCATAATAGCACGCACCGAGCTTGACTGCGTTCATTGTACTCCTGGACAATGTGCACGTAATTACACGTAAACACTAGACACTTATCCCGTTATGAAAAAAGTCAGCTCAAATTTGGATCTGGTGCAAGTTATGCTAGCTTTTCTAAAACAAATGACCGAATGTCACATAGCTCTGATCCTGGTGATACACCGGGTGAATCGATATCTCATTTGAATCCAAGCTGTTCCAAGCTTTGCAAACGTAGTTCAAGTAGGATAGCAGGATAAGGGGTAAAATTACACACATAGACGACGCGCTAAGTTTAAATTGGGAAACCATGTTACTAATTTGTCTTTCAAATTCGTTGTTAAGTCAATGTTAAATAACGATATACTATGGCTTGTGTATTTCACATTTGGACTTTTTCGTCAAACCTGTCAGATAAACAATACAATGGGACATGTAAACTGTCAACTTAAGGAAATATCCTGTAAGTATCGCTGAGACAAGTCATATTGCATAAGTGGCTACTTAACGGACTAGTTGCGTCAGCCAAGGCCATTAGTTATGCTGCAGTGCTTGTACTGTGTTTATAGCAACACACACACTATAAACAAGATGACATCTAACCCATTAATAGGATGGAAATTCGAACTGTTCCGTTCGTCGAATCTTAAATGTTAAATATAATGGTTTAACTGTATGAAAGGTAACGTTTACTGTACTTATTGTGTTTGCTTCATTATCATTAGCAATATAGGTGCTTTCTGCCAACTGATTTTACATTCTTAAATTTGGTTTAACCCTGTATTCCACAGATATAACTTGCCAGGTCTTTGCAAATATCGAAGGAGCCGTCTGATAAGAGTCTGCTCTGTTTGCATAAGATATAATATAGATCAGGGTCCATGCATATAACACTTTTAGTTGAGTCTGAGTTCGTTCTCAAGTTTTTGATTGGTCAGATTTGAGCCTTTGGCTCAAATCTGACCAATCAAATGCTTGAGAACTCAAATCTGACCAATCAAAAGCTTGAGAACGAAACTCAGACTCAACTAAAAGCTTTATAAGCATGGACCATGATTCCAGTATTTGTCATGGCCAAAACTTCATGTTTTCATGTGCTATTAAGAAGTAATCTAATTAATATTCATGATGTCATTGTTTCTTACATGGATATTTATGGAGTAAAGGTTTCAGGGGAAGAATGTTTTACCATATAAAATAACGAAGTAGACAACAGGGTTAACGTAGGAGTACTACCATGGAACTGTCAGTAGCCAAAAAGGGATACTGGGGGCTTAAACCAGGTTTGCAGGTACAAGTTGTCATTTTATGATTTTTGTGGTGTGCGGTGATCTAGTGGTAACGTGCTTGACTACCAATCCGGAGGCCCGGGGTTCAAATCCCGGTATCTCCCGGAAATTTCAGAGACGCTTTTCAGTGTCTCCCACCCGCACCCCCTCTCCACCCATGGGTTAAAATGGGTACCTGTGAGTGTCACAATCCGGTACTGCGGCTGCATGATTGCGCCATATGTTAGCAGTGCTCAATATTGTAGGCCAATGACTCAATGACCAGGGGAGTAAATGTACAGTCGGCTGAGCGGTCATTCTGACTGAAAGTCGACTATAACTAGGTACCTTACTTTTTACTTTTAACTATTTCAAGCTTTCACAGACAAACTATCTTGATGTATAGATGTGTATTAAGTCAATAGCTTCAACTTAGGTCGTATGTAACATAATTATAACCCTTTGTCGTTCGTGTACATAGGTGTTTGTAAGAACATGGTAAGACTCTTCTGATGCTTTTCAGATGTTTTATAGTGTGCATAAAGGACCTCAAACATTTTCACATGTTGGACAGAGTTATGACACTGTGACACATCTATATCACATGAACATAATTCTAGTCGAAATTTGCAGTCTCACCATATTTTGAAAGTAAACCCCGCCTTTGGCTTTCATTGTTCATGTATAAGCAGTAGCACGTGTTAGCAGTATTTGTAAACGGTCTCCTAACTATGTCTGCCATGTTATGTTTAATTCTAATTATTAGTTTGAAGCAGAGAAGTTTAAATGTTTCGCTATTGTAATACAGCAGAACCTGTCTTAACCCTTCCTTCATATAAACGCTTTTCATGCCATTGCAAACAGAGTAAACCCAGATCAGACGACTCATGTAGGAACCGTCTGACCAGGAACTGTTCTGTTTGCTTATGAAATTCCGAATTCTACAGTTCTTACCAATACCAAATACCCCTGTGTACATACTCCACTATAAACATTCAGCTATCACATACTCCACTATAAACATTCTCAGCTATCACATACTCCACTATAAACGATCAGCTATCACATACTCCACTATAAACATTCTCAGCTATCACATACTCCACTATAAACATTCTCAGCTATCAAACATTCATGCTGTCATTATTTCATACATTATAGAAAGTTATACATATGTCTGAATATGCACGAGGGAAAGGGTAAAAGAATGTGAAAAGATGTGCAGTTATGGGTATGTAAGGCAGGTGGTAGCTTAATGCAGGTCAATATACGGAGTTGTCTGCATTTCTTTTGCCCTTCATTAAACAACCACCTTTTGTTCTTTTAGTTGCCATGCCTCGAGTTCTGCATGGAATAAACTTTTATTTAGTGACGGCAAAAAGATAATTTACCAAAGTTGTATCAAAATAAATTCCCTGATGTTGCTAATTGAACTCTTTACTCCATAAATACTCCTTTCAATGCCTCTGCAAACAGAGCAGACCAAGATCAGACGGCTCCTGTTGGAAACGCTCCTGTTGGAAACGTCTGACCAGGGTCTGCTCTGTTTGCTTATGATATAATATTTATATGTTCTACAGTTTCTTCTATGGCCCAAAATTCCATATTCATGCGCTAATATAACAATCTAATTAATATTCATGATGCCATTAATTTCTTGCATGAATATTCATGGAGTAAAGGGTTAAAGAAAGGATGGACGACTGACCTTGTGCTATCATTTAGCTCACGCTCACTAGGCTCGTTACACAATACATTTTCCAACACTTACTTTTATCATATTGAACCATTATTCCAAATAGTTGCCTTTACTCATATCTCCAAAATATTATCTATACATGGTTTAATTAATAGCATGTTCCTATTTTAAATAAGAGAACAAAAAATCTTCGGATATTTGTACGATGTGACATCAAGTAGAAAAGTGTTTTGAGAACTTTTTTCCATTTGAGCCCAGGTAACATAGAGCAGTCCCATGCCATACGACAGAAAGTCAATACGGATTCATGCAGAGTTTGTCATTATTTATAACGTTGTAGACTTTGCGTTTCTTTCACACAAACACTCCATTAATAATCAATCGTCTGTGAATTCTGTTGTCGTTTAGAAGGCTCATGCATGGAGTTGTTACAGTGGACTAGCCTATCAGTGTTTAACCACCACACAGTCCACTCAGTATGAAAGGCTTAACTTGTTATGAACCCTCTGATCGGGGTCTACATTGTTTGCAAATGACAGTACATGTGTGCCCCGAATTCAAGGACTAATGCATTGGGGTTTTACATTGACAGTCTAAAGAGTAATGAGGTTAAACTTGATTTCTAATGGTACATTTATAACTACCCGCTAATGCGACCATTTAATAAACAACCATTTGTGTCGGAGCTTTCTGCATTACTTTTGTCCTGCATTAAGCAACCACCTGCATCTAGTACCCAGAATTATACCTCTTGTTGTTGGTCGCATTTGCGGGGTTGTACATGCATATTTGACTCGGTTGACAAGCATTTAACCCCACACCGCTTTGGTCCGAATCCCGGTCTGGTCATATTGAGTTTTCATTTGAGGAAGCTATCCATCTTCAAAGAAGCAAGCAAACAAACAAACAAACAAACGAACAAACGAACGCTAACGAACGAACGAACGATCGAACAAACAAATATACTAACAAATAATATCTCGTCCAATGTAAATATCGCAGCAGATCTGTGTACTCATTCAATACAATTCAGTAGAGTACATGTACTCAGCTTTTATATTATAATAACCTGATATAAGTGACCAAATCAGATAATACAGTTTAAGGATTGAACATATGTTTATGAAAAAATGCCGTCCGTCTTAATGATGTGATAACAGTGTTGCAGTTGCTCTTTCAGTGAATCAGTGAGGTACTGGCAAACTTAAAAAAAATCAGTTCAAACCATTCTGTACACGTAACCTGTATTCCTTATCTAAGCTGTTAAACCCTTTGCTCCACGAATATTAATTAAGACATAATGCATGAATGAATGTTAAATTAAATGTATTTTCATAATAGCATTGTGAACAAAGGCATGTTTATCGGTGACAAAAACTGTAGAATCAGATCTATATTATGTCACAAGTAAACAGAGCAGACCCTGATCAGACAGCTACTACAGGAACCGTCTGATCTTGGTCTGCTCTGTTTGCAAAAACGTATATAAATGCATATTTATGAAGTAAAGGGTTAAATCAGTAGGATAAGGTTGATATTACATTGACAAACCTATCAGTAGTGATTAGTCTGATCATAATTTCTATCATGATGAATTTTATAATGGTTTTTAACTTTGTTTATTCTCTGTATACATCATATCTATAGGATACCTTTTTATGCCCCCAAAGCGAGGCATAAATAGAGAATCTTACATGAGTGTTCATTACACATTGTTTTTATGAAACGAGTTTACTATAATAATATGATACGAGCTTTAGCGAGTGTCATATTCATTACACTTAAACGAGTTTCATAAAAACAAAGTAAAATGAACACGAATGTCAGATTCATTTTATCACATAATCCTTAAAATGCCATAGAAAATAAAACAGACTAGCTGGCGGCTGTTTCTGCCATTGCTTTACAAACAGCGTAGTAATACAACGGACACCGCGCATAGAGTGCTTTGATCGGCTAACGCTTTTTAACTGAGCGCTACGATTGGCTAATTTGCATAAAAATGCATTAGTGCATTTCTGCGAAATACGGCACTCTGTTACGGCACTCTCGATTAGTAGATTATGTGATAATTATAGTAATCGCATTGTCCGTCCGTCAGTCAGTCCGTCTGCTAGACCCGCATCGTATTCGCTCTGTTACTCCTACTAGCATGAGTGGATTTCCGAATAACCTGGTACAAATGTTAACCAACTTAAGGCAATGTGTCGCGAAAAAGAACCAAGTTCCTATCTTAAAGGTCAAGGTCACCATCTAGGGTCAAAGTTAAAATATTGGGAACTTTTGACGTGTCCGCTCTGTAACTCCTCCATACATGAGTAGATTTCAAAGTAACCTGGTACAAATGTTCACCGACTTCAGACAATGTGTCGCTAGAAAGTACCAGGTTCTTAAATGTCAAGGTCACAATCTGAGGTCAATATTCAAAAATCGGGATGTTTTGTAGTGTGACTCGTGTCCGCTTTGTACATCCTGCATACATGCGTGGATTGAAAAGTTACCTGGTACAATTATTCACCACCTTGAGACAATGTGTCGCGAAAAATAATCAGTTTCTGAAATCAAAGGTCAAGGTCGCGATCTGAGATCAAAGTTAAAACATGGGAAAATTTCGCCGTGTCTGCATGGTAACTCCAACGTACATGAATGGATCTGGAGCAAATATTAACGACAGTGAGACGATGTGCTGTGAAAAAGAACCATTTACATATCCCAAACGTTAATTTCATAATCGGGGATCAAAGTTTAAAAAGGGAACAGTTTAGTATACGTCACACTCTTGAGCCAAAGGTATCTGAACGACTATAAAAATGAGTCTCTCTCTCTATATATTTGTGTTTTTTATCTTTATGAACTCTTCACATGTTGCACAAAAGTGACAACAGTTTGTGAAAATTTGATTCAGACTTTGGAAGCATTTGTCACGTGACTGTGACAGCTCTTGTTTTATTCTGTCTCTACCTTGAATTCCAATCTTTATTTATGTATTATCAATAGATACATATATATTTTGTCAATGTTAGATACAAGACAATATGCTGTATATCCATACTGGTAGATACTGTTTATTGCCTACAAGTTTATGATGACGAATTAACATCCTTTTATTTAAATCAGCTGAACTAGTGCACTTCAACACAGATCATAAACAACTCTATAAATAATGTATTGTTATCCTTCGATTATTTCATTTGAAGTGATGATTAATTGTCAGCAGAGGAAGGCGTGATAAGTAGTTTTATAATTAGTCAATTACGATGGTCAAGTATAGACGAGTTTAGCGGAGCAGATGGTGACCGCAAATAAAATGAAAATACAGAGCGCGCCAGTATTAAACAGATACCCAATTCTACTACTAACACTAGTGCTACTGCTGCTACTACTACTACTGCTGCTACTACTACAACTACTATTGCTACTACTACTACCAGTGCTACTTCTACTACTACAACTACTACTACTACTACTAGTAACACTACCACTACTACTAGTGCTACTGTTGCTGCTGCTACTGCTACTACTACTACTACTACTACTACTACTACTACTACTACTACTACTACTACTACTACTACTACCACTACCACTACTACTACTACTACAACTAATCTACTACTACTACTTCTACTACTTCTACTACTACTTCTAACAATAATAATAATAATAATAATAATAATAATAATAATAATAATAAAGCAACGTCTAAGACACAGACCAGGAAATATTTATGAAACTTGGTAGGAAACTTGCTTTATTAGCGGATTTTTGTTTTGTCCAGACTAAGAGGATTCATGCTAAAACTTTAAACAACTATATTAATCTTTATTTGAGTCTCGTCATTGTACAGCAGTATACATTAATGCAATAAGTACATGTATCACAGATTTATAATTGTTTACAATGGCATTCAAATATGAATTATAAGAGACTATCACAGGTGTATGATAGATCACAATCAACATTGCTATATACAGAGTTAAAAAGATGAGTTACCACCGCTACTCTACTAACCATCGTATCACAGGATACGTTGATAGCTTAAAAACTATCTAGCATGAAACTTTAGAATAAAATTTGAAAATGTATGCTTCTGAGAGTGATGTGGCATCTCCGGCCTGATGTATTATAATTTCAATCAAAATTAAACCATCCCAAATATTTGTGCTAACGCTTGATAGTGGAGACATCAGTTGTCCCATGAATGCAGTTTAACATGGAAACAGTTTTACTAATTTGAATATATATTGGAAGTATCATTCTTTAATGACCATTGAGCCAAAGTATTGAGGCCTTGTTTATACAGTAAAACCTCTCTATAACGGCCACTGAATTGTGTTAATTAGTTGGTATTTAGGGCAGGTGGTTGCTTAAAGCAAGGTGAAAGTAAAACAGAACGCTCCTATAGGAGCGTTCTGTTTTACTTTCACCTTGCTTTAAGGAGCCACGTGCCTTTAACACAAAATATTTGAGGTAATTTAGTGGTCGTTATACAGAGGTTTTACTATATGTCTAAAGAGTGCCCATTATATGATTTGTACGAGTATTTAATACCTCCGACGGTATTTTACTATAGTTTTGTATTATTATTCCTTAGGTTACGATTTTACAGATCTGTTTAACTGGTTTGTTCGTGGTAAATGTCTGGTGTACCGTACTGTATAGCATTATTAGATTGGTTTGTGTGTCACCTTCTTTAGCAGTATGGCACTTAGGGACAAAAGAACAGCTTTCTAGACCATTCAAACAAAACTTCGTAAGGTCCTGAACGACTGATCGCAACCAAGTTTTTATTTTGTGTCTATGAGTTATTAGTGGATGTAGGAAGTATCTTTGATTCATTAATTTGTTTAATTACATGTACTAATATTGTGAATTATTTGTGTTTGCAGCTAGACTGTATCTATCGTTTAACACAAAATGTTCACATGCTGCTGAAGTGATTAGCGTTAAATTTTGTTTGGAAAACTGTATAATAATATATATGTCAGAGTGATATAAAATGCTTACCTACTTTATACACTGCCACTCACCATTCTCAGCATGAGGTGCCTTTCTGGACTGTATATTTCTGTATTTTATGATAGTATAGATGGACTAAGTAGCCAGGCTAATAGAGAATATTAGCTGTATGGACATATGCCAAAAGTTCGGGCTCCAGCTGTCAGAACACCAAACTTAATGCTATTATTTGTAATGTACAGGTAAACCAAGCTATATTGAGACTGTTGTTATTTTGTTGTTTACATAACAGTACATAAATACAGGACCTGAAAACAGGGGGTGGTGGGTTCGAATCTCAAGCTATGCGGTTTCATTTTTTTAAAAACTGATTTGCTATTTGTAATTAAATTTTTAATTTTTAGTCTTTTTCAATTATATGTTAATAGTTTGTTATTAATTATGATATGATATATCTATTGTTGTTTTGCATGGACAATTAAAAAATATTGGCAACTGGTCAGAATCGAACTCGAGACCCGCCGCATGCTAGCCCAGATACATATCCATTGCACCAAGACAACTATTTTGAAGGGGTTCGGCTTGCGAATAAATAAATGAAGAAGGGTCATAGTCGCTGCATTTTGTTTACATTAGAGTAGGTCATGTTTTGTTCCAAAATAAGTTTTGTCTATCTGTACCGGCCTCATTTCACATTCAGTTTCATAGGTAGGACTGAAAACATGACACACTTTTTATGGCTTTCGGAGCCATATAGCAATCGGTCTCTTTACGGCAACGAGTTCACTTGTCTAGTGAACATGCGCAAGACAAAATAGTCTTCAAGTCTGCACTAGTTTGGTTGTAAAATGTTCATGTATTTGTTTACTCTTCATGTATTTAATAATAATTCGCTGTGTAAGATAATTACTACTAATCTACACAAAGATAAACTTTTTAAAAATCTTGAAAAAGCCTATATAGGATTCTACGACGTATAGATACAGATACAGTTACAGAATTTTAATAAACTCCAAAGAAGACGCGAACGAATATTTTTACCGTAGTTTTCGCAACACATTGGCGTTCTAAAGCAGAAGGAATATAGCCGAGGTTTCCGATTGCATTTTTATACACATTCGTAACTGATTAGCATATAGACCTACATCTTCAGCCAATCAAACTGCCTTTTGCGTCGCATTCGGTCATTTCTGTTTGACCCGTACTCAAATTAGAAATAGGGAGTTTCATAAAGGACAAGGTCAAAGAAATCTAAAATAATCAACCATTGAAATTCGGAATTCCCATATACACATGTATCACGCATCGAACAGCGTGTTTTGACTATGGCACCCAACCCCAACACAAGTCTTAGTCTTACAAGAAGTAAAACCGTAAAAACACGGGGTTCTATCGGCTTATCAAAGTAAGTATTAGCCATAGAAGGTTTTCAACACATAATCAATCAAATTATATTCCAGTGTCAATAACAACTGCGAAAATAGAGCATCTTCTATGTACCGTGTAACCGCGGAGCCGCCAGCACTGTCGTTTGCTCAAGACGTTTGTGTCGTGTAAAAGCGAAAGTAGGTAGCACTTTTTTGAAATGTCTTTCCCAGATTACAACTCTACTTCAGACTATACTTCTAATTTGAGTTTCATCAGGTTCCAAACAACTACCGTAGTTGTATGTACATGTATGGATCTACTTAGTAATTCAAAATAAAAGCAGTCTACCTTCAATTTGTACGCGGACTACATTTATGCAAAAAAAACAACGAGTGCTGAACATGGAAATATAAATGTTATGTGTAAGAATTAGTTGAACAAAAAATGTAGGATTATAGGTAGCCTTTGTATAACTTTGATGTTGTGCTTCAGTTTTTGCATCAGCTTTGGACATGACATCATTTATTGACCCTTTACTTCATTAATATTCATGTAAGAAATAATGACATCATGAATATAATTAAGATATTCTTTTGGCCATAATAGAAACTAGAAGCATGTCTATATATAAACAGCAGATCATGAGATGGCTCCTTTTGTTTCAGTCTGTCATATTTTTATGCCCCCAATCAATTGGGGGGGTGGGTGGGGGGCTGATTTTGCGCTGTTTGTTGGTTTGTTGGCTTGGCTCAACCTTTAATGTTGGCAATAACTTAGTAGCCATTGTACATACACACTTCAAACCTGGCATGCCTGTGCAACTTACGGAGGCGAATATGGGGGTTATTAAAATCAAGGTCATATATCAGTTAAATGTCACATTACGGGTTAAATTTATATTATATTTGTCACAATCAGGGGCATAGTGTTTCACAAAAATGTGTTGTTATTAATACTTTTATCAATTTCAAGACGTTATTGTTATTAACTCCCCCAATTTCTCCCCTTACACTTAAAGGCATTTCGAAAGGAATGTTGACCCATTAACCCCATGCTGTGTATTTTGAGAGCTGACTGTCAAGCATCTGATACACAAACTGATAAGGCGGGCTACCATCACAGAGGATCAATGTATAATTGCATAACATTTTCTCTTATGACTATTGACCTTGACCTTGACTTGACACTGCAGGAGCACAGCTGGATACTGTGTATATAGTGTGTATGTGTGTGTGTGTGTGTGTGTGTGTGGGGGGGGTTGTCACATATATAAGGAGTTTTGAAATGCCTTTAACATCCATATCAAACCCGAAAGCCATTATAGTCATTCAGGCCTTTGATTTATATTTACAATACACGCTTAGATATGTTTTTGTTAAGGTCCACAAAGCGGCTGTACATGCTAAAACAGATTGATCAATACAACAATCACCAACACCATTTTCAGGTAATGGTCACAGGTTGGTATTAAATGTCTGAAGTGTACATATTAATATACCAAGTTCCTTTGCAATGTCTCTTTGCCTTCAAGATCAATGTGTATGCCGTCCGATATAAAGTTTTATATTGTTGATACATCAATTACTTGGCAAACATTTTAACCTGTGGTTTTCAGGATGGCAGGAACAAGATTCGAGCAGCAGGAATATAAGAACTGGCTCAGAGGGACTTTAGCTTTGCAATATTGGAAAGAGGGACTTGAGAGTTTCCTTGATGATCAAGCATTCCTCTTCCATGGCGGAATTAAAAACTTTATCAGTTCAGCACTGCCAGCATGTAGTTCTGGATGTGAGGCTAAACAAATCAAGAGGGATCCGCGCAACAAAATGTGGTCAATGACATGTTCGACTTGCGATGCATGGCTACAGGAAATTATAAAGTACCATATCGATTTTCCGTTCCCTGAGTTGTGGCCAGAAAATAGTTGTCCTCAAATGTGGCCCACAAAACCTTGGGAGGTGGTGAAATTATTCATGTCTTTTGGATGCAAAAACAACAAACATGCAAAGGACGCTGATGCCCAGGCCACTCTGAGTATATTTAAGAACTGCCAACACTTTAAAACTTATATCACTAGGCAATGCCCAGTGGAGGAGGTAAGTGATATATTAACAATTTCTTGATTAATACACAATGTCGTACAATTAGTAGCAATATTGTAATCGGACACCGGTTACACTCTTTCGTTTAAGCATTGCCAATGCAAACTGATTATTTCAACCACATTTAAACAGGTACTAAAGAAAGGTTGAATTCATAATTGTTTTCCTGCCTCTAAAGTAGAACCTGTATTAAGCATTTATTGAACATAAAAGTCTTAAAAAGCACGCGGTTGCTTAATGCAGGACGAGTAATACAGAAAACTCTTTCTGCATTTCTTTTGACTGTATTAAGCTACCACGTGCCTTACAGATCCATTATTAAACCTCTCTTTAGACAGGCTCTAATGTATATGCTATATTTTGTGTGCCCCGAGGTGTGGATCATGTATAGTTACTATTTTGTCAATACGTCTATGAATATATCCTTCCATATTTCATCTTAAAGCAGATGCATCAGACTAGTTTATCACTATATCAATACTTTATATATGGGATATTGAAAATAGGTCAACATAAAGGAAACATCTCTAGATATATCATAAGAAAAGTGTAATATACTTCAACCTGAATGTCATGAAATATTTTCTAGAGTATTACGTCAAAAATATTCAAGTCTTTAATTCAAGAAGGATGCACTGTTGTTACGAACTCGAATCTCTACTGTGACAGCGTAAACCAATGTCATCATCTTTATGAAACTTGGTAGGAAGGGGGATGTAATGTGCAGGGCACATATTAACACTGTCACATTCCACAATCTCCCTTTAACATAGACAACCCTAGACAATCCTTTTACAAACTACCATATACAAGTTATGGTATTGGATGAGCGAATAATAATAGTTCCTTTTTTCTCAATTTTCAGATGGTAAAAGTACGAAATGCATTGTTCCATTCTGCAAATTTAAGCGTTGGAGATGAACATCTGCAAGAGTACCACAAAACTATGGTCGAGTTTCTGCAGAACATGACAGGACTATCTCCTAGACAGAATGACCAGATGAACGAAGCAATCCGAAAAATTCGAGAGGTAAATAGCATTTAACCCTTCCGTCATGAATACTAATTTAAGTATTTACTGCATGAATAATCATGGACTGAACTGTTATAATTCAACATAAACCAGGAAAAGATATATGCGATAGAAACTTCAGAATCAATTCTTTATTATTCTTTAAACAAACACAGAAGACCCTGATGAAGCAGCTCCTAAAAGAAAAATCTTATCTGAATATACTCTATTTGCAAAGGTGCCAAATGTAGTCTATGTGTGGTGTGGGGGTCTCTGTGTGGGGTCTGTGCGCGTGGATGTGCGTGCGCTCGTGTTTGTATGTGAATGTGCTCTTAACTGTATGGAAATTAACCGTTTTTATGCAGCGTGCTCAGTCCGGCATTTGCAAACAGCTTGATCCTAGATGAAACGCCCAATAAATCATTAGAAACCAAGCATTTTAACTTTATGTCAGTTTCTGAAAAGTTTAAATGAATTGCACGAAGTTTGAGCAAACATTTCCTTAATTAATTAAAGATTTGAAAGGGTCAGCTTGAATGACCTTTTTATGTTCATTTAAATCTTATGATCATTCTAATCCTATTTCTATCCGGTGAAGATCCACACAATGTGAAAATAACTTAAAACATAAGGCTTATATTAATACATGTTTTGTCTGAAATTGATTAGTTTTAAGTTTATAAGATTAAATAATTATTCCCATGCCCGATAGCTGACTTCCGCTTTATAATTTTGTTTGCCACTTGATTTATGACGTCATTTGTTTTACTGTTTCGAAGTTTATTTAAATATTATTTAGTTTTGACATCGTTACTCATGTTGTAGAGTTACCTGGACGGAGTATTTTACTTTTACCATTCGCATGCTATTCACGTCAATATACCTACCTGTAAATAGTGAAGACCCAGATGAGACAGCTCCTGCTGGAGCTGTCTCACCAGGGTCTACACTATTTACAAGTTGATTGTGCAACCAGTGCACTCCACAGCAGTGATTGCACAGCGACATACTTGTACACAGTGAAGATATATGTAATTATACAACAGTAAAGAAGGAGAAATGTATTTTAAAATTCAGCAAGAGAAGGGTTAAGGTTCGGATAAGCGTGACGTTGGGTATCCACACACCTGGTTTAAGCCAACAGTAGCTTTGTTTGGCTACTGACCGTTCCAAGGCGGTACTCCTCTTTTCACACTATGGTCTGCTTTGTTTTTATATGGTAAATAGTTTGTCTTTTTGTGCGTTTCGTCACGTTTTTCTTGTAATTGTGTTGTTTCATGTTTGATGATGTTTTGGTGTCGTGTCATTTTGTGTGTGACGCTCCCTATATGACTATTTCTAAACTTGTAAACTGTAATAGTAATTTACTTTTGAACGTAAGTTTGTAAACATGCTTAAGCTAGATGAACTTCATTTCGATGTAATTGAAGTACACACACTACCATAATACGAGAGTCACTTCCATATATATTAATGAAAAGTATTTCAATGACTTTTTTCAAGCAAACAATAGAACCTCAATCGTCAGTTCATTAGATAAAGGGCTTACATACCTGATTACCATTAATATTCAATATTCAATATATTATACACATTACTGAGTATCATTTTCATAAAGAATTTCAAATCTTAAAAACATATAAAACAGCTTTGTCTATTCTGGTCCGTCAGTCCATACAACTTAGAAGCCCTAAACCTAGTTATGCGTAATGCTAAACTGCTGTTGCATGGTGCCTGCCTTTTTAATTCGTTTTTACTTGGCGCCGGAAACAGTACACGTAATTTACATGTGCACATTCAAGTGATAATTGCTTTTTACATCTTTAGATTGTTAAAAATACACAACAGATATAATTAAAGCGATGTTTGCCTTAATGTTTTCATATGTTGAACTGCGATACAATAAAATGAATATCACTTTATTGAGCAAATTAAATAACAATATACTTTAAAGGCATATATCAGAGATTGAGATCGGAGAAGCTCAATACCAATATAGATAACTGTGAGTTTCGTACCAGTTTTTACCGCACTTGAATTTATGGTCGAGACAGGACTTTAAAAGACAAAAATTACATACCTTATATTTTATAATGTTTTATAGTAGTAGCTAAGCATGCAAACGTGTTTCGTGAATTGACATGTAATTCATAAAACCTTTCCCTCATATAAACAGATTAGACCCAGGTAAGGCAGGTCCTATAGGATATGTCTGATCAGGCTCTGCTCTGTTTGCTTTTGACATGATATAAATCTGATTCTACTGTTTTTGTCAAAGCAAAACAAATCATTGAAAAGTTTACATTATAAAAGTTCAGCTAATAAATATTCATGATGTTATTATTTCTTACTTCAATATTGAACAGGTTAAGGGTTAAGCAACTTTGCAAATATAATCTTCGATGTCTGCCGTTAATATTATATGGTTATGAATATTTATGAAATAAGCATTACCAGAGGTCCAAATAAGATGCGTAAATTAAACATTTTCTGATCTAATATTTCGACCACTAATGGCCTTTTTTCAAAGATCATCATGTCAATTTTTGTTACATGCATTCAGCCATAACATCAAAGAGAATAATTATTCTGTTTGATTTTATGCATTCAGCCATAACATCAAAGAGAATAATTATTCTCTTTGATTTTATGGCTGAATGCATGTAACAAAAATGTGACGTGTAATTTGACATGATAATCTTTGAAAAATACCCTTAGTGGTCGAAATATTAGATCAGAGCAATTCAAGTATTTATGTATTATATTAATTCCCTGTTTTGGAATATTTTCTTCATTGTACACATTTTCAATAATAACTTCTTTATTTCTTCACCAAACACTATGGTGTGATCACTCTTTACAATGGTTTGGTGGAGAAATGACTACTTTAGTATTTGAGTACGCACCTGTAGCTATGCATTACTGTTACTTATCAAGGTCTAAACATTCCATCTCTATTGTCCTCAAATTGAAAAAAATATATAAATAATTTTCAAACGGTGACCGATGCCTGATTACAGTGACCTGCCGGTCAATTCTGCAATAATTGCCAGAAAATGTATTTACAAATAATTTACTCTATTAACACAAACTATGTATATGAAGGATTAAATCTGTCAAAATATCACTGTTTCATTGTTTCAAAATGACAAAACTGCTTGCTATACTTTCAAGATGGAACAAAAGTCAGACAGGAGATGCCACATGAAAGTCCACTTCAATCTCAGAAACACGGATGTTGCGTGCTCACACATACATACACACAACCTTCACAGAACTGTTTCCTTGCCAGCTCACCTCAGAAAGCATATCTGCGTTAAATAGTCATAATGTATCCTAATGCTCAAACAAAATCATCATAAACAACAGACATAATGTGACACCAAAACTTACACATGAGTAGGACAAGACATAACGTCATAAAATGCCTTACTGAACAGGTCACATAGCGCAAAAAGATGATGAATAGATCTATAAAGGAATTCCACAGGAACTGAATCACAGCAAATAGAAATCGTGCACACACATATATCATATATACATGCACACCAAAGACATTCTCATTTTCAAAAAGATGCAATCAACACAGAACAAGTATAAACATAATAATTTTGAAAACAGGAGTATCACCTTGATACGGTCAATGGTAAACTTACCACTGATAGGCTAAGGCATGGTTAGGGCGCGCATCCAACATTACACTTATCCCAGCTTCACCTTATCTGAAGAGCAGTGTAAATAAAATTTATAATATAACTCCACCGGCTGTTTCACAGCAAATGTGATGTACACATTATAATTGCTTTTCAGGAATTGTTTTATGCGTTTGCTGACTTTGAAAATGTATGAATCTTATTTGGTGAATGCTTTTAAATATGCACAATTAAAAAGCAAGTGCAAAATACATATTTCCAGCAGGTTAAACAGCTTTCTAATACATGTTCTTTCGCACTCAAAATATCACATGACATATTGGCTGAGAGGAACTATACATGACTATCACTTGCTTCCTATTGACCAAATGTAAATTGCCAGACTTAGTGACTGAATTGAGCTGTATAGGACCGTCATGTCACTTGTACATGAAAGTAAATCTCAAAGGTACCTCTTGACGTAATAAACAACAAAAAAACCAGAATAAATTAAATATCCATTACCATAATTTTGCAGATCACAACTGATATAACATTAGTATAAATTAACGAAATTCATAACATGAATGAGGAAAAGTAGAACGCAATATGCACTGTTGGATTGAATAATTGATACCGTATATCGACAGTGACATATGCTTTGTGTTTGATAATGTCTGTGATGAATTTCAGCTCGAAGACAGTTTGCTGGACATATCCTTGAACAAAGACCTTGAGCTTAAAGCGTTAATGCAGAGACAGAATGCTTTAGACAAGGACTTAAAGGAGGCAAGGAAAATTTTACAAAAAGAACAGGAAAAGCACAGCACAAAGCTGGGCGCTATGGATAAAGAAATGACACGTCTAAAAACCACTGTAAATGGAGTACGTATTGAATGCTTAATTAATGAGAAATAATGACGTATACAGTAGTTCTGTCTTAAGCGGCCATCAAAAAAGGTCTGTAAGGCAGGCGGTAGCTTAATGCAGGACAAAAGTACTTTAAGCAACCGCTTGCTTTTTAAACCGCATGTTTTCAATAAAGGAATGACCGCTTAAGAAGGTTCTACTATACAGATGTGTCTTTTTGCCTTTATAATCTTAAGACAGAGCTCTAGATAAAATGCGCAAATTTAAACATTTTCAAGAATAGCTCCATTATTGCTCCATCAAAGCCTACACTGTGACCACTCGTTTGAATCGTCTCGAAGAGACAATTCTAACGAGCGGTAGCCACAGAATAGGGTTTGGTTGAGAAATGACGATTTTAGTATTCATGTACGCACCTTTATCTGTAGTTTTGTGATGAATGTAATGCTGAGCCGGGTTTTTGCATTGATAAGGAAATGATAAGCACAAGTTATCCAGAATAACAGTCTGGAATATCTGGCATGATATGTATCAAATAACTATCATTAAAATATCTTAATTTTCAATGATGTCCTTATACTATGTAAAATTACGTGGGATTCAGCACGTAATATTATTGCCATTTGTTTTCGCCCCAAGTAGATCAGACTTGACCTCGTAACACGTGTGAGGCCATTAAATAATTTGTCTTTTTGCATGATACACTGTTTTCTCTATGATTTCAGTTAGAAGAGGTAAGTGAAAAATTTCAGGAGTTCTTGAAGAATCACGACCTTTTCCAAGACATGTCCAAACTTTCTACCATGTTAGAAGAACAAAGGAAGAGAATTAATCTGCATGAACATAGAATGGACAATTATGCTCGGAGATTATCTGCTTTGGAAGAACAAAAGAAAGTAAGTACATCGTTACAAACTATTAAAGTTATCTGCAAACGGAAATTTAACTAAGAATAGCAAACCGTGCCAGATTCACTTATCTGCGCTTAATACAAAGTGTTATTATGTCATGTGGACCGATTTGCATAGCTTTGGTCGGTGGTATTGTTTCCTGAAGCGATCTGAAGACGCACGAGCTATATCACCTGTTACATGATGTAGAAATACTTGTCAAATGAGTCTTACCCACATCTTGTGTACTAAAGATGTTGAACAATGTTTGTCATATTAGTATTACAGTAATTAATCTCTATAACGGCCACAAAATTGTGTTAATTAGTTGGTATTTAGTGTAGGTGGCTGCTTAAAGCAAGGTGAAAGTAAAACAGAAATAGGAGCGTTCTGTTTTACTTTCACCTTGCTTTAAGCAGCCATCTGCCTTTAATACAAAATACTTAATGGAATTTGGTGGCCGTTATAGAGAGGTTATATCTACAACTAGGTTATCTAAGCCAGCACATACATGTTATGACTACAGTAAAACCTCTCTTAACCGGACGTTAAATTTAGTATAAATATCGGTCTTGGGGACAGGTGACAGTTTAATGCAGGGTGGAAGTCATGCAGAAAGCTCCCAGAGGAGCTTTCTGCATGACTTTCACCCTGCATTAAGCAGTCACCTGTCTAAAATATCAAAATTCTTCTCTACTAGAATTCCGGTTAAGAGAGGTTTTACTGTATATGAGATCATACAAACAGTTTGCACGGCTAGATTAGCAAAGGCGCCAAATTGCCCAGAGAGTCATGTCACATGTTATTTACATACTAAATACTTGTCGAATGAACGACTGTGATTCATTGTGAGTCATTTAAACATTGTTGTAATCGGTCCATCTTTTACATTTTGCTCGTTTACACTTCACTTGTGCTTCAGCAATATTTCTTAAACAAAGTGAATTAAACTTGCTCATTCATATTTCATAGGCTTGCGCTTAAATAAAAGCAAACTCAGACCAGTACGTATAGAGGTATACTCCCTTGAAATATCAAAATGGCATACATATACAGTACATGTATTTTACTATATTTCCACTGTATTATCTGTTTCTCCACGATCCTTACTATATGCATAACAACTCGACCAGTTTTGATATAGAACACAAATATGACCTGTATAGGTAGAGTTTGATGCGCTTTAACTATGTTAAAATGGCACATGTTTCTGACAATGTTTTTCATTTAAATATGACCACTGAACATCAAACAATCCACAGTGCACATTATTAAGACGTTAATAATAAGAGAATTGGTATTGTGATAAAATACATGTACTGTGAACGGCATGTGTGGCAGTGTATCGAATATGGGAATTCTTTCCCGGAAGAATTTATGTTACTCTTTGCATTTAGCGCGAAGAAGTTACCACTGGAGCCAGGCCTGCTTTAAGTTGGGAGGAACAATGCAAAGGTATGTAAAGATGACCCGACTGAGTTGATGCAGTCAGAAGAGATACTACAATTAACGTTTTGGTTTTCTGGCGCCTTTTGACGCCTCTGTAAAAGTCATTTTTCGAAACGATTGAGAGCTAAATAATACCCTATTTATCATAATGATTTCAAAACTACACAATTCTAAATATTTCCCTTTTCTAGTAAATGCTCCTTTTCAGCAGATTTATTCAAAGAGATTGGGTCTAAACTAGTTTAGAAGGGAATGTGTTAAAAATGAAATATGGCAAACAATGTAGTTCACTTGAGAAGGATATACGAGCGTACCAATGGTATTCCCTTGGATTAATTCAATGTCAGAAGTCATTTTTCTAATAATGGCCACATGCCTGGTTAGCACCCTGTGTGCTTCATCCCGTCATGCATTTGTTTGCAATGTCGTTTCCGATGGAGGCTTTCCTTTATGCGCTTTCTGTATTACTTTTGGCCTGCATTAAGCTACGACCTGCCTGATAGGCACATACTTACACCTCTTTTTGATGTTCGCTTAAGACAGGTTCTACTGTACATTATATTCATACTGACATCAAAGTCAAATCGTAACCCTCTCAATGCTAAATTGGACTATTCCAAACTTCAGACAGGTCGAGGTAACCGTGAATATCCGGGGATATTTAAAGAGAAATGTAACATAACAAACTGTGCAAATCCTGAAGGTGGGGCGCCTCTATAAATTCTCACATCTACACTGTTTTCAAAATGTTATAAAAGCCGTCTAATCTAGGTCTAGTCTGTTTGAAAAGCAAAAGAATGCGTATATATGTAGAAAAGGGTTATTTTTGTGTATCACCCAATGTGTGTAATTCGATACTGTTTCAATTGCTTTGTCACATATTTATTTACTTTGCAAGGAGTTGTACTAAAGCTTTACCCTGCACATCACGATTTGACTCATCCTTGCAAACAGCATGGATCCAGATAAGACGGTGTGTAACTCAGTGTCCTATCAAGATCCAATATATTTCATAATCGGTCTATGGTGTCTTGAACGCTTGATTGGATCAAAGCGGGCCATATGACACCATATCTCAGTTTGAGAAAACATTATTTGTTTTACAGAGCGGGATAAGGGTTTAATTGCTTTCTTTTTGTTATTTTTAAGGGTTTAATTGCTTTCTTTTTGTTATTTTTAAGGGTTTAATTGCTTTCTTTTTGTTATTTTAAGTTTTAACCTGTACTCCATGAATATTCGTTTAAAAATAATGACGTCATGAATATTTATTAGATTAACTGTTATAATAGCCCATGGCTACATGCATTGTTGGCCATGGCAGAAACTGTAATATCATATCTATATCATATCGTATGCAAACAGAGCAGACCCTGATCAGACGGCTCCTATATGAGCCTCTGATTTGGGTCTACTCTGTTTAAAAAGGCATAGATAGGCGTATTTATGGAGTAAAGCGTTGAATACAAAGACACCCCAATTCAAGCAGTTTAGCAATTAGGCCAGATGTCTCCACAGTACACTTTTGCACGCAAAGAGAAAGAATAAATATGAATTTTGTACATTCTTCTTTACTTTCCTTTGTAATTATGGTAGAGGATAAAGTGTTTGCTTAACTTGCCTTAAAGTGAGAAATGAAATAGTCGATAACAAAGCAAATAATCTTCAGCACTTTATAGGCAAGTTTCTGTAAAACTACAAATAAAAAATGCTTAGTCCTTTATATAGAATTAATCAGTATTTCCCCATGGATTATATTTCATTTTAACCTTCAAATGCGGAAATCGAGTGCACTGTCCTATAGAGGAGCCTTTTGACCAAGCTCTGTATTGTTTGCAATATTTACCCCTTCATAATGTATGGACTCTACCAATAAACCATGATTAACTATTCCACTATGAAAACTTAGCGTCGAAGGGATTAAATAGCTGATGTTGATAAATGCAATGAAACTGCAACACAATATCAGAACATGGTACCTTTGTTTACGCTGTAATTGGCCAAATAAAATAATATGGTTCTAGGTAGCCCAAGTTTCACGACCAGTGGGTCCTTATCATATAGCGAGTGTATTTCTTTCGGAAGAAAATCACTATGTCGCAGACGTTGAATGCTAAGTATTTTTTTCAGTAATTTTGTCGCCTGCTCAATTCGTCTGCAACATTTTCAAAACTAGATATCTATTTATATTCGTTATGACTTGCGTTGCAGAAGTTGAACCTGAGTCATACACAGTTAGATCCCATATCAAGCCGCACAAAACATCAGTCACAGTATCTACATTTCAAGTCGAATGTATTATACAGATGCAATGTCTTGTAACGATAACAGAATGTATTTGTAGTGTAAAATGAGTATGCGTAATCTGTACATGACCCTTTCTGTTTATCAAACCATTTAACGTCGTACTTCCTACCCCTTTCCATCATAGATACACCGTTTAACGCCTTTGCAAACAGTACGTGAGGTGTTAGATCAAGATCTCCTAGATATGATTACAGTAAAACCTCTCTATAACGGCCACTAAATTACATCAAGCATTTTGTGTTAAAGGCAGGTGGTTGCTTAAAGCAAGATGAAAGTAAAACAGAACGCTCCTATAGGAGCGTTCTGTTTTACTTTCACGTTGCTTTAAGCAGCCACCTGTCCTAATATACCGTCTTATTAACAAAGTTTAGTGGCCGTTATAGAGAGGTTTTACTGTATTCAGTGTCTGCCAAGGCCAACACTTCCTGTTTTCAAATGTCACTATAAACACCAGTCCATTTATACTCATGGTGTCAATGTTTCAATGGGTAGAGGGTCAATGAACTCTTTCATGTATGTATTTTAACGGTGTTACTGTAAGAATGAGTTCGTCTAATGCTATCTTTATAAAATAACCGAGACAATTAGTGCAGATCCTGGTCAGAAGTCTGCTTCAGGAATGCATACGCCGGTCCTTAGAAAACCTTTGACTTTGGTATACATTCTTTGCCTAATGCATTAATTAGGATATGAGATATAAATTGGTGAATAAAGGAATGAATTAATCGAAATGAATATATTCAGCATTTATTGCGTTTATGCTTTTTGTGCATTTATCGTAATATTTCTTTAAATCAATCGTAATTTAAAGGACTATAATTCCAATTTATGAAACATATCTGTAATCAACATCGTAATGTAATAGATAACATTTGTGCGTAATCGACTTAATGTATATTTCAAGGTACGAGACAGGTCCAGTAGGATCAATGAAACCCACTGTGTTAACCCTTTCCTCCATAGATACGCCTTTCTACGCATTTGTAAAATAACCTATTGAAACCATTGTGACAAATAGAGCATTTGTTCATATAGGATCAAATGCTCTATTTATCACAATGGTTTCAAATTACAAAATTTTAAAAGTTTCCTTTTCTCTAGTTAATGCTCCTTTTAGGTAGATTTATTCAAAGTGGTTGGATCTAAAAATAGCGTATGAGGGAATTGGAAAACCAATTTTGGCATCTAACAAAACATGTATATGGACCAATCATAACAAATGACACATTTTCCTTTTTCTGTAATAGCATCACGGGAAATTGACGCTCAAATGTGGGACTATCCGATAGTCCAAATTTAATTGCAAATCTACCAAATCTATCAAAACAGTTTGCATTTTAACCCTTTCAGTGCGGAAAACGAGTCACCAGTGCAATTTGCAAACAGTGTAGACCAAGATGAGAGGACTGCGCTCTAACTAATTCAAGAAACAACCACTCTAATAAAACAAAAATTCAAGAAATGCCCACTCTGAAAATTGTGTCCAGCAGACGACTATGCATGGGTTACTTGAAGTTGATCATTTAACCCTTTCGCTGCCTAATTCTGTCGTCTGCCAACTTTGTCGTCTGCTACAATTTTTCATTTTGTTTTATTTTCTTCATTTTTGTTTCAAAAACATAGTAAAACAGTAACAAACAGTTTGGATCCTGATGAGACGCCGAGTTACTCGGCGTCTCATCTGGATCCAAACTGTTTGCATAGGTAATCACAGATCCGGCATTGGCAGCGAAAGGGTTAACACAATGATCAAATATCCCGAAATGATTATCAAGCGACATGTCTTATACCAGCAGCACTTTTGAAACTTATCTTTTGTATAAATTACAGACTTGCAGTCCATATTAATACGTCACTACAAGAGGTTATGTCTTTCGGTCCAGAATCCAGTAGAAAACAGTGATATAGGTCTGGAACACATGTATGTTGAACCAGATATCCAGGTCTTGAGACAGAGTAAAGGGCGAGATGGATTAAAGAATGTCAATGACGAGGCTGCTGGAATATCCTACAGGAAGATATTTTACACCGACAACTACAGGGCGAGACAGATATACATTACTGGAGATGCTGGGTCAGGCAAAAGTATGTTGTGCAAACATCTAGTGGAACTCTGGTGCGAGGCACATGGTGATTGTTTGACTGTTGAATCTGACGAAAGTGAAAGCGACTCTGATGAGGATGGCTCTTTGAATATCATGCTCGAAGTCAAACGAGAAGCATGGAGAATGAAACAAGAAGAGAGAGAAAAGAAGAGAGAGGAGGGCAGACAAATACTGTCTCAGTTCAAGTTTTTGTTTTATATAACACTAAGAGACTCTCTGTCCAAATATGAAATAACTGAAATGATTCAGTCTCAAATTTTACAACATTATGCAAATGTAAAAAAGCTCAGTCTGTCAGTCATAATGCAAAGTGAACGTTGTCTTATAATTGTGGATGGCCTTGATGAATGGATCTGTCCAGAAGGTAGCACTATTCCTCATTTTATAAATCCTGGAATCCCAGGCCGGGATTTATTGAATGAAACCAATGTATTCTTAACTACAACTAGGCCATGGAAATTTGATTTACTAGAGCTGAAAGATTCAGAGGTTGACAAACATATTGAATTATGTGGGCTAGATGAGCTATCTGCTTCACAGCTCTGTAACAAAGTCATTAAAATATTAAACACAAGTAAAATTCGTAGAAAGAAGAAAAAGGAATTATTTAAGGCACTTGAACAGAAAGGTCTTGATAACTTTAAAAGTATTCCTGTCATCCTCATACAGCTTATCTGCCTATGGTTTGATGACAATGAGCTTTGTAGTTCTCAAGTGCAACTGTATTGTTCCATGTTAAACTTACTTCTGAAGAAGGCTCAGAAAAAAATGACCGAACATGCTACTAACATTCCTAACAGCGTATTACCAGACATGCCCCTACACAAATGTTTTATTGGTTTTCCATTTTGTCAAAATCATCTGCAACTGATAAAGTGTTTGTCACTAGTCGCGTTTGAGGCATTATTTGACAAAACAAAAGAAAACCAGTTAGTGTTTGAAAGTTCACAAATGGTGATATATGGTGTTGATGAAGATTCAATAAGCCTGTGTCTAAAATCTGGTATTCTGTCACAAAATAAAATGATAGACAAGTGTTCTGTTAGTGAAAAGAAACTGTCATTTTTGCACAAAAGATTTCAGGAATTTCTTGCGTCTGTAGTCATAGCAGGCAGTGATGATGTACAGGGTGTTGCAAAACGTGTAAGAGAATTCTGTAGCACATTAGATACATTTTTAGAAATGTCCCAGGTTTGGCTGTTCGTGTCGGGGATGCAGCCTAACATAACTCAACAGTTGTTTGATCATTTCACCAATGTTGTTGCTACTGACAAACGGGTGATAAGCTACAGGCAGATGTTACGATCAGAATGCTTCGATGGACGATTTATACGAGACATACAGAAATGTGTGACGGAATGTGTAGCAGAGGGAAGCAATAATGGTCATGCATATAACAACATCTGTTTAGAAGACTTTCATATTGACGGAAACTCTTTCAATCATGTAGAACATTTGTTTCAAGGCAATGTAAAGTCTGTGTGTATAAACACTAATGACATTTCTGTCGATCAGTTAAAAGCTATTTTTGAACGTTTACAGCAATGCAGTACATTGCAAAAACTGGACCTTTACGGTCTCCAGTCCCGTGTTTCCAGTGAGATGGTTACTGCATTAATACAACGATACTCTGACTGTCTGACCTGTTTACCACTCGAGGGTGACGCTCTTACATTTCCAGACAATACTTTAACACTTACTAGCAGTGCTGTAAGTGCAATATGTAAGAGTAGCCGGAAGTGTTTAATGGCACTTAGGTTGTTTCAGGTTTCTGTGACACACGCAGATAAATTAAAACTCTTGAACGGGTTATCACAGTCATCTACCATTCGACATTTAGCTCTGGCGTTAATTTGTACAGATGATGGCACGCGGTGTAGACCCATGATAGACTTCCTTACTATGAAACAATTGCAAATCCTCAGACTGTATTGCGTTTCTTTAGATAACTTGCACACTGTGTCCAGGTGTATGGAGAAAATAACCTTGTGGGATGTTACATTACCAGTATCGACCTTGCGTGAGTTTGCACGGCGGATCTCCCAGGTAGAACTTGACGTGATGGTAAGACTGCAAAATGTAACAGTTACAGAGGCCAGTGAGTCCAATATTGACCTCGAGACTTTCCTCCGTAGTTGCCCCGGTCTGATAGTGACACGGTGCTGGTGTAAAGATAGTGACAAAACATGGTTCATATACTTCCACACAATCCTTCGGTAAATGCAAAAACGCGGCTCAGTCACAAAACTAGGTTTTAAGTAACTCATTTTCAAGCATAAATATACCTTTGTATATACTTTGTAAATGACTCTATATACGTATATGTCTGTTGTAGTACCAGTGAGCTTGACCTCAGATGACTCCTAGCTAATGCCATTCAAGTACAAGCAAGAGCAAGTGTAGAGCAAGTTTAGTTACTCTATGTCTAATGTAATTGTGCTAAATATGTTTCCTTATATTGAAACCGTGGCTTTGACACAATATTCTCCATTCAAAACCAAGTTGTGTCTTCATGCAAACTATCTGCTCGCCAAATTTAGGCACACACCTCATTACATTTATTGGGTGGAAATTGATTTTCTATAATTAGTAACAATGACCTTGATTGTGACCCGAGACTCCCAGGTGCAAAGAATGTACTAAATATAAGCTTTGTCTCTGACCAAACCATTTCTGCAATACAAATGGTGACACAATGTATCAATTATGTCTGACGTTATGTTCTATTTTTAGAAACGCTAACATAATACTAAAACATAATTCATTCAGATGCATTCGTAAGCTTTGGCTCTATCTAAGCTATATGTACACCAAGTCTGGTCTAAGTGGGCAGTGTTCTACTCATCCATAAATGTATGGAAAATAGCATGACAAGACATTGATGTTGTCATTATTTTCCGGAAGGACGGTACCCGCGTGAACGATGTAGGGCTATATATAGAGGATACTACATGACTGTTCATTACAAATTGTTTTTATGAAACGAGTTTACTATAATAATATGACACGAGCTTTAGCGAGTGTCATGTTCATTATAGTAAACGAGACGACGCACATGGAGCGATTCGATTGACTAACGCTTAAATGAGCGCTACGATTGGCTAACGATTGCCAAATTGCATAACAAATGCACTTGTGCCTTTCAACGATATACGGCACTCTGTTACGGCACCCCCACAAGGCCGATTATGTGATAAAAAGTATTTAGGGTTGTCCTTTTGTAGTGAAAATATGTAATGACTTATCATGTAGATGTCACCTTTTTGTTAAGTCTTTTCATGCATTTATGAATTGGTGTATACTCATATCATGTAGATATCACTTTGTGTAAAGTCTTATCATGTAGCTATTCAGATATCGCTTTGTGTAAAGTCTTATCCTACAGATATGACTGTATATAGCATGTTATGTAGATATGTAGACACCACCTCGTATACAGCCTTATGATGTAGATACCACGTTGTGACAAGTCTTATGTAGTATGACTTTGTGTATAGTCTTATCAGTTAGATATCGCTTTGTGTAACGTCGTATCATGTAGATATTTAGATATCACTTTGTGTAAAGTCTTATCATGTAGCTATTCAGATATCGCTTTGTGTAAAGTCTTATCATACAGATATGACTGTATATAGCATGTTATGTAGATATGTAGACACCACCTTGTGTACAGCCTTATGATGTAGATACCACGTTGTGACAAGTCTTATGTAGTATGACTTTGTGTATAGTCTTATCTGTTAGGTATCACTTTGTGTAAAGTTGTATCATGCAGATATTTAGATATCAATTTGTGTAAAGTCTTATGTAGATATTTAGATATCACTTTATGTAAATTCTTATCATGTAGATAGTTAGACATGACTTTGTGTACAGTCTTATCATGTAGATATCACTTTTATGTCACGTTTTATCATTTAGACATGTAGATATTTGCTTTGTTCAAGGTCTTATCATATAGATTTCGCATTGATCAAATTCCTATTGTGTCCATTTTGGGTAAAGTCTTACATGTAACTGTCCCTAGAGGTAATACCAATGTTTTATGTTATCGTTTATCAAGTAGATAGTACATTTGTATTGAAGAACAAGTGATTGACACTACATGTATGGTAATTTCATTAGTTTTGTGTAATTATTATCATGAAGATATCAGTTTGTTTGCGATTGTCACAAGATGATTGCATGCAGTTGTCACCAGATGTGACGCAAGCAATTTCAAAGTATTCATAATATGATTTATTGTGTAAGGTCTTACACGAGTCTGTCACCAAATGTGAGAGATGCGGACTCATATTCTTGTATATTATGGTTATTATATCACTGTATATTATGGTTATTATATTATGGTTGTTTCAATATTTATAAAGCAAACTATGTTTGGATTTTGCTATGTTCCAGTTCACATGTAGTTGAAAACTATATTTATTGAGACACTCTTCGAGAGATTTTCTAACCATGAATGAAATAGTGTTAATAAATATTGATTTGAAAAACAGATCAGTATTATTTTTCTTTAATTCCTATATAGTCCTAACTAAATACTAAAGTCGTTAGCTTGCATGAACAATTAACACAGTAGTTTGATCAATATTGATATTTCTTTAGTGCTCTGACACTGTAAAAAGTTAACCCTTCTCTTGCTGAAATTTAAAATACATTTCTCCTTCTTTACCCATGCCCTGTTGTATAATTACATATATCTTCACTGTGTACAAGTATTGCGCTGTGCAATCGCTGCTGTTGAGTGCACTGGTTGCACAATCAACTTGTAAATAGTGCAGACCCTGATGAGATAGCTCCTGTAGGAGCTGTCTCATCCGGGTCTTCACTATTTACAGGTAGGTATATTGACGCGATTAGCAAGCGAAGGGTTAAGAAACATCTTTCTTACTGCTCCGATATCTTAGTAATCTTAGTATCTCATCAGGCTCTGCACCGTTTGTCACATTTCTTCAGAAAAAATCTCTAAATATTCACCATAAGCTTGACCGGTTTGAATTTTGGAATATTCCATTTGAAAGCATTTAAGTTCAGCGTTGTAAGGGTTAAACCTTTCACCGCCAATGTCGCAAAAATGCACCACGACAAATAGTGCAATCCCATATTAGACGCCGCATTTTCAAGGCTTTGTCTCAAACTCTATTTCTATATCTGTGCTTTATTCCTTGGAAATTTGCATTTATTTATCTTATTTCCTTATTTCACCAAATGATTAAACAAAAGTGGTTTGCAGACGAAAATTAGAAATTTGGCGTCGAAAGGGTTAAGCGTGGCAAAGAGTATTTCGGGACAGTCTCCACTAACTCTCATAACAATGTATGTATTATATCCATAATATATAAAACGATTGTGTATTTAACTTAATGCCAGATTAACAAGTCTTAGAACTACCCTAACAATGCTGAACTGCAAATTTTGAGGCAACAAGTACATTTTTCAAAGCGAACATATTATCTTCCATTTTCAAAAGTGACGCCATTAAGTCTTTACCTCATGTATATTTAATAAGAAAAAATGACAGTGTGAATATTAATACGCTGAATATTTTTAATGGCATTATGAACAATGGAATACAGGTCCAGAAGCTGTAGAATAAGAGCTATATTTCACAGTAGACTTTATGAACAATGGAATACAGGTCCAGAAGCTGTAGAATAAGAGCTATATTTCACAGTAGACTTGATGAACAATGGAATACAGGTCCAGAAACGGTAGAATAAGAGCTATATTTCACAGCAGACTTTATGAACAATGAAATACAGGTCCAGAAGCTGTAGAATAAGAGCTATATTTCACAGTAGACTTTATGAACAATGGAATACAGGTCCAGAAGCTGTAGAATAAGAGCTATATTTCACAGTAGACTTTATGAACAATGGAATACAGGTCCAGAAACGGTAGAATAAGAGCTATATTTCACAGCAGACTTTATGAACAATGGAATACAGGTCCAGAAGCTGTAGAATAAGAGCTATATTTCACAGTAGACTTTATGAACAATGGAATACAGGTCCAGAAGCTGTAGAATAAGAGCTATATTTCACAGCAGACTTTATGAACAATGGAATACAGGTCCAGAAGCTGTAGAATAAGAACTATATTTCACAGTAGACTTTATGAACAATGGAATACAGGTCCAGAAGCTGTAGAATAAGAGATATATTTCACAGTAGACTTTATGAACAATGGAATACAGGTCCAGAAGCTGTAGACTTTATGAACAATGGAATACAGGTCCAGAAGCTGTAGAATAAGAGCTATATTTCACAGCAGACTTTATGAACAATGGAATACAGGTCCAGAAGCTGTAGAATAAGAACTATATTTCACAGTAGACTTTATGAACAATGGAATACAGGTCCAGAAGCTGTAGAATAAGAACTATATTTCACAGTAGACTTTATGAACAATGGAATACAGGTCCAGAAGCTGTAGAATAAGAGCTATATTTCACAGTAGACTTTATGAACAATGGAATACAGGTCCAGAAGCTGTAAAATAAGAACTATATTTCACAGAAGACTTTATGAACAATGGAATACAGGTCATGAAACTGTAGAATAAGAGCTATATTTCACAGTAGACTTTATGAACAATGGAATACAGGTCCAGAAACGGTAGAATAAGAGCTATATTTCACAGCAGACTTGATGAACAATGGAATACAGGTCCAGAAGCTGTAGAATAAGAGCTATATTTCACAGTAGACTTTATGAACAATGGAATACAGGCCCAGAAGCTGTAGAATAAGAAATATATTTCACAGCAGACTTTATGAACAATGGAATACAGGTCCAGAAGCTGTAGAATAAGAGCTATATTTCACAGTAGACTTTATGAACAATGGAATACAGGTCCAGAAGCTGTAGAATAAGAGCTATATTTCACAGCAGACTTTATGAACAATGGAATACAGGTCCAGAAGCTGTAGAATAAGAACTATATTTCACAGTAGACTTTATGAACAATGGAATACAGGTCCAGAAGCTGTAGAATAAGAGCTATATTTCACAGTAGACTTTATGAACAATGGAATACAGGTCCAGAAGCTGTAGAATAAGAGCTATATTTCACAGTAGACTTTATGAACAATGGAATACAGGTCCAGAAGCTGTAGAATAAGAACTATATTTCACAGTAGACTTTATGAACAATGGAATACAGGTCATGAAACTGTAGAATAAGAGCTATATTTCACTGTAGACTTTATGAACAATGGAATACAGGTCCAGAAACGGTAGAATAAGAGCTATATTTCACAGCAGACTTTATGAACAATGGAATACAGGTCCAGAAGCTGTAGAATAAGAGCTATATTTCACAGCAGACTTTATGAACAATGGAATACAGGTCCAGAAGCTGTAGAATAAGAGATATATTTCACTGTAGACTTTATGAACAATGGAATACAGGTCCAGAAGCTGTAGAATAAGAGCTATATTTCACAGTAGACTTTATGAACAATGGAATACAGGTCCAGAAGCTGTAGAATAAGAGCTATATTTCACAGTAGACTTTATGAACAATGGAATACAGGTCCAGAAGCTGTAGAATAAGAGCTATATTTCGCAGTAGACTACTGGGTTTACTCTGTTTGCAAAGACACGAAAAAGATATTTCTATGAGGTCAATGGTTAAGCCATGGTTAGCTGTGTTAGCAGTTCATAATGGGTAATGCCCCTTTGGTCACTTGAAAGACCCGTAATACTCCATTGTTAGTTAAAATAGTCTTTCAAAAGGCATATATACAGAGTATATGTGTTTTGCTGCATTGTGCATTTAATATTTTTCAAAGAGGAAGAGATTGTCTTTTCAACAGGTGTTCTTGTCAGCCTTTGGTTTATTTCGTCAATAAGAAAAACATAAAATACAACCATTGTTTATGAATTATAGCTCCGTAATTATTTCAAAATGACTGAAATGTTCGTCTTATTGACTTTTATCCTGCTACGGGCAGATGAGTGATTACCTGTATAAACAGTATGGATCCAGGTGAGACACTTCAGGTGACTCGACGTCTTATCAGGATCCAAACGGTCGTTACTCCCACCGTGTTGTTGATCAGCTGGCCAAATGTTAATGTGTCAGGGTCATAGGTCAAAGCACACATGCACACACAAACACGTACACGCGCACGCACGCTCGCACGCACACAAGAGTAATCCAAATTGAGTGTCCAGTGGATGATTCAAACTGACTGCGACTTTGAGAGCATGTTTTTATTCAAAAAGGGACGATTGTTCAATAATGAAAATGGAAGCGGACCACAATAGGTGGGAGAGAGAAAGTGAACAATTGGCGTCATTTATTCATTGCTTCCAAGTTCGCTGCTATATTCTATTGAAATCATTAACCATTGTTTATTACTGACATGCGTTGTCAGTTTCCTCTATGAAAGCGAATTGGTGATAACCTTCGAGATGGTTCGGATCCTGACATCTTTTCAGGATCTTAGTTGATGATAATTATAATAATAATAGTAATAATGAAATAAATAAATGTTGATTATGAATGGACAATATAATTGCAGATTGTGTGCAAATTACATATCAAGCAAAGCTCTTTTATACAGTACAAATTCTGACGGACTTTACTACAGCTAACATGGCAAATGCGCCTTTAATCCTTTACCCCATAAATACGTCTTTCTATGCCTTTGCAAACAGTGTAGACCCAGATCGGACAGCTCATGTAGGAGCGTGTAGGCTTTTGCTTTGTTTGCTTAAAATATAATGAAACGCGAGCTTCGCTCTTCTCGCTTACGTTAGTATATTAATATGGGGCGAACCGATCACAAGACAGTACAGTGCAGTTTAAAGTGGTTCTTATTTATTACTAGACCTACAGTAGATCTAGAATTAAATAATAATATAAATATCTTAGTGAGACTGGTGTTACTATTGTTCATATAATAGTAGATATTATATCATACATTTCCGTTGGACGACACTTACTATTTTTGAGTTCTGGAATTTTGAAATTTTGTAAAATTTTTGGTTGTGTTGATGGTTGGCCAAAATATATGAATGCTGTCTTTTCCCGTAGAAACGTTTGCTTTTATATATTACTGGGCAGTAATACTCGGTACTCCGCCAGAGTAGTACTCAGGCTCTTTTTCCGATGAGAATTTCAACGGAATTGTCATCCTCATCCAATCAGCAACTGTGCGATAAAATCAGTAAAGACTATTGCTCCGCCGTACCAAAAATAGCTCTCAGTGCGGATACGTACCATAGCAAAATATATGAAATTATACAAACTTACAAATCTTCAAGTAATCAAATAGCTTTCGCTACGTTACTTCGACAAATAGTATGCACAGTGTGAGATTACATTATCCTGGAACGAATAACATATTCCCCAATTCAGTCAACGGGATGAATCAAACAGGAAATGGCGGCTTTTCAATGTCAGCATGTATCTTAGTCTTTGGAATTAATATCTAATTAAAACTAGGCAAGAGTAAGTCATTAAGAAACAATAAGCTTTCTTATGCATTACTATATATAACAGGTCTGCATATTCATAAATATTAGGATAATAGAGGTTAGTAATGGGTTTTCGTGGAAAGTTAAAGTTTCATTGTAAGATTCTCGTATGAACGATACATCAAAACGAAATCGGGCATCAGGGTACCTCACATTGCACTAATATAGACATGAATTACTGCCCAGGCAAAACATTCTTGCGACCATGTGCTATTACAACACTTAATCATCCATGCTGTCATTATTTCTTACATGGATACTCATGGAGTAAAGGGTTAAAGTTGCTAGACTCCCATGTTAACACTGTATTACGCAATAGATACGCCTTTTAACCCATTCCCCCATAGTTTATTTTTAGATCCAACCACTTTGAATAAATCTACCGAAAAGTAGGATTAATTAGAGAAAATATATTTTTTTAGAATTTTGTAGTTTGAAACCACTGTGATAAATAGAGCATTTGCTCCTATAGGAGCAAATGCTCTATTTATCACAATGGTTTCACAAAGTGACATTTAGAGAAGCGTCAAAAGGCGTCAATATGCAGGAATGGGTTAATGCCTTTGCAAACAGAGTAGGGGCTGCTCTGTCTGTTTTGTTATATTTAATAAGCTTATGACAAATCCGTGATAACATTTGCAAACAGTTTGTAGCTAGATGAGACATCTCATCATAATATAAACAACTTTATACTCAAGTCGTTCATATACAAAATAAATGGGAAAAACATACTGGGGAAGATGATATGTTTTACTGAAGTTAGAACAGCTTTTTATATCTTGACTGAATAGGTTCGAAAGTATTATGTAGAGGTGTGTGTGTGTGTGTGTGTTTGGGAATATGTTTATGTTACCTCATGCATCACTGATTTGCATTTTGATCTGCTAGTCGGGTTACACTTTAATGGTTTCTCGACGTGTAAAATCAATTACTGAGGTAATTAAAAACGCATATTCAGCCTTAACCTGCTGTGGAAAAAGGTAATGTTTGCTAAAGTTTGGATCTGGTATTTAATTTTGACTGCGTCCTGATCAGATCAAGTTTTTGAGAAGCTATTGTTCGAGTGTCAAACAGAAAGGACTTTAAAAAAAGGCACCGACTTACTCGGCGTTTCATCTGGATCCAAACTGTTTTAAAATGCCAGTTCGGTCGCACATGGCGACATAAAGATAAAGGTGAAACAGAAACATGCCATACAGATGTAAAATGCATTACAGGACAGGTTTGTTAGTTACATGTATATCGACGCATTTACATGGATATCTTCTTAGACACATTTTATACCTATAATTTTACACAGACACCTTTTAGTTTTAAGACATCTTTATGCATAGACACCCTATATACTTTTTTATACATAGTTATATTTTTACTATTTATTCATAGACACTATTAAACTCCTTTTTATACACATATTTTTATACCTTTAACATAGACATATTTACACATCTTTCTATATATAGAAACTATACATCATTTTTATACATTGGCACCTTTTTATACCTACTCATAAGTAGATACCTTTTAAATGCCCTTTATTTTACATATACATGTCTTTTATACCCCTTTTATAAAAAAGACACATTTTCGTAGACATACATGTACATCTTTTTTTTATATACCTTTTTGATATCGACAACTTTTTAGAAACCTTTTTTTTTATAGATCGGCATCATTTATTTTTTTTTATTTATCGACTGTTTTTGTACATTTTATACATAGACGCATTTTTGTACATTGTTCTATATAGACACATTTTTGACGACTTTTTATATTATATGGATACCTTTTACATATTTACATTTACATATCATATTATATATATAGACACCTTTTTATACTTTTCTATCAAAAGATACATTTTTAGATACCTGTTTATACATAGACACCTGTTTATACAGACACCTTTTTATAACATTTTTTATAAATACTGTAAAACCTCTCTAAACCGGACGTCTAATTTGGTGTAAATATCGGTGTTGAAGACAGGTGGCCGCTTAATGCAGAGTGAAAGTCATGCAGAGGAGCTTTCTTCATGACTTTCACACTGCATTACGTTGTCACCTACCTAAAAGTATCTAAATTATTCTCTATTAGAATTCAGGTTTACTGCAGATACTTTGTTTTTAAAACTATCACTTTATACATAGACGCCTTGACAACGATGTAGCAGGGACATCTTCGTGACAGAAATGATATTATCGCTGATGTACGAAGTATAGATTCAAGTACAGATAATTACATTTTTCAAAATTATAGAACACAATTGTTGTCCTTTTTATTTCATCTTGGGAAGAAGCTGATCTAAATATAAACCTTGGTAAGAATTTTCCAAAGATAATTTTCCTTTGACAACGAAAGGAAAACTGCAAATTATTTTCAGTATCTCTTCCAGGCAGAACTCTTACATTGAATTGGGACTCACTATACTTTGAATACATGAAAGTATATGTACGGTTTCATTTTACATCGTCCAGTCCGAGAGATTGCATTTCTTTGAATGTCTTCTCTGCTTCCAACGCCCCAGCTTTCACTTCCATGTCTATGTCCGTTAACAGACGCGTACACTGCTGATGAACCCCGTCCTCGTGCTATTCACAACCTTTTTTGTAGTTGCAAACAGCTTCTCGTCATGATCCAAGCTGTTTGACACTTGATCAATAGTTTCTAAAAAGCTTGATCGAGTCTAAACTAGTCACACTTGCACTAGTTCCGAATTTGAGCAGATATTTGTCCTACAGCGGGGTAAGGGCTAATGACCATATAGCAGGTCTGAACGGTGGCTGTGTTTACAATAATCCATCGAGCTCGTTCAGAAGGTCATCTACATCAGCATTACTAATATACTTATCACTGGCGCCAAAGCAATCCCCATGATGGCTTGTCGCTTTCTTAGCTTTTCCTTTCAGAGAAACATACTTCTGATCCATTTCGACGGCCTCATCAAGCTCCCTGTCCAGATCGTCGATAAAGTCTGCAAGTGGTGGCTGTGCTTTGTTTAAATTTGATATACATGGCAGGGTCACGCGTTGTACCCCGGTGTCCATTTTATTCTTCACATTCATGTTCCTGACCTGTCTTGTGTTTTTACTGAACGACTGGTTGTTAACTGGCCTACTTGTCGGAGGGGCAGGGATGTGCCGGATAGCGTTGGTACTTTGGCCACATGGCGGCAAAGGAACACGAGGTCCACTTTTAAATCCTGGGTCCTGCATAAAACAGTGGCATAATTAAATTCTTTAGGGACCACAAAACAAGGATACAGCAAAGTTTCTCTATAACAGCCACTAAATGAAACACTCAAGTAGCTGCTTAACCCTTTCCCTGTTGTATATTAACCCTTAAAATACTGAATTTTCAAATGGACTACTCCAAAATGAAAGCAGGTCAAGCTTCAGGTGAATATTTAGGGTTTTTTCCAAAGAAAAGTGTAACATGACAAACATCCTACATTACTTTACTATTAGGGCTATATTGCAAGGCGAGGTAGTTTGGTTTGGTATAATGCACAATGTTGTATGTTTGTTTCTAGCGAATGCTCTGAGTAATAATAAACAAAAGATATACCGGTAATACAGTATACACTCGCTACTCAGAACTTTAAGTAAAGAAGTCGTGTGAATATTTTAAGCAAATGACTTCTTAATGCAGGGTAAAAGCCATGCAGAAAGCTCCCATAGGAGCTTTCTGCATGACTTTCACCATGCATTAAGCTGACATCTGTCTTAAAGACTGACAATGTTGCTTATTTGGGTATTTCAATTAGCGAGAATTTATTGTAATTTGAAAATGATTATATACAGTGTTGAATACATAGAGATGCTAAGATAGGACATATCAAAATTTGAATCAATGAGTTTTGTCTAGCCCGCTAGACACAGTCGCCAAGATTACGATTGAATATAAATTATGTTCATGCTTCTGTCCGTATTTATGCAATGGAATGAGAAATTTTACTTTAAAAATGGCAACAGTAGATAATTTTGATGCAGATGAAAACTAGTTAACGTGCAACTAGTTAAAACAAAGAATGCAAATATAAGAGTAATAATGGTTAGGGCATGTACATAAAACCACGGGCAAGAAATGGTAGAAAAACATATTTCCGTAAAAAGATTATAACACAGGATACCCAATGAGCTTATCTAATTTAGTCAATGGTCACAAAAATCCGTCATCACGAACCTAAATTAATAAAATAAATCCACACACACACAAGTTGAGAGCAAACTAAAATTATGAAATATCTCCCTGAAAATGTATATTGCTTTATAGTATGTGGCACTTTCATATTTCTAACAAAATCAGGTTACAAAGCAGTTGATTACTTGCCTTATATAACAGTTGAGATGGACATTCCTTCTGAGGTTGTCGAGGTCCTGAAAACAAAAATAACGATTAACAGAATGCCCCTTGCCTTTTCTGTACGATTTTTATAAATATTATACAAAATGTTTTAGACAATAAATGAAAAGCACCAGTGAAAGAGGCGTGCCCATAATGTCTTGAAGCCACATGCTCTGTGCATACATAATTTGTGCCTCCGTTGTTCAGATAAACAGTATATTATACGCTTATATATACGCTTTCCCATGTCTTTGCGAACAGAGTAGACACAGATCAGACGGATCCTCTACAAGCCATTTGATCAGGGTCTGGTCTATTTGATATACATGGTGTCTTTATTTCTTGAATTATTGTTCAAAGGGGAAAGGGTTATGGTAATCGTTGGTCTGTTTCATAGTAGCCAGTCCCCGTTTTATTCCTGTTTTAAACAAATCAGCAATAAACAATTGCTTCAAACAATATACATGTAAAGTATTTTACAACATTATATATAAAAGCCAACAAACTTTTATAAAATCAGAAAGAAGAAACACCGACAAGGCCATATAAAACATTATTTTCATAGCCATAATACCATTTACATAGAGCATAACAATAACATGGGAATACATTAAAAAACATAGAAAACAAACAAAAATGAAATTTAGAAAATTATTTAAAATTCGAAAATTGTCTACCTGTCAGTTTGGTCCTCTCCCTGTGCCAGTCTGTATGTTTGTTAATGTCTCCAATGTTTGATGTTGTAAGTTTAACCTGTCTTGGCTTTGACATGGTAGTTAGATCAGACCGTCTGGCTGGGGGTCGGGGCTGGCCAACAAGGACGGGAGGTAACTTAGCCACTTTCTCCTGGTAAACCCGTGGCCTGTATACAGGTCGAGTGAGATTTCCAATTTCATTTTTCGAGAAAATGCCACCTCCACTGCCTGTCTCTCCAGACTTTCCTGCAACATTTTGTTACTTATAAGTAATCTTTCCTCACTACAATTTCTTTTTTCTAAATCATAATCATTAGTGAAATCATAATTAATAGCTTTCTAATCATAATCATCATCATCATCATCATCATCATCATCATCATCATCATCATCATCATCGTATCATCATCATTCATCATCATCATCATCGTCATCATCATTATGTTTTAACATGTTATTATGCTTATCAGAATTGTTATCTCGATAGTTGTGATTAAAGCATCATGATAACCATCATGATCATTATTAGTAGTAGTATAGTAGTAGTATCATTATTATTATCAGTCATCATCAACATCATGTTCATCAATCAACATTTAAAATGACATCTCGTTTCCTTAGAGTGATTTCATTTCGGTAGCTACACACACCTTAATATACAGTCAAACCTGTTTTTAGAGACATAGTTTGGGAGAAAGCCAAAAGTGTCGTATCTCACAGGGTGTCTTTAAATTCAGGTAGAAAAAAATATGGGCCAATACCAACCGTTCCAAAGTCCATGTCGTATATTGATCAACATTTTTCGCGAAAACCAATGACATTTTAAATTTATATAGGTATTACCTTTTCAGGGTTAGAAATGGAATAAAAAAAAATCCCTCACAAATACACCAAGCGGCATATTAAAAACGTTTTAAAATCAATATGTAATTTTCATCTAAAATACTCAAAATCAGTATCATGACATGCAGTAATACATGATTAGTCGTCAGTTTTTGAGAGCGATGTTATAAACTTGACAGCTGAATGTTCTAGATCAACAGTAGAAACTGCAACAAGTGGACAGACAGACAGACAGACAGACAGACATAATATATTCATTTCGCCGCCAAACCCTATGATGTGACCACTCTTTAGAATATTCGAGACAGCATATGGTTTGGTGGAATAATAAAAGAGTTATTCTTGAAGATGTCTTAATTTACGCATCTTAAATGAGCCTCTGGTGGAGTAAACTTACCACGAGTATCGTCGAAATCATAAATGTCTTCTTTATGTGTGATTCTAAAAATAAAAGAAAATATATCTGAATAAATAGCTTCTCATAGGCTTGATCGAACTGGGTGCAGTGTAGTTATTTCACCACATCGAAATGTGAAAAGTGTTTTTTACCGCGGAGTAAGTTTAACCCATTCCCTTTTCTATGTTTATTTCAAATTTCAATACCCTTCGCTTGCTATTCACGTCAATATACGTACCTGTCAATAGTGAAGATCCAGATGAGACAGCTCCTGCAGGAGCTGTCTGATCAGGGTCTGCACTATTTAC